>OZ024879.1:20761455-21326455 GCA_964017185.1 Rugalucina vietnamica
TTACCGAAATTTGTTTGCGTACGTAAATATGTGATAAATTCTGAAGCTATATGAAATACCATTTTACATACCGCATAATTAGATAGCGCATATCGCATGTGTTTAATAACTTTTATACGATTAATAAATCTCTGGTAAATATGTCTTCAATATTTATCGTGTTGGTAAACAGGTATGCATATTGTATTGAAATTTCCTGTATCTCACATAGTTGGGTAAACATTGTTTCATATAAGCATTTAGCTGAACATTTACCCAGGATCAGTAAATAACGTGGATACCGTATTTATATATCTGAATTTTTATGCTCTAAACATGGTGAAATGTTGGCCAAATATTTAACAGAAAGTGCCAACTTACGGCTACATATGCGCATATAGCTAATTTATGCATGCCTGTTTACTGAGGCTAAACCATGACAGAAAATGCTAAAATTTACTTGATCATTTACATAGATTGTTTTTATACATCAAAGTATTGGTTTGGGGATCTAGATAAAAAGCGTATGCACATAGTCAAATGTTTGTGCCTGTTTTGTTTCAATGAATACACCTCTGTAAAACTGTATGCATGTCATGCTGATATTTATACAGCTATGCAGACGTAGTGAAAAACGTAATGCATGTGTGTAATGATCATGCAGGCGTTCAAGATACTCTACGGACGTGCTCAAAAAGTAAAACAAGAAAAACAATTATTGTCTTTGATTGTCTGTATTTCATACTATTTTCGTAAATAGGCTAGAACATATGCAAGTTATAAGAATTAAAATAAAGGCCTGTATTAATTTGATGTCATGAAATCTTAAAAGCATTAATGCGAAATTGACATCGTAGTCAAATGGTCATTCAATTTAGCCGCATTGTCTTGGTCGCTTGGTGTGATAGTGGTAGTGACACTACAAAGACTTACGACTCAACAATGACAGCTTTCGAGCGCACATGGTTTCTGTCGATAGGAAAAGCTCATATCAATAGATACCCCTTCAAAAACAGAAACTCGTATAAAGTAAATGTTCCTCAGGAATCAATGATAGGCAAAATCAAACAAAGACCAGCCATGACATCAATGCTACATGTTTTAGATGTTTTATTCCAAGCCTTGTAAAACTCACGACCACATACATGCACATTTAAAGCCTCATTTTCAGTTGAATATCTGTGATTTTTCAAGGTCGATCTCACTGTATCTTGATGTATTAAACTGCAGTCTCGCCTGCTTCAATTTATCGTTGATAATTTTAAGCGAGTAGTGTTGAGGAACCCTTCTAATTAGCACAGCTGGTGTCTGGTTGGAACATTATCTCTGAATGCGGAGCCGTAACGGCTGTTTATAATTTATGCAACATGTTGTACAATGCATTAGGTAAAAGGCGGGAAATTACATCGAGTTAGATTAAGATTTTCTAACGTTTTTGCGAAATTTAAAATTATAGTCTATTTTAGTCAAAAATGCTCATAAGCAAACCAAGGATTTAATCGATTCTCTTTATGGCCAAGAAAACTACATACATTATTTTTGCTTCATTGAATACACCAACAGAAGGTTTCCGTTGAGGTTGCCAATAAACAGAACGTCGTTCCAGAATTAGTGAGAGATTGACTTCGCAAATTTAATGACGGGGAACATCTAAGGCAAGCGGCTGGGATTATAGAAACCGGGCTGGTCAATGTTACTGACTAAACTTTTTCCTCTGAATATACATACTATTTTACGATAAATGTACTCTGGCAACCCATCGGGATGACCAATCCCAAAAAATACCTCAAGACTGGTAAAGTGCGCAAGGGCTATAACCAGTTGAATCGCGTTAAACATTTGCGGTTCAACAGTGGCTTTTTATTCTTACTTGGGTCCGTCATAGCAAATCAAATTTAATGACGTCACCTGGATTTTGAAATAAAAACAAAAAATAGGATAATTTATGTATTTATTTGAGATTTTTATATACATGTATATGATCATCAATAATTGAACGGAAGAGACAAACACATAATGAGCAAAACAACAACATAACAACTTTTACGGAGTGTGTATTGATAGACGTCTGTCAATAGCAAATATTAGGTAAATGTGCTATTGACAGACGTCAGGCAATAGCAAAACCGCATATTTGCTAATAAATATTAATTAATACCACTGTCATCTGAATAACATTTTAATTTTTAATGTCCATGCCGAATGTTATTTTGTCGGAAGGTTATTCAGTTAAACATCATTTTTTTCCAAACGTTGTCGTTTCAAGTTGAAATGACATGTTATTCCTTTGATGATAAAACACTGGGATGGATCTGTTCAGAGAGTAACGATACATGCAAAATACATGTCAACTCGGTGAATCCGGAAGACATGATCAGAACAAGTTGCTTCAAATGCAAAATTAATACAATTTGGGGGTGGCCGAATACCTAGGAGACAAACGCCAAGAGTTTAGAAATGGAGGCGGAGCTCCCAAAATCATTGTTTGTTTTAGTGGCAATTTATCTGTCAGCATCAGTCTGATACCAGTGGGTCTGGTGTTTACATTATCCTCCCCAGTACAGTTATATCTGATCTGCCCAAAATTTTAATTGCTTGCAAATGTTCCACACTCACCATGTAGTAGAAAGTTTAAAGAATCTGTATATCTCATTGTAACACAGTGCAAAGCAGAAAAGATGTGAAAAATGCTGCTGAAGAAAGAAAATTACTTTTTTTTTTTTTTTTTTGAATGACTGATATTAAATTGTGTTTATGATGGAATTTAAAATAGGATATATGTAGGCTTTTTACATATGCAAAACATAAACACTAGATCATAGCTGATCAGGGCTTTGTCTGCTTTTCAAAGGTAGTCCAACCCCCCCCCCCCTCCCTTTTTTCAAACTAATGTTACAATGTTTTGTTATTGTACTAGCCAGCTTGTGTCAGAACTGGTCAGAAACACCACAAGACAAGTCTTCTTGTGATGCGACTTTAATACACCAAAAGGAAACCTCTAACGCATACTTTGTTTTGGCATTTTCTTGAAAACTAGTTATTCAATTTACAAACAATTTTGGAGTGTTTTTCAGTGTGCATGTAATTTTTTACAGAAATCAGACAAATAATAATTTTAAAAAATTATTGCATTTCGAAGTGAAGTCACATCTGATAAAAAAAATCAATACGGAATCAACATTCCAAACAATATAAAACACATTTGTCAATGTTACTACATTTTTAGAGACATGCATTTTATTTAAAAAAATTAGTTAAAATCTGTTTTCCTTCAGTCATAAAATAAAAAATCACACACACACACACACACACACACACACACACACACACACACACACACACACACACACACAAAAAAAAAAAAAAAAAAAAAAAAAAAAAAAAAAAAAAAAAAAAAAAAAAATACGAAGTCCCTCCTTGGCTTTGAGTCTTGTACCGTCGGACCATGCCTTGTGTTTCATGTAAGGTATGTGCACAAAGAGAAGTTGCTAAAGGATTCCCAAGAATTGTTCAAATGTACACTTTTTCTGGAATACAGAACATACAAGATATATTTGGTGTGGTAAACCCAGTCCTCAACCAGTCGCATGCTATACAAGTTCCATAGTAGCTGTTGACTTTTGTAATAGCTCACCTGAGCCGAAGACTCACATGTGAGCTTATAGGATAGATAACTGGCGTCCGTTCATCGTTGTCCGTCCGTCATCCACCATTTTTGTGATATTCTTCGAAACCGCTGGGCCAATCAAAGCCAAATTTCATGTGAAGCATCTAGTGTGTGTGTGTGGGGGGGGGGGTGGGGGCAATGTGTACATATATAATCCAGGTCACATTACCAGGATGGCTGCCATGCCCATATGTGGTTGAAACCTTTCAAAAGTCTTCTCTGGAACCGCTGGACCGCTTTCAACAAAACTTAATGGCTTGTAGCAACTACATATTTGTACATGTGATGTCCTTGACCGATTTTACGACAAGGTCAAAATTGGTCGCCTATGCATTTGAATGGGGAAAACTGTTAAAATGTCACTTAAAGGGAAAGTCTTGCATTGGACAGAATATTTATGATTCGGAAAAATGGACCCAGTGGTTCGTCTTCCCCCCACCCACGGCAATATACATGTATACATGTATATTACAATTATATTCAAACATCTCTTCTGAAACCGCTTGACCAATCAACGTCAAATATATATAAAACATCTATTATGGGAAGAGGGAACCAATGTGTACACGAATAATCAAGGTTATATTACCAATATGGCTGCCATGCCCGTATATGCTTAAAACGCTTCTAAAATCTTCTCCGGAAACAGTGGACTGAGTAGGGAAAAATGTTAAAATGTCATTTGAAGCAACAAAACTGAAGATTTATGATGCTGAAAAAAAGAGCGGTTTTATAATGTCTATGTCCATAGTGTTCAAATATTTTAATTGTGTTCATACCGGATCTAAGGTGAGCATTTACAGGACCATTGGTCCTTTTTTTTTCTTTTTCTTTTTAAATTCAGTTTTACGTTCCTTTCAAGATTATTTTAGGTCATATGAGACGGGTCAAACAGTAGGTGGGCGAAAACAGAAGAACCCCGAGAACCAGGCACACTGGCAAGCAGAACTTGGCTTGTCTCACATGTGCCCAGTGCGGGGCTCGAACCCACAGACACAGTGGTGAGTGAAAAACAGTGCTCGGCCACGGAGCCGTCCATTGCTCCTTTTATTTATCCTCTTGTGCCAATATAACTTATAAAATGCTTTCTTGTAAACCAGTGTTCTGATGTGCAGGCCACTCAGAACATTGACTTGTTACTAGTCTAATCTCTGGATGGGGCTGATTTACTGAAAGTGATAATCTGACGTGAAATGCATAAAGGGTATTCACTTGCTTTATATTGGGCAGATAATGAATGTTTATGTTAAATTGAACATGGTTGGGTTTTTTTCTTTTCTTATTTATGAATAGTCAGTTTTATATTACATGTAGATCATTATTTTCATTTTAACAACATTTATGTTTACTATTTGCATGGATTTCCGATTTCCTCCACAATCCAAAGGTGCATTGAAACACTCAGGGCATAATTGGCATCAAGCGGGTTTTAGGAGATAAACCTACCTTATGGTTATGCCATGCAGTACTTAATTTGGTGTGTGTGTGTGTGTGTGTGTGTGTGTGTGTGTGTGTGTGTGTTTTCTCAGAAAAGAACAGGTCTTATGACTTTCAACAATGTTAATTTTCATTAATCATTAAAATAACACGCATTTAGAAAAAATAACCCTCCTGATCATCAAATGTTTTGTACAACGTGACTAAGGCACTGTTTCTCAATGGGCATTCGTTTTGGGTTTCATTGTATAAACAATTAGGTTCCTTGAAAATTGATAAAATCTGCTAAAGTAATCAGCTGCTGGTTTGGGGCGGAGCAAATGTCAGGTCGAGGAAATTTATTTTACTAGCAACTAGTAAGACTTTTGCCGTGAGTCCACTAGGTAAACCCGGAGGTCCCATAAATATTATGTTTTATGTGAATATCGCTACCATGGTGAAATGTTTCATTCACAGGTAAAACTAAAGAAAATTTTGTTATTGCCTGGCGTCTGTCATTAGCAAATTTACCGAAAATTTGCTATTACCAGATGTCTGTCAATAGCAGATTTACCGCAAATTACAGCAGCTTTACAGAAAATTTGCTATTGCCAGACGTTTGTCAATAGACTCTTCCTAAATTTTAACACTCCTTAAAAAGTATTTCAAGGCCTCGTCACATACTAAGCGAAATTCTCTCGACGTAGACTTGCGTTTATTTGAGAAAACTAGCTTTTGTTTGTTTGATGTATTGCCTAATCTCCCATACAACAGCTATGATCATGCCGGAACGTTTACGGCTGAAAGGTGCGTAAAGCAATAAATCAAACAAACAAGAAATAATTCTTGCAATAAAACGCAAGCCTATGCAAGTCTGTGTCGATGGATTCTATTTTCGCTTATGTGTGACGAGGCCTTAAATCCATTTACATGTAATTTTGTCCCCGACTTTGGTGAACGCTCACTTGCTCTATATACAAGTATGGTACAATGTAGGTAAACTGAAAGATAGTTTGATGTGCTAAATTAATGTACATGAGTGCATAACGCGAACTCATTGCCGCCTATGCAACGGTTCGTGGCGTTTAAAGCGCTTTTTAAAGTGTCTATCGAAAATACCAAAAACGCGAACAAAATATTTTCATATTCTTTTTGTAACATTTACTGTCAAATTGTCTTGCATAACGGGGTTCAGCTCAATGACGACATTTTTATTTTCCTAGTTCCTTAGCAACGAAAGGCTGCTTTCCGAGAGGTCATAGCTGCTCATTCGGTTTACGATATGTTTCATGGTATAAGTACCTGATTGTTAGTTAAGTTTTTTCCTACCTCGGTTTTTGGAGTGGGAATCTTTTTCTGATTGCGCCTTTTCCTGATCTTTGCCTACTTGTACCTTCCTATGACTTTACGCAGCGCTCGTGAACGTTTTTTTTTTTTGTGAAATACCGTTGCATGCATCGTAAATAGTTACAAAGCGCTCAATAACTGCGTTTGCCTTATGCAACTCGCGCCTGAATTATAGAATGGTTGTTGGGTTCAGGTATACTGTATATTACGAAAACATGCCCAATGCAATATACAGAGATATTTTGAGCATTAAAATTGAATATTTTCATCTGAAAATTTTGATATATATTTCTTATTATTGCTCAAAACATAGATTGTGGGTACACGTCAGAACCGCCTCAGGTGGTTCTAACGTGTACCCACAATTTATGTTTTGGAGCAAAAATAAGTACACTCCTGCACACCCCAGTTTTGCTATATAAAAGTGGGGTATAGGTGTTTTTTTTGTTGTCTCACGGACATGTTTTCCTGATGTGAACCCGTCGAAGCTCCTTTTCAATATTACACGGACTTTTATCGTGATGCAAAAACTTTTGTTGACTATATATGATATGAAGAAATGTGGACATAATATTTTTGAATAGTCCCGATCTTTGTCAAACTGGAGAATTTGCTATAGCGACCGTTATGTTGCCTGAATATTTTCTTGAACTAACGGAATCCCATTAGACGCTACACATGAACGAAACATAATTGGAACAGGAATCAGTAGATTATATATTTTCAAAAGAAACGTTTTGACCACACAAACTCAGATGCGCCAAATATGTGAATGTCAATGTGCCAAACGAAACAAAAGTCTCCTCTGTAGCTCAGTGTATAGCATCAGGATAACATGCTTTTAATCTATATAATTATAGCGGGTTTTGTACGTGTACTATAGAACCCCTACTGTGAGACGATCCTTACAATTTATGTTATCGTTATCATGGTGGTCTTCATTATGGTCACTAAAGCTCTAGTACAGACTCGTGCCCTAACTGGCCATATATTTTAAACGAATAAATTGGCATGCCCAGGAAAAGTGGTTTAGCCAGCAAAACCATGAAAACTCATAAGCCATGGTAGGTTACTTAAGTGGTAATATTAATTTTTCGCTTGTTGTGACTTTGATAAATACTGTAGAAGTCCCATATTGTAGAAGTCCCATATATGAAGACAACGTCAAGATATGACCGTAGCTGTTGACTGAGACGAGGTGGCTCATAGATTTATCTTTTCCTAAGCCGCTGTATAAAATACATGTTAACGTTCAGCATTCCTGAAAAGTTTTAGCAATACGTAACAACGCATATGATTTTTTAAATACTTTGACTAAATAATTTTGCTGCTTGCTTCTCGCCATTCGTATGTAGCTGTTCTGAAGGAACATAAACAGATCAAGTGATAGAAATATCCAATCTCGGCATTTTAAAATCACTATTCTCAATCAAAAACATTATGTACGCTAACTGTTTAAATCATTGCCAACTTGAATGCTGGATGCCGAATGATATGATTAGAAAAACAAAATAAACATGTAAATGTGCATCTTAAAACTTAGGAATAAGTAGGCATAAGTGACAGTTGACAACTGTCTTATTTCAAAAACGTTTTAGCAAGTGTCAGATTCCAACAGAATGTAGTTTTCAATCTGCTTCCTTCATGTCCTTGTAACCATGTCACATATAGTAAATTTTTAACAAGTATGCGTTTAATGCATAAGCGACATTTTACGTATTTTCATCATTCAGCCTAATTTTCTTACAGAGAAAAAGAATGATGCATTTTTATGTCTTGAAAACATACTGCATACATTCTCTTATCTCAATTACCGCACTTTATCACTATTTTCCAATGTTTTGGGGGTAAAGTGCGGTATCCACTTATGCTGTAATACCTGCTGTGAGCATATGCAGCTTACTTCAGTATTGAGCTGCCTCTACTGGGTAATTATGCAAGTAATGGTCAGATTAACTGTAACTGGATACCTAGAATTCCAGGTATTTTACAGTACAAGCCAAATCACAAAATGCATGTTTGTTAAAATTTCATCAAAATCCAATTAAATCAAAATAATTAAATTTGTCATGAAAAGTTAAGCGACATTGAATTTTCAATGGTATAAATCGGTCATGATTTAAGGATTTGAATGGTCATTATTTGTACATGCTGATCAGACCAGATGTTCCTTACCTGGGATTTCTTATCAGAGGCTGCTGAACTGAAATCATCCCTGCTATTTGGCTTTACTGCCTTTTGCACCATGGGTGGCTAATAACCAAAGTGGATTTTTGGTAATGTACACACTATGATAACGCCGCACAGCGCACTGCGATATTTCGCGTCATGTAACATTTTTTTTTTCTGTCAGTGACAAAGATATATCCCAACATTGATAAATCCTACAAACAGGCCGGATAGCATTGAGGTAAATGCTCGTGTGAGCAAGAAGTTTCTGGCCATAGTATCAGAAATAGCTCCATGTCGTTTTGACAGACGCATGTAATGAGAAATTGCACACTTATTATTATCAATATGTCGGTATTTAGCTCTTATGTCACATTTTCTTTTATCCATTCGTTGTTAGACAAATTGCATTACGCAGGAAAAAATCTATGGACATTTTAAGATTTTAAGTCCAAGTTGTAACAGAAATAGTGTCACCATTGTATTTTGTTTAACAGCAGTCACACATTAGCGTATAAGCAAAACGCGCGCCGGGCGTGTTGACGAAAATGTTAAATTCAACATACGCCAGGAGCACGTTAGAAGCGCGTTACATGCGCATTTTGTACGCTTTGTGTACGTTTGGTGCACATAGACGTACGTCGCTGTAAGTCTCTCCAGGCGTGTTTCGGCTCAAACGAAAAATGAAAATGCTAAAAATTTTGTAGAAGCTCGGCGTGTCCCGGGCGTGTGTCTTATACGTTTCGAATAAGTTCCACGCGCGTTCCAGGCGTGTTGAATACGCTTCGAACGCGTTCGTTGCATGTCTGAGGCACGCCAGTGTACGCTACATGCGCGTTCCGATATTATTAGATAATGCTTCAGTAGCGTGCCCCATGCGTGTGTGAGACGCGCGCTGAAAGTTTGCTGCGCGCCTGTAGCGCGTGCATAGCGTATTTGGGACGTAACACAAACGTACCTTAAAACTTTGAGATTTCTTATTCGTCCGGCACACGCCTCAGTCACGCGCTACTGTCTGACTGCTAAAGCGAGTAAAGGGAAAACATTAACTCTATACGTCCAAAATCTTCAGCGTGTTGAGATTTTCCATACGCCCGGCGCGCGTTTGGGTTATACGCTACAGTGTGACTGCTGTTAAACCTTTCACATTTAAATGCCAAAATGCCACTTTTCTCTCTTTTTTTTCATAGATATACAAAATTTATAGAATTCATGCACGGCTATGGTTAAAGTTTTAAAGTGAATCATTTTTATTCTTAATTTTACAGTTGAAATATTCAACTTTCTAGTAAACAATATCATTTTCATATTGTTTCTCCTTTGATTATTTGATTATTGGTGTATTGTTTACAACACTGTAAATACGACAAAATGACTTGTGATTATGCTAATTGTCTATATGGCTAGGCCATATTTTCGAAAGCTTTGATCTATCTGCAGGTACCAAATGTGTTAATCAAATTACCAATATGCTAAGAATTATGTTTGCAACATACACTCATTGGGTCATTCAGAGAAATACACTGGAACGTGGAGATTCGAATGATATATGATATATCATAAATATTTCAAAGATTTCGGGGACGGATATTAAATACGCTGAATAAATTAAATATGTGTGCGCGAAAAATATAAAAGGGAAAAATAACAATGCAGATTTCATTTAGTATTTGAACATTTGAAATATATATTTGCTTGTTGTTGAATGACACATCAACTTCTGTCTCTGTCGAAAGTAATTAAATCGGATGCACCGTGTTTAAAACGACAACATAAATATCTGAAACGCCATGAATTCGAAAACCGATGCAAAGGAATACAAAGGATTTTTTTTTCGTTATTAACATCTGCTCTCTACGCATACGCGTATTCATCAATGCAAAGAATTAAGTTTTTATTGAGAAATTATATTTTATCAATTTAACCCCAGTTTTATCCCGTATTTATTGCATGTAATTGTTTTAAATGAGGAGAGGGGATGGAGGTCTATTTGACAAAGACGGATTTTGAACGAAACCGCGCATGTCTCAAACAAGTCAAAAGTGAATTAATACAAAACGCGGGAAAGACAATTTCGAATTGAAGAAAAAACGCGGGAAATCCGATAAAGGGAACCGACGACGAACTACACGTCATGGTATTACTGTACACAATTGTGTGCAAATGTTCGTTTGTTCAAGCGAACCTCCAACAAACAAAAAGAACCATTGTCCTAAATATGCCCACTAATATCGCCCCTAAAGAAGCCCATGTAAATATGTACGCATATGTCATTTATATAGTATACGCCATATAGACAAACACACATGCATATCAATGTTTGACCACATTTAACAATGACGCAGCAGCATGCGCATATATCATTTATTAGCATTTGATAACCAAGAAGCATACGGCCAAACAGATATGCGGCCTACTATGTAAACCCGTTCGAATTCCATGTTTATACTCGTTTCATCTACGTTACCTGCCACGTTAAATATATACGTTCTATCATATTTACTAATGTATCACCAAGTGCATGCATTCTTAGATTTGTCAAATATTTCTACGGCTATGTATACAACATTTGCAGTCCAAATTTACATGCATCGTTAAAAATGGAAGCATATTATGTTTAATTTCAGTTTATGCAAGTTATCAAACATCTGTCTTTCTTACAATGCATGTGGCCTATAAACCAGGTGTGCATTTTGATCTTTACCATAACCTTTCGTATGTCTATAAATGCCGCGTGCCTACAACTGTTTACGAAGCTATATAAACATGAAGTGTACCATTCATGTATACATATTGTAAATTTCCGCATATAGTAAAATGAGAATACCTCTGGAAATGGTGCAATGCCTTTTTTATTTAAATACCCGAAGTTTAGATAAATAATTTTATTAGTTGAACAGGGACTAAGAGGTAGGTTTATAGGGTTGTAAATACGGTATCCACGGCATGAACATACCTGGTTTTGAAAAGGTAAATATCAAATTTTCGGATCTGTAAATGATAGTCAAAGATAAGGCAAACGATCACAACCGAATAGTAAACATGTATAAATTTAGGCATCCACACATATTTACATAGGGTTTACCTAGATGTATAAATCGAACTTTTCATCCAGTGTATATTGTTCAATTATTGAAAAAGAAATGTTTCTTCAATGGCATTTGCATAACCAAAACACTGTACAGATTAATTTATTAGCTCGCCTGCACGAAGTGCATAGAGCTATTGTAGTCACATCGGTCGTGCGCGTTTACGTTTACGTGTGCGTCCGCTTCCGCGTCCGCGTCACACTTTCGGTTAAAGTTTTTTATAAGTCTATATCTCTTGACCATGTTGATGGATCAAGTTGATACTTTGCATGTTGCTAGATATTGGTCTGAAGTTTTACGCAGTACCATCATGACCCACCCTGGGTGACCTTGAGGTCAAGGTCACGGACTTAAGAAATTTTGTGTTTAAGTTTTTGGTTAATGTTTTTGTAAGTCTATATCTCTTGACCATATGGATGGATTGAGTTGATACTTTGTATGTTGCTAGATATTGGTCTTAAGTTTTACGCAGTACCATCATGACCCACCCTGGGTGCCTTGAGGTCAAGGTCATGGACTTAGAAATTTTGTGTTTAAGTTTTTGGTTAAAGCTTTTGTAAGTCTTTATCTCTTGACCTTATTGATGGATTGAGTTGATACTTTGCATGTTGATAGATATTGGTCTTAAATTTTATGCAGTACCATTGTGACCCACTCTTGAAGACCTTGAGGTCAAGGTCACAGACTTAGAAATTTTGTGTTTAAGTTTTTGATTTAAGTTTTTGTAAGTCTATATCTCTTGACCATGTTGACTGATCGAGTTGATACTTTGCATGTTGCTAGATATTGGTCTGAAGTTTTATGCAGTACCATCATGACCTACCCTGGGTGACCTTGAGGTCAAGGTCACAGACTTAGAAATTTTGTGTTAAATTTTTTGGTTAAAGTCTAAATCTCTTGAACATGTTGATGGATAAAGTTGATACTTGCATGTTGATAGATATTGGTCTCGGGTTTTATGCTGTACATCACAGCTCACCTGGATGACCTTGAGGTCAGGGTCACGGACTTGGAAGTTTTGTGTTTAAGTTTTGGTTAATGTTTTTATAAGTCTATATCTCTTGAACATGTAGATTGATCAAGTTGATACTTTGCATTGGTCTGAAGTTTTATGTTGTACCATCATGACCCACCTGAGTGACCTTGAGGTCAAGGTCATGGGTCATAGATTTTAACAGATGTAGTGGCAAAGCACAAGTCAGGCGAGCTACGCTGTCCTGCGACAGCTCTTATTTATGATGCGCCTATATTTTGATGATGAGTACGGTTGTTCAGAAGCATACCCACAGTAAATCAGTCTACTTGAAGTATGCTATCTGTTGTTGGAGCCACACTGCCGGCTGCTGTAATTGGCGCAAACACTCAGAACCCTTCAACATTATTTCAACCACCAGACTTAAGTTGGATATAAGACCACTCACTCTTGACCAAGCGAGGATTGTCAAATGGGTGTCTGGACATGTGCTGGTTTCACATGTTTTGGTAAACGACAGTGTATATGGTGATTATATGCATTAAGCTTGTGTTTATTAGCCTTTGTTTACCAGTTTTACATTAAACCATATATCTTAAGTTACAGAAATACATGTAGTTCAACGTTGCTGCCATGGCATCCTCCAAATGCAGTAACTCCCCTGATATTATCTGGTAAAGGCTTACTCAGTTCAATCTTTTCAGGTATGGAACCCTTTGACATCGATTTCAGACTAGGCTGGTTTCACAATGTTTTGGTAAACGACAGTGTATATGGTGATTATATGCATAAGCTTGTGTTTATTAGCCTTTGTTTACCAGTTTTACATTAAACCATATATCTTTAGTTACAGAAATAGTTCAACGTTGCTGCCACAGCATCCTCCAAATGCAACAATTCCCCTGATATTATCTGGTAAAGGCTAACTCAGTTCAATTCTTTCAGGTATGGAACCCTTTGACATTGATTTCAGACTAGACTTCAAGAAAGAAGGAGACTACGTTCTGGTGTTTTACCACCTAAACCAATATTTACGGTCCTTCAAATGTCCCTTTTATATGGCCCATCTTTTTACGCATTAAAGGTTTACTCTGCTCTTAACGAGTCTTGATTTTACTTTTTATTCTTTTCGGCTTACATTGATTGTAGAAATTTAATCTTGAGTAATACATAGACGTTCGTGTATGACGATTACACATTTTCCTCAGTGGTTCGCAACCATCTCACTTTTTGTACCTGTTACACTACGTCTCACCTAAACAGAGTTAGCATCAGGTCCAAACAGGATTAGCGAGCGTGCTTTTGATCAGTCTGTGGTATCACAGCCCTTCCTCAATGTAAAATGGCCACAGTTGCATTCACGATCATGAAATACCAAAATCATTGTATCTTTTCAACAGTGGTTATGTCATCTGCTGAGAAGTTCGAATAGTGTTGACAAATACGTGCTTTTGTGAAACCTCTTGTCTTGCTGGAGAAATTTTGGTAATCCTTTTAATGCTACAGTCAAAGTAACAATGGGTCGTCCACAGAATAGCAAAACCCATCGGTGACGACTGTATCAGGCCAGCGCAGTGTTTGTGGATTTTTCATCTAGTACATTTTGCTTCCAAACATATTGTATGTTCATTATCCTCTTGTCCCCGCTGTCCTTCGACATTGAAGAATGCTGGGAGCTAACTCCTGAGGGTATACCATGGCAAGGTAAATCTACCTGGATGAGTCTTCAATAAATAATCTTTGGTTCAAATGCGTTTGTGGATTTCACTTAAATGACTTTTGCTTACCGCCATACAGTCTTCTTTTCTTCTTTCTTATATTTAAACAGTACATGTTACGAGTTTCATTTAGTAGTATTGATAGATTTGCTCCCCCACCCTCATTTATTCTGCTAAATCAATTTGTAACACTTACATTAAAATGTTTTGATCAGAGAAGAAGTTCTCCGTCATATTATAATTTCGTAAGACACATATGCCCCAGTATTACTTTGCGGTGTCAGAATAAAACATTTAAATGCGATGTTAACAACATAAATAGATCATTTCAAACACGAGTCATTCAGTATTTGCAGCACTGAAATGCTGCTGTAGCCAGAGAACAATAAAGTATGAGTATGGTGCCCGGTGGTCATCTTGGTCATCGTCTTGTTTTATTGTTATAATGTTGGGTCAAATATGATACAAAACACTTCATTTGTCAACATAATTTGAACTAAAAACATTGAGCAAATGCAACACTGGAATGCTGATTCAATCAGAAATTATGTACTTATATACTGTGATTATGACGGCCTTCTTGGCCACCATCTTGGCTCATTTTTATAATGTGGAAATAAAGAATAATTCATGCTGCTCACAATATTATATGAGCATTTCTAACGCATTACATTTGGTATATATATTTTTCGTTGTTATGTGGTGTCATAATTGAAAACCAAACACTTCAGTATTATGTGTACAACAAAAATGGACTTGCAAGCACAACACACTGTTTTAATGCACCACTTGAATGCCGTTAATTTTATTATGAAAATATTTCTTTTAGTACGATTGTGGCAGCCATCTTGTCCGCCATCTTTCCTCATAATAATTACATTGGTGTCAAAACTTAAAATTATCTTTTTAATATTGTTTACAGCATAAAATGTGCATTTTAAACGCAGAGAAATGAGTATATTAAACCCTGGGGTGTTGTTTTCTTGTTTGTTGCGACCATCTTGGGCGCCATCTTGATTTTTTTCCAAAACGCTCAATGCCAGGGTTGCATCATGCAGTTTCTGAACAAGTATGGCCTAGTGAACTGGAAACCACAATAAAAGTTCATGCGGCACCATCTTCCAGGTTATGCTGATGGCTACTGGACTATTAATCTGACACCCGTTTTGCTATGCGGTTCTTCAACAGGAAATGACGTACTAAAATCTGTCTTGTCACTTCCTGTCATGAAAAGCAGTTAACAAAATACAATTTCAAACCATTCTCAAGCCTGAAACAGGAATTACCTTTATGATATTTAATTCATGACTTTAAATCTGCCTTTCGGAAACGGTTCCAGATGTAATAATCTTCGTTTCTGAACAATGTGTGCATGCATTTATCTAAAATGGGTACTGAATTATCTCCCTTTATTTGCCGTTTTGGACTTATTGTGTTTTCTTGAAGCATGATTAGTTCGGAAGGGCGAACATTGAATATTCATAATATGCCTTTATTAGACTTCCGAAGCCTAAATCTGAATAAAATATTCAGTTTCAAATTACATTTGTGTTCTAGGAATCGGCCATTTAAAAGCATACGTTCTCAGATTTGACTTATATTAATGAAAAGGGAAGTAATTGTAGCTATATTAAAAATCTTGAATTAAGTTTACTTTTATCTCTTTTGCTAGGGTTTGAAAAAAACAGGAAAACATAACTTCTAAAAATACTAAGCAGTTTTTGGTCTACTTTTAGGACATCTTTGATATAGATCTTCATTACGAGCTCCAAACGTTTTGCGAATATACGAAATGGGTACTAAGTTGTCTCCCTTGGATTTGACCCGTAGGCCCCGGTCTAGATCCCCACAACACCCGGATTAAGAAAGTGCATGTAATAACCTTTAAACTGATACCACATATGACCTTCCGGAAAGTGAAGGTATTAATCTCGAAAACTAAGCGAGATAGAAAATTCAGCGTCCAGCCTAGTATGTGAGAATGACTAGATCCGGTCGCAATGAATAAATTTCCTATAAACGCACGTACGTGTATATGTATTGTCTGCACCTCTTAAACGAATGAAATCCCATCAGCTTAAATTTGATAGTAAAAAAGGCACTTTGAAAGCACATTCTACCGTTCTAATCACTGAGCAAGATATATTTACTCTCTAAAACGATGATAATAAAGCGACATCACCTAGAAAAATTGTTGACTACACCAGAAAGTGATACCTGGACGAAGCCAGCGTTTCCAGGGTGTCAATAAGTGATAGGGGGAGTTGATGAGTCTTACACAGGGAACACAGTCCACCATGGATCTATATTCTGTTTTCGAGCGGTCCCCGTGGCCAAGCGGTTAAGAGCGATGTTTCTTAATCACTCGATCATTTCACCGCTGTGTCTGGTGTGGGTTCAAGCCCCGCTCTGGCCATATGTGATACAAGCCAAGTTCTGCTTGCGGGTATGCCAGGTGGTTTTTCTCGGGATTCTCCCGTTTTCGCCCACCTACTGATTGGCACCGTCTCATATGAGCTGAAATAATCTTGAAAGGGACGTTAAACTGAATCAAAAAAAAAAAAAAAAAAAAAAAAAAAAAAAATAATTTCCACAATCAATTTTTGAGTATTAAAATCACATTTTTTCCAATGACATGTTTTACAGCAGAAGTTGTCTCTGTATATTGCGTGGGCAAGTTTTCGTAATGGAAGTCCTGGATCCGAGGTTATAAAACTTTTTTCATGCTCAACTCAGCTGAGTTTGAAATTTCAAATCCTTATAAATACTAAAATAGCCCAAATATATTGAAATTGAAGGTTTAGAACTCCAAAGCCTGTAATTTATCCTGCTTATAAATGTTAAAATGCCAACAATTGTTGGCATTTTAACATTTATGAGCAGGATAAATTTTAGTCTCAGCTGAGTTGAGCTTAAAAAAGTTTTATAACCTCGGGACCTGATCTCTTATTTGGCTGTCCGACGCTCTACCACTAGGTTATCGCGAACCCTTGTACTCTGTTTTCAGCGTAAGTCGAACGTGTATGAGAAGCTAGGTTATATGAACCATCAGCTATCCGACTACAATTGTATGGCAACCGTCAGGAACAGCAGGGCGGGAACAGCATTCCATGTATCCTTTTGGGCGCTAGTACTTGAGTAGCGACGAGAAAAAATCGGTCTTCGGGGTATCCGACCAGGTCTGACACAAAACGGCCTGTGCAGGTATAGAAGGTAGTTAGAAGATTGATATTTTGGAATTAAGGAGAAGAACAAAGGCGCTGGTCAGCTATGCCGTTACGGCAAAAATCCGGTTTTCTCATGATGCAAATCTTGTAAGTGCAAATTGAACGTGCGATAAGTCTGATAGCAGAGAGAGAGAGAGAGAGAGAGAGAGAGAGAGAGAGAGAGAGAGAGATAGAGAGAGAGAGAGATTCATTTGATTTGAATTGCATTGTAATGATAAGCCAGCACAATTGAGCCACCTCTTGGGAAAACCAACAATGTGGTTTCCGAACAGGTCCGACACAAACCGGCCTGTACAAGCACAGAAAAGAGCTAGAAGCTTGAAATTTCGGATTTAAGTAGAAGAGAAATTGTACTATCCGAGTAGCGAAAACAAAGTCGCTGATCAGCTTTGCGGTTACCGCGAAGCTGATCTGCGTCTTTGTTTTCGCCTATGCAGATTGTTGGTTCTCTCATGAGGCGGCTCACATATCTGAAAAGATGAACACTAACACAAATAACATGTAAATTTAAATACTCAATGTGAACCCTTATCGTCTGTGTGCACCGTCAAAAAAAAAAATATGTACTTCAAATGTGCGAAAATACGGCGCATTGATCAGAATTTAGCAGCTTCATGAGATAAGCAACATTTTACTTATGTGGAAACAAAGGCGCATATCTGTGAACTTGATTTGCGCCTTTGTTTTCCCTATAAAGATTCTTTTTTGTTTAAAGAAAAAAAATCCAGTACAGGCTGTAGCATCATCAGTGCTTGTACGGCTTGTTATGTGTTTGACCTGTTAGGAAACCACATTGTTGGTTTTGTCATTACGCGGCTCAGCATGCTCAGATGATGATGACGATGATGATGATGATGACAATGATGGTTTGCCTGTGAGTTTTGGTCTGTAATTATGGGTTACCGTAACGAAAATTTGTCCTCAATGGTTTCAAAACCTCTGTTTCAGAAACATTTGAATGGCTGGTTGACAGTGCAACATTTTGTAAACTCCCAGAGCATCTGATGTAACGCCTATGTTCAAATTAATCATTGCCATAATACTCACAAAACATTAGGCAAACTTCCGTGTAATGTATACCCCCTTCAAACCCACTCTTGTATAGCGAAACTGGGGTATGATGGGGTATACCTATTTTTCTTATTTCTAATAAAAAAAAAATGTGGGTACTCATTAGAGTTCTAACGTGTACCCAAAATATGAAAAAAATATACTGACAATTTTCAATTTTTACAACTTAGGAATAATTTGTATATTATATGTACATGGTCTTTTTTTCGTAATGAATACCGGCAATACATGTGTTCTCGTTAACTCCAGTTCAGTTGGCATTCTTCTACTACAACATATCCCCATGTGTGGTGAGTACATGTAAATCTGTCAGATTTAATTCTACTATCTGTACACCATAGTGTGATTTTCTTAAAAGTACACTCGATACATGCCGACACCGAAAAATATACATTTCGTGTGCAAACATTTTTTTTTTTTTTTTTTTTTTTTAGATATCTTTAGGACTACCAGGCATTTTACAAAATGCACATAAAATGATGGTAGGATTGGTTAATCGTCCATAAAACCATTTCTGTGAGACTTAAAAACACGCCTTATGCCGGTATTGAAAGCAGAAAGACCGCTCTTATAGTGTAAGCTGTTTTGATTTTACTACTGAAAGGTCACGGCGCAGGGGTCACCGTGGAAAAATCGATGCGCACGGACTTTTTCTTTTTTTGCGATTTGATTCCCGATTTTCCCCCCTTTTCACTTTTTTTTCTATTTCTCTTTCCTCTCTCTCTTCTTGTGTATTTTTTCAGCCCTAGCAGTCGCACTTGTTTGGTTTGAGCGTGGTTGCGATTCAAAGATAACAGGGTAAACTCGACCTTTTTAACACAGAAAAATCACTTTTTTCCAACTTTCTGGACATCTAACCCGCTTGTTTGATGCACTGTGCAATTAAGCTTTATATCGGTTAAAGCCTACTTACTGGGCAATCGAAACATACAAAAAGACCGCACATGCTAGCTTTAACAATGTCGTGAGGGTCGATCAAAAAGTGTCTGGCAGCAATTACGCATAAATACGGTCTGGTAGTGGAAAGGATACATCTCAGCTCAGCTAAAATGTGCATCAAAATATTTCTTTTTACTATTGATCTCCGCTTAACAGTCTAAATTCTTCTAATGTGTTGAATGGAAAATGGAAAATGTAAAACCTAGTTTCCACGGGCAATGTTTCTTTGACGAAGATTGTTTGTCACAGAAACTTTGGCAATGGGTTTGCGTTTACATACAGCAAAGATTACTTATAATACTTAGCTCGCTAACCTTTGTCATAAATATAATAATTGACAATCTTCGTCAGAGAATTGAGTTTACACCAGACAAACCTACTTTGTCACAGAAAATGTGTCCGTGGAAACTAGGCGTAAACTAGTACAAAACGAAGTTTGTTTGTGATTCAGGATCATTTGGCTGTACAACTGAACGGCTTCCCATGTCAACCACAACACCAAATGCACTCCAATGCTTTTGGAATGAATCAGATTGCACCTCAACAACCATCAACGTCTGAGCAGCAGCAGCAACAGCAGCAGCAGCAGCAACAACAACAGCAACAGTTAGATTTCTACAGGGTATGTGTGTTTGGTCAAACAAAAAACACGAAATCTAATGTTGCTGTATCTAAAAGAAGTATTTAAACATAACATACTTACGCTGCATATGGAAAAGTTGAATTGAATTTTTGTTCTTACTTTTAACAACCATAAAATTTGTTGGTACACTTGCTTCTGGTTAGTATGGTCTAAGGACTATACATGTACATGTCCAACGATAACGTCATTAGAAAACTGGATGTTTGCCTATGCAAAAACAAAAGCGCAGAAGTTGATCAGCGCCTTTGTTTTCGCTACACATATAGTACAATAAATCAGAAACTTCAAGCTTCTAGCCTTTTTCTATGGTTGTACAGGCTGGTTTGTGTTGGACCTGGTCGGAAATCCCGAAGACCTGTTTGCTCGCGTCACGGTTAAATGTTTGTACACGGTAACGTCTCTACAACCGTTTCGCAGTATTTCAGAAATTTGCACTAGCTGTTTACATGAGTGTAAGTTTCGTTTTATCATATGACCTTTAAAATATGATTTAATCGCCTTCAAAGTGGGCATATTTTTCAATAAAAAAATTACATTGTTGTCATGGACGTCGTCAATGACGTTACGTATTCCCGCAAAAGTGTTAATACACGTGTGGTCCGATAACACTATTTATTACATAACGTTATCCACTGGAAAACAGCGACGTCATATGATAAATTGTACATGCACGTGACAATACGGACGCGGCTTCTTATCAATTGTTAGAACAAGTACAACATAATAAAATGAACATATAAAAAAACTTGTGTACCTTTATTACATGTAGATAACACTAAAGAAATATTTGACAGCGACTAGCGATCCCCTTTTCATCATGCAATAACAACGTCCTTATACTCCACTTTTATATAGTGAAAATACGGTATGCAGGGGTATACATTTTCTTAGTTTCAATCAAAAACATAGATTGTTGGTCGAGGCGGTTCTAACGTGTACCCACAATCAATATTTTTAGCATAAATTATAGTAAAATATCTATGAAATATTCAAATCTTACAGCAGAAAAAATACCTGTATATTGCATGGGTATATTTTCGTAATGACCCCCCCCCCCTTTTTTTTTTGCAGAATTATGCCAAGTCAGTTCTGATGTCATACTCTGCGGAGTACCTCTTCCTGTTCCTCGATAAGGTTCTACCGGAAGTGACGACACAACGACATACGATACAACTATGCTGCCTCTGTCAGTATGTTGAATATAAGACGGGTGGAAATCTTCAGCTAGCGCAAAATTCTACAGCTGTTTTCGCTGTTTAGATTTTGGATTATATGAACAAGTTTACTATATTTATTACGAATATGTCTGTAGGCTCAAAATATACTGAAGAGCTCTTAAAGATAAATAAGTCGCCTCATGAGAAAACCAACAATGTGGTTTCCGAACGGGTCCGACACAAACCGACCTGTTCAGCCTCCAGAGATTGCTACAAGCTTGAAATTTTGGATTTAGATAGTAGAGGAATTGAACTATTCGTGTAGCGAAAACGAAGGCGCCGATCCGCTTCGCAGATACTGCGAAGCTTATCTGCGCCTTTTGTTTCGCATATGCAGATTGTTCGTTTTCCCACGAGCCTGCTCAAAAACAATAGTTACTTTGCACCAGGCTTTTTTTCCGTAAGAGCTAAAATGCCCGGCTGTATTGTTTAATACACAAGATTTTTTAAAAACGCTGACAACCTCCAGCAGAAGACCGCTATGTTTCATATTTTATTCAAATGTCAGTGTATCTTCATTCTACATGCACGCAGCTTGCAGTTACGTATGTTAAATTATGATTTTTAGTTCTGTCACTTTTTAAGCATTCTCTTCCATGTATGTCCGAAAATATGAGCCGCCTCATGGGAAAACCAACAATGTGGTTTCCGAACAGGTCCGACACAAACCGGCCTGTACAAGCACAGAAAACAGCTAGAAGTTTGAAATTTCGGATTTAAGTAGAAGAGGAATTGTACTATCCGAGTGGCGAAAACAAAGGCGCTGATCAGCTGTGCAGTTACTGCACAGCTGATCTGTGCCTTTGTTTTAGCATATGCAAATTGTTTATTTTCTGATGCGGCGGCTCATATAATCTGGCACAATAATAGTATATAACAAACTCATTGAGTAGATCTAGGTTGTGTTTGATACCATACGAGCGTACAAACTTTTGGCATCACCGTGTGAGCAATTCATAACCACACATAGCAAGAATGGCCTCGACCTTATCATTACGAAAAACTTTCCCATGTAATATACAGAGATTCTTTTCAGCTGTAAAAAATGAAAATTTCACCAGAAAAAAAAATATGATATTCTTAATAGTTTTGCTCAAAACATACATTGTGGGTACACGTTATAACCGCCTCGCCGAGGCGGTTCTAACGAGTACCCACAATGTATGTTTTGGATCAAAAATAAGAAAGCCAGGTATACCCCTGCAAACCCCAGTTTCGCTATATAAAAGTGGGGTTTAAGGGGGTATACATTTCACGGACATGTTTTCCGGATGTTTGTACCATCCAGTAGCTTCCCTTCGTGTTTGTCACTCCATCAGGAAAACATTTCCATGAAAACTGGGGCTTTTAGGGATATACCAATTTGTCTGTCTATTCCAAAACATAGACTGCGGGTACTCCGTAGAATTGCCTCGCAGAGGCGGTTCTAACGTGTATTCACAATCAATATGTTCAGTAAAATATTACAAATATCAAAATGGTTCTATTGTTATTATTATTATTACATGTATTATTATTGTTATTATTATTATTAATATTATTATTATTATTATCATCATCATCATCATCATCATTTTTACAGCTGAAAAAAAAACTTGCATATCGTATGGGTGTGTCTTCGTTATGCTTTTAGTCTTCGGTAGAGTTATAACAATATTAGCGATCATCTATTAATTACAAATACATGATGCATGGGATTTTCCACTAAACAATGTATAAATCTCATATATGATTTTTATTCAAAGATAAACTACATAAATACTATTCGCTATTTAAGTTGTTGTTATCATGATAACCTGACTCAAACTCTAAATTCACATTGATGCACTAAGTGATTTGTCTCAGTAAAGTGTCAGTCTCGATCAAAGGATCAAATATAAATTAAAGTTATTCGAATCCTAACATTGACGTAAACTTAAAGCATTATTTGAACCTATTGGCGTTTAATAAGTTTACGCACAGTTCTAGTTGTTCGTGAACTTGACGTTTTGTGAATATTCATAAGTCTAAAACTAACAGTATCAACGATGACGTCAGAATGTGCCGTTACGTCACAACCAACGTCATCCGACTATCACGTTGTCAATGGAAACAGCGACATAACGGAAAAGACAGAAATTTTGAGCCAAAACGAAACTGACCGAATGAATACACAATACGCCGACACCAGTGCCTCTGATACAGCGTGTTTTCTGTGTTGTTTTGAGTTTTGGAGGGACAACAACTCTCTCATCAATCACGAGGGTGGGGACCATGGTGACTGCTGCGGAAATGGGGGATGTTGTTCATGTCATTGCGCAGACGCGGGAAGTTGCGACTGTCATTGCGGGCATTGCGATTCAGGAGGGTGTGACTGCGGACACTGTGATTTGGGAGGGTGCGACTGCGGACACTGTGATTTAGGAGGGTGCGACTGCGGACATTGCGATTTAGGAGGTTGTGACTGCAGTGGATGTGATATAGGTGCCTGTATATTCTAATCGAACTTGTCTTTGTTGCTCTGTATTTCCAACACAATGTTGTGCCAATGAAATCTTGCTAAAATATTTTTTTGTTTTTTTTTTCAGTGTTACTGTGTTTTAACATTATTTCGGCTCATATGAAACAGTCAATTAGTAAGTGTGACAAAAAACCCACCTTGAACATCCGCAGTTAGAATGTAGCTTGCCTAACATGTGCCTTGTGTAGGGCTCGAACCTATACCAGAGATTATCGAATGATTAAGCGCGGTAATGAAATCAGCACTCTTGACACTGGGCCACGGAGGTTGCCTGGCTAAAACAACTATTTTTTTATATTCATTAAAAGATCTTGACGACATGTTTATTGGTCGATACAAAAACCTTTAAAATGCTCTTGACCTATTTTATGGTTTTGTTTATTATGTTCGTCTCTCTGTTGTGCTTGTCCCGATATCAAATCTCTCGCTATTTAAACACGGATATATCAATTTTATTATGCAATTATTATGCAATCCCTGTCCTGCCTGGTGTCTGGAATGGGTTTAATTCTTAAAAATACACAACTGTCACTTGATTGCATATCGACTCGCGTATCTACGGCGTATCAGGACACGAAATGTACGTCACACGTACTTGGTACATAAGCATACATGTACGTAGCTACCAGTATACTCTTCCATACAAAGCTCATACTCCTCCTACGCCGAGGCTCTACGTTTTTATGTGCACACTTTTAACAAGAAACATCTTTAAAAAAAGATAAGTGTCGAAGATTAATATCTGTTCTGCAATAGGGTACAGGATGCAGGAGAAAAAGACAGACAGACAGACAGACAGACAGTATGACTCTTGGACAGCCAACTCCAGACATGATTGAGAGGAAATGCTTTTCAAATGTCCTTACGGCGAGAGTCCTTAAGAGTCGCTGGACCGAAACGACTCGTTCTGTTGAGCAGAGCCTTTGATCCGAACACGCTTATATTTAATGGAGAAAATCCGAACGCATCTTATCTACGATGGCCTGCATGAATCATAAATTAGATGGCCAGTCAGCAAGTGAATAGTCGCTTTAAACATCGCTGTGTTCTTAATTGAGAAAATTGTATCATAGACTTGATATTAAGATCTGAAACTTTGTGGAGTTATTCATTAACATTTGGATATACTGTTGGTGTATTCTCACTAGTGAGTCTTTAGAAACTTTGTCTAGATCGTAACTCGAAAATAAACATTTATAACTTAAATAAACAAACTACAGTGGCCATACTAACTCGCCCCGAGGCCCTTCTTTTGTTCGATTCTGAAAGAATACTACTCAGTATACGGGTCACGATCGATTGATATTGGAACAAGGTAGACAACTCCTGCATTGACTACTACAGCTGAAACTGCAGTTGACGTTACGATATGGCTGATGATCTCGAGCTCTATAGACAGGAGGATGTTGTGAAACAGAATCTCCTGGAACAAGTCAGAAACCTCTCACATGTTGAACTAAAAAAGTTCAGTAAAACTGAATACAAAAGGAAAGCCCTTAAAGAACTAGGCAAATTATTACCAACGTTCCAAAAGCAGAAACTTAAAGAAACAGCCCAGTGTATTTCTAACGCTCTGCAAAGTGCAGTTGATGAACAAATCCGTAAACGGTCACGCGAAAGCACCCCGTTGAAAACGGTTTTGCTATCTGACACTATTCTAGAAGATCTCAACACAACCCTACAGGTAGATGACACTGATTTATCTAAAGTTGAAGTTCTCGATCAGAATGATGACACATCCGTTGAAATTGATAACCCTGATGACAGTATCACACACATGAAACAAATTGCTAACACCCGCCATGAATCTGCTAAGTGCTCAAAAGTGAAAAAATCAACAAATAATGTAACAAAGGTGAAAACTGTTTGTGATGAGTGTTGTCAAATAAAACCTGATTCAAAGAAGCAGTATGATATGACCAGATGTGTGCAATGCACAATCTGGTTCCATGATATATGTGTCGGTATTGAAAAGGGTGAGCCCGTCGGTCTCTGGATGTGTAAACCATGCAGAGACGTTCCACAAACCGTGAAAAGCGATGTCATTGGTCTGAAAAATGATGTCAAACAATTGATGGAAAATACTGATTCCATTCTAGAATGATGACACATCCGTTGAAATTGATAACCCTGATGACAGTATCACACACATGAAACAAATTGCTAACACCAGCCATGAATCTGCTAAGTGCTCAAAAGTGAAAAAATCAACAAATAATGTAACAAAGGTGAAAACTGTTTGTGATGAGTGTTGTCAAATAAAACCTGATTCAAAGAAGCAGTATGATATGACCAGATGTGTGCAATGCACAATCTGGTTCCATGATATATGTGTCGGTATTGAAAAGGGTGAGCCCGTCGGTCTCTGGATGTGTAAACCATGCAGAGACGTTCCACAAACCGTGAAAAGCGATGTCATTGGTCTGAAAAATGATGTCAAACAATTGATGGAAAATACTGATTCCATTCTAGAATGATGACACATCCGTTGAAATTGATAACCCTGATGACAGTATCACACACATGAAACAAATTGCTAACACCAGCCATGAATCTGCTAAGTGCTCAAAAGTGAAAAAATCAACAAATAATGTAACAAAGGTGAAAACTGTTTGTGATGAGTGTTGTCAAATAAAACCTGATTCAAAGAAGCAGTATGATATGACCAGATGTGTGCAATGCACAATCTGGTTCCATGATATATGTGTCGGTATTGAAAAGGGTGAGCCCGTCGGTCTCTGGATGTGTAAACCATGCAGAGACGTTCCACAAACCGTGAAAAGCGATGTCATTGGTCTGAAAAATGATGTCAAACAATTGATGGAAAATACTGATTCCATTCTAGCTGCAGTCAACGGCCTGTCATCACAACTTAACAACTGCGTCAGTGGACTTCAGGACCAAATAAATGCCCTCAGTAAACAAATAAAATCCAGGGACAAAACCTTGTCTGACACAGTAGACACCCTTACAAGTGCGACAAATAAAATAAAAACATCTGTAGAAGAAAAATCCAACAAAATTCTGAATAAAACCAATACAGTTATTGAAAAAGTCAAGTCTCAAACGGAAATTGTTGAGACCGTAATGAACAATACGAAAGTTACACTTCAAAATAACAATTCCAAGAATCAATCAAACGGTACAAAAATTCCAGTAAATAAACAATCTGGTACAACAATCAATGGCAATACAGAGAAGTTTCCACAAACACAGAAGCCTAAATACAAGAATCCAACACAAAACCCAAAGCCTAAGAATAAAACTGATCAAGGGTCAAAACCAGGACAAAATACCATAGCCAAAAGCCTTAATGACAATGAAACAATTGATCTCACAACTGACTCTAAGAAAACAATTACTCAGTCGACATTACTTGTTGGCAGCTCAATACTGAAAGGCATTAAAACCAAAGACCTTCAGCAGAATGCAACGGTCAGGTCCTTCCCAGGGGCGAGAACTGATACAATATGCAATAGTCTTTCCAAATATGACATATCAAACTGTGAAACTATTATACTGCACGTAGGTGGGAATGATGCAGACCGTGGTGTTGACATGAACACTTTCACTGATAATTATGTTTCTCTTCTCAATAGTTTGGATGCAGAGAATCGTCGCATTATTGTCTCAGGTCTTTTGCCCCGGGAGTCTGTCGATCTGAAACCCTATAATGACACTCTAAAAGACATATGCAATGAGAATGACATTACATTTGTTGATAACTACGACAGTTTTCTGCTAGCATCTGGAGAAATGCCGGACTCATATTTTCATGCTGATAAACTACACTTAAAAATGTCAGGTTCTCAAAAACTCCTGTCAAATATCGACAAAGTACAGAGTGTTAGATCAGTAAGAAAATCTAGTAATGACCAAACTCTACCTTCGCATGGACTTCGCCATAAAGGCAGCGCAGTGGTACATAAACATAAATCACGTGTGCCCTCACAAAAGTTCTGTCACATTTGTTCAATGAATGGTCATTTTACGCGTGACTGTTGGTACAACGGAAGAAGCATGCCACTCGCCACATATAGTTCGTTTTAGGAAACGACAAGGCGTATAAATCCTGGACAACATACAAATGATTTGTATATTTCAACATATAATAAATTTGATTCACTAAAATGTAACAATGATATAAACCTTCATTTTGACACCGGTAGCAATGCTTCTTCGGTTGAAGAACCCATGCAAGATTTGCTAATGAGCGATGATCTCAGTGACATTTCGACGGTCGATTATTCTGATTATAGTCTAGACGCAACTTTTGCAAGTGAACTGTCAAAGAATAGTTCTATAGATAATTGCGACATTTTCGACTATAAAACGAAAGGTTTGCACTTGTGTAACCTTAATATACGACATATATTGCCCAAAATTGACGAAATACGTTTGTCACTTTCAAACAATAATAGCCCGGATATTTTTGGCATTTGCGAATCATTTTTACAATCGCACCATGCAAATAGTCTCATTTCAGCTGATGGGTTCAACTTTTTTCGGAAAGATCGCTGTGATACGCAATCAAAAGATGGTGGTGGTCTAGTTTTATACTTTAGAGAAGCTCTTAACTTAGAACGTCGATATGATTTAGAATGTTCAAATATTGAAACTTTATGGGCTGAAGTTATTCTGCCCAATAGCAAACCCTTTCTCATTTGTACGGTATACCGCCCACCCGATGCTCGTTCTGGATGGATTGATCTATTTGAAAAAGAAGTGTCTATAGCCCAAACGACTGGCCATGAGTTCTTACTTATGGGCGATTTCAATATCGACATGACTTCCTGTTCAAATAACAAGTGGCTTAGCTTAATTCAGCTCTTTGACCTTTCTCAAATGGTAAAAGAGCCAACTCGAATTACAGAGAGTACTTCATCCCTTATAGACCATGCTTACACCACTGACCTGGGTAATATCACAGAATGCTTCGTCTCTTCATACGCTATTAGCGACCACTTCCCCATCTGCTTCACAAGAAAAGTAAACTCTAAGATTCCTAAAGCTGACCATATAAAAACTTCATACCGTTGTTTCAAGTCATTTAATGATTGTGCCTTCCTGGTAGATCTACAACATGATCTTCAAAACTTTCAAATCAATCGAGCGACAGTCGATGAAGATTTCGAGGCATTCCATAATGTTATTATCAATCGCTTAAATAAACATGCCCCTATTAAGACTCGTCGTGTAAAATCAAACCGCCTCCCTGCTTGGTATACTTCTGAAATAGGACAAGCACGAATAGCCAGGGACAAATATAAGCGGTTGAAACAATGGACAGAATACAAATATTACCGCAATAAAACTAGAAACTTAATACGTAAATCAAAGCGTCATCACTTTACAAATTCTGTTGAAAATTTGACAGATACAGCCATTATCTGGAGGCATTTGAGAGCGGTAAACAAAGGGACCATGACCCGTGGAAACGCTTTACCAAATGAGTTGATCATCGATGGTGATCGTTTTACTGATTCCCAAACAATCGCGACTAAATTTAACAAGTATTTCACTTCAATATCACAAATCTTAGATGCAACTGATTCCGATTCTAACGACTTAGATGTTACTAAACTTCGAGATTTTGTAAACGCTAAAGTTCCAGATGGTACTCAGTTTAATGTCCCATTCATAACTACAGACCAGATCTTGTCATACATACGTATCTTAGATCCATCTAAGGCAACTGGTGTAGATGGTCTCGGTCCCAAAATCATCAAGTTGGCTGCAAATAGTATTTCAAATTTTATAGCAACATTGATTAATAAAAGTATAAGTTCGGGAACATTCCCAAGTCAGCTTAAGTGTGCAAAAGTATTTCCTGTCTTCAAAAGTGGTTCAAAATCAGATCCCTCTAATTACCGCCCGATTTCAATACTTCCTACAATTTCAAAAATATTTGAAAAACATGTGAACAAACATTTAATGAATTATTTAAATAAATATAAGCTTATTCATGAAAGCCAGTCAGGCTTTCGCAAAAAGCATAGTTGCCAGGCAGCCCTTGTCAAACTCATAGATCAATGGATGACATGCATTGACAAAGGAGACTTAATTGGATCACTGTTCATTGACTTTAGAAAAGCATTCGATGTAGTAGATCACGAGATATTAATGAAAAAGCTCGCACTATACAAAATAAATGATTTATCTCTAAATTGGTTTCAGTCTTACTTAAGTAAACGTAGGCAAGCAGTTTTTAATGGTCAAGCTCATTCTGAATTTATACAAATACAATCTGGTGTCCCACAAGGTTCTATACTTGGACCCACATTATTTCTATTATTTATAAATGACCTCCCCCTCTTTACTAAATATTGTTTCTGTGACTTCTATGCAGACGATGCAACTTTTCACACGCATAGTGACAATACTGATACTATAGAGAAATGCCTACAAACAGACGGAAACATAGCTAAACATTGGGGCAAAGGAAATAAGATGCACATTCATTATGTAAAAACAACTTGTATGATTGCAGGCACAAAACCAAAACTTCAAGATAAGCCACAGTTAAACTTAAAAATTGATGGTCATAGTATTGCAAATGTTTCTAAACAAAAACTTCTTGGTTTGCTAATAGATAATACACTCTCGTGGTCAGCGCATATTGATAATTTATGTTCCTCTCTTTCTTCTAAGATATCACTTTTGCGCCAACTAGCCTATTATGTCTCAGTAGATGTTTTAAAGAAATTTTACCAGGGCTACATACTACCCCTAATAGACTATGGGTCCATCACATGGTCAGGAACAACTGGGGAAAATCTGGAAAGAATATTAAAATTACAAAAGCGTGCCGCTCGAATCATTTTGCAAACAGATTATAGTACCCCATCCTCTAGCATGTTTGCTGAACTTGGTTGGCAACCAATAAATAAACGACTAGCATATAATAAGGCTGTGTTTACATACAAAGCTCTTAACGGCCAAACGCCTCAGTATATTACTGATTTATTAAAACCAGTAGCTGAAACTCGTGATCGTCACTTGAGATCATCGACCAATGGCACTCTTGCGGTTCCGAGATCAACAACTACATTATACGACCGTTCCTTCTCTGTCTCAGCTCCGAGATTATGGAATTCACTTCCCGTTGATCTTTGAAACTCACAATCTCTTGGTGGTTTTAAAAATAGTCTTAGAAATGTGCTAGATGACAATATTGTGCAATTTCATTTATAATCACTTTTTAACAAATCATCACATTTTACATGCATTATTTATAAGCGTATATCTCTTAACTCGCTTGCACTTTTATCCTTTATCTAGGACTTTTATGCGCCTTTTAAAACTAATGACCTGGTATCTAGTTTTGTTTTGGAGCTCTACTCTAAGAAATACTACCAATGAGCTCGCGGGGTGGCGCATGCTGTCTGGACATTGGTTTCCGCCACATGTTAGCCACTCCTGTGGGCTCTAAGGTATAATGTACCAACAAAACAGGATGCATTCTTTCCTAAACTCTAGCAATAAAAACTGTGATAAAGAATATTTTAGTCTAACAGCAGCTCTTTTAACGAAACTATCGAACATTTTAATACTTTGTATATATTGTAAATATGTTGTTGTAATTTATTTGTCGTTTTAGAGGGCCACATGGTAGAATAGCCGTAAGGTTAAATGTGCTTACCCTCTTTAAATATTGTTAATAAATAAATAAATAAATAAATAAAGAGGAGCCAAATCAAGAATTGGCCCAAGCTATCAAAAAGTCGGTCCATATTAAGCATACCCAGGCGTAAATAAAGACGTGGACGGAAGAACTCTGTCGCTCGACAATTTTATCGATGCAATTACCGATTCAGACGTTTGAATGCGGGTACGAGAGCAAAGTCTAAATTCGTTGGAAGAGGCCGAACAAACATGCGTTCGCCTTGAGGTGTACAGAATCGCTGAAAAACACAGATCGTGGCTAGTTGGTCGAATTGAGGTCGAATATAGTAAGCGAAACCAGAGTGAATCAGGTCAGTTTGAGATTCTTTCTTAAGCTATTTCTTCTCTACCTGACAAGGTAAAACAATTTGCTAAAAACTCCTAAGAACACCAATTTCAACTAGGACAATCAGAGGTTTAACAATAACGAAAACCCAAGGTATAACAATGGGAATCAACAGTATAACCGCAATAGAATTTAGAGGTATAACAATACCAAACAAAGGTTTGTAACCGATCAACTGCCAATGGTGAGCAGACCTATGCTTATCAATAGTAAGGGGAAATAACTCTGACCAGACTAACAAAAATAAAAAAAACGGAGTTTTCAATTCGTGTAACAATTATTCGTAGGCTCGAAATAAAAGACGATGGCAAATTAAACACTGAAAACAACATTCAAAAACAGTTTTTGTAATATCACCGGATTAGAAACACGATCCTCATCTTACTTACCACGGACATGAGCTTGTTTTCGATTATCTGAGGGCAATAAAACACCCACTCGAAAAAGTGCATGTGTTAACTGAAGGCTGGCCCAGTCAGTATAAGAGCAGACATCGCATAGGTAGTCTTAATGATGCTAGAAGCGGTCGATCATGTGGCTTGGTAGCTCAGTGGTTGAGTGCTCGCATGGTAAGCGAGTCCCGGTCGAGCCACGTTTTTTCCGCCCCTGTGACATTTGGTGGCTCAGTGTGGGTCCGTCTTCGGGCTGCGAGCTCGGGCTGCGAGCAGCAGCCTGAAAAGAGACTGTCTCGTCGGTTCCGGCATGGTTCCGAGCATATTCGGGGACGAATCTAATTAAGCAGGGGGAAAATGTAACCGGTCGATCGTGTGGCTCGGTAGCTCAGTGGTAGAGTGCTCGCACCGTAAGCGAGAGACCCTGGGTTGGAGTCCCGGTCGGTCCTCGTTCTTTTTCCGCCCCTGTGACATTTACCCACACTGAACCACCAAATGTCACAGGGGCGGGAAAAGAACGTGAAGTACTGAGGTACCGGTTAGAGGAAGAAGAAAAGCCGAAGAAAGCCTTCGCAGTAGGGACTTTCGGCTGTTATGCATTTCACAGGATGCCCTTCAGTTTATGCAACGCCACGGCGACTTCATAGCGTCTCATGGAGATGTGTATGGGTGACATGAATCTGCGTGCATGCTTGGTTTATCTGGACGACGTCATCATTTTCTCGACGACTTTTGAGGAACATATCGACAGACTACAAGCAGTTTTCACCATACTTCAAGAGAACAACCTTAAACTAAAGGCAACCAAGAGTTAATTCATGAAATCGCAGGTAACCTACTTTATAGTATCACGGGATGGAATCAGAACGGATCCAGAAAAGACAGCTGCTATAAAAAAACTGGCCAGAACCAAAGACAGTGAAAGATGTGCACGCTGTTCTTGGATTTACCGGACACTATCAGCTCACCAAAAGCAATATCTGTGACATTTACGCTGTACTTTTCGAAGATATCCATAAGTATATAGCGAATCGCTTTCATTCGATAAATGAAAACGAACCGTTGCTTGTACATGCACGCTTAGATGCTTAATATGCAACAAATGACGAACAGGAAACAAAACATGTATAGCATGACACAGTGTTTAGGAATAATGATGACTACATGGTTGCTTGCTTGTTTTTTTTTTTTTTTTTTTTTTTTTTTTTTTTTTTTTTTTTGTTTTTTTGTTTTTTGTTGTTTTTTTTTTTGTCCATGGCTAACAGTTGAGGTTATGTCGGGACGGTCCAAACGATTCTTTGAAATGCGTTACGGAGGCAGAGCAATGGATAGATAAAAGAACATATATAGGTTAATGAATTAATATCTAGAATAAACAAAAATTAAAGTATTCTTTATTTCGAACAAGTATGCATTATAAGCGATGCAGCATTGTTTTTGTTAGATTATTATGTTTTTAATTGCTTATTTTTCAGGCGGTCTGACCATGTCTTATCGTCTGCGATTCCTATGTGCGGCTGGTATGTATCTAAATCCAGATCTGTACTCGACATCTTGTGAAACAGATGATCACTTTGGAATGGCGATATCAGGTCCAAGTGAAAATATTTTCACGTCTACCAAGAATCGTTCTGCGGCTGTGGAGCATGAATCATAACTGACGTATGAAATAGAACATCGACCGAGATGGAGTTAGTTCCATCATTCGTATTCAGGCGCTAGAAAACGTTTTGAAAAGATCAGTTATATCAATTTACCCAGACAATACCGGATTCCAATATGAGAACTTATTCAACAGAGAATTCGCTCCCTTGACTGCAACGCCAGAGCATGAAAGGCCTATTTACATACTATGGACTGTTGACGGTGCACTTCCACATGGCATGTTCACGCCAAATCATTTCGTTTGGCTGCGAGAATCCCCATTTCAACAAGAGCCGCGAGTTGTCACAAATACAAAGAAGGGGACCAAACGAAATAGTAGAACTCCATTTGACTTCAACTTTGTCCCAATGAAAAAACAAGTAAATTCAAATACGGATAATTATCATAATAACTCACAGTCTAAATGTAATATTGAAAAAAAAAAAAAAATGAGTCGAGAAAAACTGAAGATATTGAATCACCAACGTCACCACAACCTTCAAGTGTAGAAGCAGACATGGATACTTAACCTGCCGACGGGACAAACATATCTAGCATGCCAACTGAAACACAAACTGATGTAAGAGGGCTTCCAGATCAAAATCGTCCTCAAAACATTGCATTTCCGAAGGGATATTTTGGACAAAAGAAAAAGGAGTACAGGGCTTTCTTGGGAAAGTGGTTCGACCAATTCGACTGGCTTCATTACGACGAGGGAGAAGATAAAGTTTTTGCTATTCCTGCATGGATGCCAATTCAAGGAACCTGATCGGTTCAAAGAAAATAGGACAAACCTTCCTTTCTGAAGGATACAAGAATTGGAAGGATGCACCCAGCAGGTTTGAGAAGCACCAGTAGTCCACAGAGAAGGTGTTCTGAGATTAAAACTAGCTGAAGATCCTCAAGATATTGGAAGTAAAATATATCAGAAGGGTAATGAGGATAAAGCAAAGGCTAGAGATGCTCTAAGGATCTAACAATTATTTTTATCTGCTGAAAATCCTGTCAAACATAAGATTCATGGCAAGACAAGGACTGCCATTTAGAGGAGCGGGTGATGATACAAATTCCAATTTCTACCAACTGAACAGACTTAGGGTGCAGGACGATACAGATTTTGACAAATGGCTAAAGAAAAAAAACAATTAAAATATGACACACCTGAAATACAAAATGAGATGATAAACATCATGGCACAAGAAATTGTTCGTCATCTATCCAATCAAATTAGAGCATCCAAGTTATTTGCTATATTAGCAGATGAGACCACAGATGCTAGCAATAGAGGTGTATAGATGATAAATTCAACGTACATGAAGATATTGTTGGTTTTTATCAGATTGATGACACTGGTGCTGAAACCATTGCTTCGTCTATTTAAGATGCGTTAATTCGTCTAAATATAAGCATCAGTAAATGTAGGGGACAGACCTATGATGGAGCAAGCGCTATGTCGGGCCGGTGGTGTACAGGCACGAATAAAAGAACAGCAGCCAAAAGCTTTATACAATCACTGTCACGGCCACATGATCAACTTGGTTTGTGCTGAAAACATCAAAACTTCCAAGTGCGTCAGCGATTCACTGGACACAGCTCTAGAAATAAAAAAAATTGGTTAAAAAGTCACCACCAGATGACACTCGACTAGACAAGATAAGATGCAGCTCTGCTGGTGAACAAGGGGACAGCCCCGGGCCAAATATTCGGATGTTGTGTCCAACCAGATGGACTGTCCGGGCCGATGCAATGGATTATATCCTGAAAAACTACAAAAATCTTATGCAGCTATGGGACTGGTCCCTAGAGCACGTAAAAGATGCAAAGATGAAAGCGAGAATCAGAGGCATCGAAACCCACATGAAGACATTAGACTTCTATTTTGGGTTAAGTTTAGGTGAATGTCTGCTGCGAAATGCGGATAACCTAAGCGCGGCAATCCAGAAAAGGGATATTTCTGCTGCTGAGAGCCATGTGCTAGCAACAAAGACTGTCACAACTATTGCCAAGATTAGGACAGATGACAGCTTCGACTTATTTTGTAATACTGTAACCAAAAAGTCAGGAAACACATATGTTTAAGGGCCTAAGCTTCCGCGACAACTTAAAGGTTTGAAACAGGTGAAGCTGAGGCAGAGTTTCATTCTGAAGTGAAAGCGTACTATCGCCAGATATATTTTCAGTCTGCAGATCATTTTGTTCACGCAATCAACGACAGGTATAATTCACCAGAGTTTAAAACGTATATGCAAGCGGAGCAGCTTGTCATGAAATGCATAAAACATCAAGATTTTGAGACAGAGATGGAGGATGTCACAAATTTCTATGGTGAAGACTTTCACAAGGAAACCCTAAAATGCCAACTGCATTCTTTAGCAGCTACATTTCAAATACCTGGAAAGATTGAGGACTTGGTTTTATCTGATGTTGTTAAGTATTTCAAAGACCTGACTAGTAGAGAACGCCAATGGCTATCAGAAATCCAGACACTGCTTCAACTAATGCTAGTCATGCCCGCTACAAATTCCACCAGTGAACAGATTTGAACAGATTTCGTTATGTCAAACTTAATATATAAAACTATTCACTGATTGTAACATTTTAGATTTTAATCGATTGATTTATCATTAGTCGCACATTAAAATGACAAACAAAATATCATAACTTCTGGAATACAAATATCAACCTTAACATTGATTTCATGCCATTCAATAAAGTTTTAACAAATATATCGTTAAATTGTCACATCACTACACCTAACATAATATTTGGTCTACCCTGTGTATATTCAAGTTTATTGAAGCCTGAAATATTGTACCCAAATAGCCGTGGTACACACAATTATACAACCAGACGAAGTTTGATACATAATTACACATACAACCGTTTGTTTATAACACTGGTCAAACAGTTGAATATAAATATTTGATTCAGAGAAAGCCACTCGAAAAGATACTGGGACACAAAATGACGAAACGACTGTCCAAACAAGGTTAGGCAGTCCAGTAGGATTGAAGATTTCAAGCTTCAATAACCTCGACTGTACATCGTGTAGACCAAATACTATGGAAGGTGTAGTCTCCTGGACGCTCTGTCACTTTATGTGAATAATAAATTTTTTGTTCAAACTTTCCTGTAATGTGAGAAATCAATGTTTATATTGATATTTGTGTCAAAGAAGTTATGTTGTTTCGTGTATCATATTTTATGTGCTATTATCTATTTATAAATCGATCAAAATCTAAATTGTTACAATCAGTGAATAATTCTATGTAATAGGATTGACTTAGCGAAATCAGTTCAAATCTGCAAACACCCAATAAAATTTGGCCAAACTCTTCAAGTACGGGTACTGCTATACCATTACTTATGAAACAAATCAAACTTATGAAACGGAGCTGTAGTTTTATAGTGCTAAATTTAAATGTCCTGCTATATATTTTCAAAGCATAATACGACCAGCATTCATTCATTTAGAAAAGCATGTCGTAGTAAAGAACTAATAGCAGTTTTGTCTCGGCCAATAAGAGTTTGATTTTTTATTGGATAGGCTTATTATGCATTATGTTAATGATAAGCCGTGGTTCTGAATTCTGCATAGCATGAGACACGCATAAATAAAATTCCCCCATGTCAAGGAAGGCTACGTTTGAACGACCTGTTGTTAACAAAAATTGAAGACCTGACATCAAACACTTACATTGCCGCAAAAATGTTAAGACAGTATTGCAAAATAGCATTTTTTTCCATTTTGAAAACAAGTTTGTCTTTAAAGCTGTTTAATGGTCAAATCTCAAATAAGAGGATAATAACATCTACATGTATACCAAATTTATATTCTATCTATGGCCTATACACTTTAATAAATGTCGATTAAAATACTGAAGGTGTATGCTTTTATGGACAAGATTTAAAAAAAGTGTAAAAATTTACTCTTTCAAGCCCGTAGCCTTATCTTTTGTCATTCATTATCAAACCAACAGCCGATTTTGAATCCCTAAAAGTCCCGATCAATTCCTCAGTAACCATGGCATTGAATTGGGAGAATTGTGCCAACATTATTATTCACTGGAATCAGTTATGACCAGATATGTTTGTCTCCTTTTAGACAAACCAGAGGATAATGGTCCTGTAAACGCTCACCTGAGACCTGGGATATGCCATAAAATAAGTCAAGGTCATCCGGGGGTCATGATTATACAAACTGTATATATAGAGCTTCATTCACTGATGCTTCAGAAAAAAGTTTCAAAATCATAGGCTTCCGGTCCTGGAGAATAAGATTTATAGAGGTTTTTGCTATTTATAGCCATGATAGCCATCTTGGTCATGTTTTTGCTATTTATAGCCATGGTAGCCATTTTGGTCATGTGACCTTGACCATTTACATAAACTTTCATTCCCCTTTCCTGTCGATGCTCCACATCAAGTTTGACTATGATTGGCCAAGCGGTTTCAGAGATGTTTGAATATTATGGTCATATACATGTAAATAGCCCAGGGGCGAGGGCAGACAATCCCCTGAGGACACTTTTTTCATAAACATAAATCTTCTATCCATTTGCATACTTCCAGCAAGTCCCCCCCCGTTTAATTACATTTTACAAATTTTCCCCAATTCAAATGACTGAGCAACCTATGTTGACCTTGCCATAAAAAAGGTCAAGGTTATCTCAAGGTCATTATTTATATCTACTCTGTAGAGCTCCTCTCCCTGATGCTGCGAAGTTTTAAAATCATAGTTCGTCTATAGCCATGTTGGCCATCTTGGTCATGTGACCTTGACCATTTATACATGTATAAACTTTCATTCGCCCTTCCTAAGAATGCTCCATATGACGTCTTTGATTAGCTAAACAGTTTCAGAGAAGAAGATCTTTGAATATTATGGCAATGTTCATGTATATGGCCCTGGGGTGGGGGCAGACCTGCCCCTGGGGTCCATTTCTTCAGAATCATAAATTTTCTGTCCATTTGCCCATTGCCATAAAGTTTTCCTATCAAATGACATTTTGACAATTTTCCCAATTCAAATGCATGGGCGAACTATGTTGACCTCACCGTAAAATAGGTCAAGGTCACCCCAGAGTCATGATTAATATAAATCTGTAAAGCTCCTCCCCTTATGCTTCATGACAAGTTTCAAAATCGTAGGCCGCCTGGTTCTGGAGAAAAAGGTTTTTAAAGGGTTTTGCTATTTATATCCGTGGCGGCCATCTTGGTCATGTGACCTTGACCATTTATATAAACTTTTGTTCCTCCATCCCAAGGAGACTTCATATAAAATTTGGCTTTGATTGGTGAGATGGTTAAATATAAATGGCCTTTGGCCTGGGTAAAGAAATGACCTTGACCTTTTATACTCACAACGCCTTATTAGCTCAACATGTTGTCTGTATCTACCATTTTTCAGGTCACATGCTACGAAAATTCCTGAAAAATCGCTGTTTTCACTTTTTTCCAATGAAAAGCCTGTGTAACCAAAATTGAGCTTGCCGTAAAATAGGTCAAGGTCAACCAAAGATCACGATTTATATAAAATATGATGGGCCTGAGTCCCCAATGCTACATACCAAGTTTTGTTGAAATCGGTCCACCGGTCCAGAGAAGATTTTTTATGTTTTTTTTTACCATATATGGACATGGCGGCCATCTTGGTCATGTGACCTGGACCATTTTTGTATAAACTTGTTCCTCCTTCCTATGGATGCCCCTCATGAAGTTTGGCTTTTATTGGCCATGCGGTTTCTGAGAAGAAGATCTTTGAAAGTGTGGACGACGACGGACAGAGCATGGCCATCCTATTAGCTCACCTTATGAGCCTTCGTCTCACCTGAGCTAATAATTATGCAAAACTTTTGGCGAAGGGTACATGTATATATTGTTAATAATAAAAGTACGTAATCTGCAATATCGAATTGGCACATAAGGCTTACATGTTCCTCCATAATCTGTAACACTAGGAAATTATTTAGTTATTTTTATGCATAATATACTTTGTAGTAGCACATTTACTCCGGCCACACATCAAATAAATTTGTCAGAAACCCCGAAGACCGGTTGTCTCGCGTCTCGGCTCATATAATGCGTATATATAGTTTTTTCCTTACACTTTCCTTTGAAACTGACCCGTTGACATTATTTTTAAATGGGAATTTGGCTAACTCTTTAATTGTATTTATTGTTGACGTTTTACAGATTCTCAAAATGACTGAAATGACACAAGGATATTTGAAGCTGACTTAGGAGACGATACAGATTTCGAGGAACAATTGGATTGATCTTATTAAGATGTGTCGAGCCAAGAAGAGGTTGGACCTGCTGAAAGATACACATATAGCATATGCGATTCTAAATATTCATCTAAATATAACTTTAAACGTCATGCCAAGAATCATGATGATCGATTCACGTTTGAGTGCACAAAACGCACTCAATACATAAGGCCCTAAAAGCACATCAGAAAGCCAAACACAGTGCCAAGAGCCACTTATGTGAAAAACTTTTCTCTACAAAGCCCACCTTCATTGCCATCAGCGCCGTTTTCATCATCCGGAATCTTTGCAGTCCAGCAGACAATGTCAGTTTGAAGGCTGCAATAAATCATTTAAACAAAAAGAAAACGATACTATTAATAGACATACAGAATTTAAACCACATTTATGTGGAAATTGCGCAAAAGCATTGCAATGGTAGGAACCAGCATGAAAGAATATGTATTGGGGATCGGAAAACCAGATCGGAAAACCAAAACCGACATCTGCGGCCAAGTTCTGTGTGACAAAGTTGCTCGACATAGCAAACCAGAGGACCACTGGTCATGAGAATGCTCACCTGAAGCCTCAGGATTTTGAGCATTTAATCTTATATGCTCTAGCTTCGCCGCTGTTATCTGGTATGTCTTCCGTCTTTGGAGTTCCAAGACCATAAGGATGAAAGTCTCTAATCGTACGTCATCGGAGATGATATGACTTATAAAAGTGCGAAGCTGTTGGAAACGGCTTCAGATGTGGCCATTGTCGATTCAGCCTTAAGTCATCAAGAGAAAATTATTGTTAAACTTAATAAGAGCTGTCACAGGACAGCGTAGCTCGCCTGACTTGTGCTTTGCCACTAAATGTATCAAAATCTATTACCCATGACCTTGACCTCAAGGTCGCTCAGGTGGGTCGTAAAAGCATAAAATTTCAGACCAATATCTACAAACATGCAAAGTATCAACTTGAGCCATCAACATGTTCAAGAAATATAGACTTCTGACAACTTTAACGAAAACTTCAACAACAAATTTCTAAATCTGTGACCTTGACCTCACGGTCACCCAGGGTGGGTCATGATGGTACTCCATAAAACTTCAGACCAATATCTTCAAACATGCAAAGAATCAACTTGATCCATCAACACGTAAAAGAAATATAGACTTCTTAAATCTTTCATGAAAAACTTTAACATAAAATTTCTAAGTCCGTGACCTTGACCTCAAGGTCACCCAGGGTGGACCACGATGGTACTGCATAAAACTTCAGACCAATATCTACCAACATGCAAAGTATCAACTTTATCCATCAACATGTTCAAGAGATATAGACTTCTAAAACTTTAATGAAAAACTTTAACATAAAATTTCTAAGTCTGTGACCTTGACCTCAAGGTCACCCAGGATGGGTCATGATGGTACTGCATAAAACTTCAGACCAATATGCAAAGTATCAACTTGATACATCTACATGTTCAAGAGATATAGACTTCTAAAAACTTTAACCGAAAGTGTGACGCGGACGCGGACGTACACGTAAACGTAAACGCGGACGACCGAGGTGACAACAATAGCTCTGTGCACTTCGTGCAGGCGAGCTAAATAACTACAAAGAGAAAATGCGAGTGAACCTAATGACTGACATGACAAAACCATTAATCTTATCACGAAGCAACGGTACTCCATATCCTGAATTGGTCACAGAGAAAGATGACGCCAATGACGGAGCCGGGTCTTCTGTTTAGAGTTTAATCCCAGCTACCAGGTGGCTAATGAGTAGGGGCTAGCAAGTCCCACTTTGGCCTATACAGACATGCTGTTTCCTCGCAAGGCATATATCTGTCAGATCATTGGAGATTATTCTCTGTGAAATCCACAAGCCACAGTCATTACCTACAAACGGGCCATCTTCACATTTTCATAAAATTAACAAGCCATGGCTCAGTAGACCACATTGCATCTTACATTTGTAGCATACACATATCAAAATTTTGCAGCCTGGTGACGTTCTTCATCAGAAAAAAATGTGGGATACACAACTGAGCCTGATTTTATTAGCAGCATCTAACGCATTATTAATACTATGGTGGTTTTGCAATGCTGCAGCTTATCTTTGCAATTTGTTCGGCATCTTGCATCAATTAAATTTTCTACAAGTGGCAATTTGACCTCTAGTTCTCTCCAATATTGTTTATCTTATACACAGAGGCAGAGATAATCTTTCCCGAAAATCTCAGCCAATCAGAAGACCTTTAGCAGAAGAAACTATCTGGCAGCTTGCTAGCCCCTACTCATTTGCCACCTGCAGCTACGTAAAGGTGACTTAACGCAGCGGAATGTGCGAATATATAAATACGTTGCGTATATGATGACTGCCGAGTGACAGAATATTTTCAATTGGGTGGGCGTGGTGTCCCGATTACAGTTGCCTCGTATTGTCTCAAATGGGGCCCTCTAGGACTGTGTCATCGAATGGAAACAAATGAGTAATCGGTAGACAACGAATACGCTTCCCTTACTCTTTGTTAATAATGATGCTCGCCTTGTGTGCCTAGTTTGACCTGGTTGGTGGCCTCTGAAACCTAATCACTCACCTGAAGCTGACAACTCTTCCTTGGGCGATTGGTTAGTTCATGACACCACGCTATGCTTCTATGACTGATGATAAGTATTGGCTGGTTGATGATGTGGCAGTATGTAAATGAACGCCAATGATATTAAATATTTTATGGACACCACTACGTATGTATGAATATTGTGGAGACCAATACTTCCTCGCCACCCTCAGGACGGCCATACCTGAATTCAAGTCAAGTGTAGAAGATGTGGGAAATAGTACCAGCGGCGAAACATGGGCCATGGGTGCCGCGCATAAGGAGGGATTTAATCTATGCTCATGCAGAGCCGGAGTTAAAAGGCAAGGCGGTGTTAGAACACTTTGAGAATGGGTCTATCAAATATTCTTAAATTATTAACCTGAAAACAGGAAAGTCGCTTTTTAGTTAAGTTTAGGTAACTGAGTGGCCACCTATTGGGAAAAAAGCTGCCCATTCGGCTTATGATATGTGTTCATGGTATAAGTACTTGATTGTTAATTAAGTTTTTTCCCATCTCGGTGGGAAATCTTTTTCTAATTGCGCCTTTTCCTGATCTTTGCCTACTTCTACATTTCTCTGCACATTATAAAAGAAAGTGTTTGACTGTAAATTCTGTAGCACAGCCTATGCAGTTGGGTTTGTCTTTTCGATTTAATTAGTAGGAGTATGTTATTCTTGTATGACCGATTCAAAGACGGGCAAGAATGATTGCTTCTCGTCGTGAAAGCTTATGAACTACTCTTGAGCATTTAACAATCGGTTCAACTTCCCTCACTTTATCAAACTTCGCTCCCTTCCAGATTGTTTGCCATTTAGCAGAGACGTACTTGTTAATAAAAGGTTTAAATTGACATAAAGAAATTTCAAAAATGGTTTCTTCTAAATTCAAAGATTCTTTAGCATTCTGATCAAATTTCTAACTGCCATAAATGCCTTTATGACTGGGAACCCAGCAATAAATAATTGAGCGCGGATCTAATAAAAGGGGTCTTCGGGCATCCATTAACAAGTTATGCTATCTTAGCTTAAAAACCAACTAAATTTGACATATTTGTGGTGCTCTTATATTTATGTCAATCAACACAATCCAGGTTCAAAGAAATAGCTCAAGAATGAGTTTTGTGTGGTCCAGTAGAATAGCCACTAGTATCTATTTTGTTGAGTCTGACAAAAACAACCATTTCTTTTTTTTAGTTTCAACTCCAGAAGGCAATGGTAAACAAGAACCGCGTCCTATGAGGGATTGTACAGTATGAATTTATCTTGTGAACATATTTTCCTTAAAGGCATATCTTAAGGTTTTGATTTTGTAAAACTGAAGCAGCCATTGATGAAAGGAACTGATAGCAGAAAACCTCGCCAAATTATCATGACTGGTTCCGGAGATAGCTTGATTTGAATTTTTGCATATTATCTCATGAATATTCATTAGTTCTACTACTACGTCATATAAGAATATAGAAAATTTGAAATATCATCAAACCAAACAACTAAAACAAATAACTTATCATTTGAAAACAATTATTAATCATTTATACAACTTATTGTATCAATTCCCAAACTTCTTATGATCATTTAAGTGAATTATTTTGGTTTTTAATTTTTTCACCAAGTGAGACTACTCACCTTTACACATGGTTTCATAACTTTTGAGCCAATGGGAATATTTGGGTTTAGTTTTCGATAAACAAGTTCCAAGAACAAATGGGATCAGCAGACAAAGAATAAAAAGGATCTGAGGAACTTCCATCTATTCCCTTTAATCAGTTCATCCCAATCATGCTTCAGCAATGGCACATTCAGACTCTATTGCTGTTAAGTTAAAGAAATAATTGAGACTAAATTGGATTACGGTTCTGTTGTGCCCTGCGACTTTAAGACAGGAGCCAAGAAACTGGACATACATGTTGAGTCTCCAGCACACCAGGAGAAAGTGGAATCTAGGCTGGACGGGTTAGAAATTATCAACTCACCAACATCCAGGTACATTTAAGTGGGTAAAGACATTGTTAACCTCTCAAAAGACATTACGAAAACTTACCATGCAAAAAAAGAAGATATTTTTGAGCTTTAAAAATTAATAATTTTCACCTGAAAAAGTTTGACATTTTTCTTATTTTTGCCCAAAACGAGGCGGTCCTAACGAGTACCCACAATCTATGATTTGGAGCAAAAATAAGAAAAATAGGTATACCCCTGCATACCCAAGTTTTACTATATAAAAGTGGGGTTTAAGGGGGTATACATTTCACGGACATGTTTTCCTGATGAAGATTCGAACAGACATTGGACCAAGGTCAGCATATCGGGAGAGGGAAAGGAAGGGGACATATTAGAAGACTTACGAACACAGGAAGATATGGAACTAACACCGAAGAGGGTTGAATTGGAAGAAGTTCATAAATCTCTTGTGCATAGGAGCACACAGACTGATCAAATGTCGTTGGACATGTTAGAAGGAAAGGTTGATTCTTTGAAGGGAGACATGGTGAATTGTATGAATAACATGTTTAAATACATGAAGCAATTCAAAGAGCTTAATAGGTTCAGTGACCAATGTTCAGTGATCAAGAAACTGGAGAAAGGTTGGACAAGATGAGGAAAGATGACGATGGAAACGAGCACCATGACAGCAGGAGGGACAGGAGCAGGCGCAGAGCGAGAAGATAGGCCGAAGGAAAGATTGAAATAAAAATATCGATGAAATTTCATGGGCTTTTAGTTAACGCCTTGACTTGTCCGTCTAGGAATTTAAATGTTTTTGAGGAACCACTATACATTTAAACAGGTTATATTGTGTTTACAAATTAGGGATGGTCAGATTATTCAATAAATTACAGAAGGTGATTATGTAGCAACTATTTCAGAGTATGACACTTTATTTTTACAAAATAAACGCATTTGAAAATATTACACTAGCCATACTAGGCTCAATTACCTTCAACTTAGGCACCATTACGACCAACAGACCCGCAAGATGAAATCTCTGAATCATCATGCAATGCCTCTAGAAGAGCTGGCTTTGGCTTGGCAGCTGGGGTTGATGCTATTTTTTTCTCTTTTCAGTACCGCTATGGTCCCTCTGTCTGCATGTACATCTCGAAAGCTGGAACAACATCAGAGTAATGGCCATGTAACCCTAGTTTTAGCCGGCCAGTATTTTATATTACTGATCGTTCCAAGCCGATCCTTCAGTAGTGGTCATTATTGTTGTATGTTTTGGTGTGGAATGTTTGTGCTGTTTGGGCCTTACATTATGAAAACGTGCATATTCAGAGATTTTTTAAGCTGTAAAAATTGTAAATTTGAATGTAAACAAAATATCTTTTTTTTTCAATACTTTTGCTCAATACATAGAATGTCTGTACACGACAGAACCGCTTCGCCGAGGCGGTTCTAACAAGTACCCACAATCTACATTTTTGATCACAAATAAGAAAAATGGGCATTCCCCTGCAAACCCCATTTTTTATATATAAAAGTGGGGAATCAGTGTGTATACATTTCACACACGTTTCCCTGATGTGTGCGTTTTCATATCTTTTGTTAAGTTTGGTAACTGAGTGGCCGCCTATTGGGAAATAAGATTCTCACTCAACTTACAATATGTTTTCATAGTATAAGTACCAAATTGTTCATTTAGTTTTTTCTCATCTCGGTATTTGGAATTGGAATTTCTTTGAGTGCACCATTTCCTTATCATTGCTTATTTTTACCTTCATATTATCATTAGCGCCAGTACATACTACAGAAATTCATGAATGCATGACCATCAGGAAAATCATGTCTGTGTAATGTTTACTCGCTTTAATCCCACTTTTACATACTAGTTTTTTTCCGATTAAGTATAACGTCCCTTTCAATGTTATTTCTGCTCATATGAGACGGGCCAATCAGTAAACGGGACATATGTAAAACATGTCCGTGGAATACATACCCCCTCAAACCCCACTTTTATATAATAAAACGGGGATATACAGGGGTATATCTATTTTTCTAAAAAAATGTCAAGATTTGTTACATTTTTTACAACGTAAAATGTTCGTACGACCATTCCAGATAGAGATCTACTTCCGGAAGAATAACAAGAAAAATCAGGTGTATCTTGGTCTATATTTTCTGCGTTATCCGCCTAACTATCAAACTAGTTTCCCTTATCCACGCTCATCTGTTCCATTCCGGAGAAAGAGATCTACTTCCGGAAGAATAACAAGAAAAATCAGGTGTATTTTGTTCTTTATTTTCTGTGTTATCCGCCTATCTATCGGACTAGTTTCCCTAATCCATTGCCTTACCTGATCGCTAACCTGTTCCTTTATCCCTTACGTTTAAAGACATCGCCTGAATTGCTTTTGTTTGTTTGTTTGTTTGTTGTTTAACGACGCATCAACCCTGATGGGTCATTAGCGTCTAACAAGGTAAAACGATAAAAATATATTGAAATCATATTAAAATGTAACGTTTAGTAAGATATAAATGTCGTTGTAAAGAAACGATATATGAAATAATAACATTGATGGTTAAAAATTAATAATTTATAAAACAGATTTACTTGTCAAAGAAATGATAAAATGTTTCCAACGGGTACATCTTTAAACAATTCTCTCAAGTTATTAGCTTGAAAACAGGAAACTCGCTCCGCAGCAAAGTCAGTGCATTCCAAAAGAAAGTGTTTCACTGTAAATGGTGTATCACAGCCAATGCATTTGGGTTGATCTTCTCGTTTTAATAAGTGGGAATGTGTTATTCTTGTATGGCCGATTCGGAGACGAGAAAAAAACGATTTCTTCTCGTCTCGAAAGTTTATGGATTACTTTTGGTCGTTTAACGATCGGTTCAACTTCCCTTAATTTATCAAAGTTCGCTCCGTTCCAGATTGTTTGCCATTTGTCAGAGATGTACTCGTTAATAAAAGGTTTAAAATTGACATAAGGAATTTTGAAAACAGTTTGTTCTAGATTTAACGATTCTTTAGCGTTCTTATCAACTTTCTCATTTCCATATATACCTATATGACTGGGAACCCAGCAATAAATAATTGTTTTAACTTCTGAGATGGTATGGTGTTTTATTAATAGCTTTTGAATTTGAGGGTTTTTTGATGACTTATGGTTTAAGGCCTGTAGAACTGACATAGAGTCAGAAAATATAATGAATTTGTCCTTTGAGTTACACTCATTTATGAAGTCTAAAGCTAAGTCTATAGCTTTAGCTTCCGTGAAAATTGAAGAACCATCAGGTAAGCGTAACGTTTTGCAATTGCCGTTTGTAAAAGTAGCACAACCAACTTTGTTTTCTTCTTTTGAACCATCAGTATAAATACATTGATAGTCGTTAAATTGAGATTGTAGTTGATGAAAACTTTCTCTTAGAAGGTGTGGATTTGATTCGGATTTTTTCCCTGAATGTAGAGTCAAATTAATTTCTGGTTTTCTAATGCACCATGGTGGTATTTCGGAAACAAAATGTTCTTCTATTTTATCTTTTTGGATGTTTGCTGATTCTAAAAGTGGTGCAACTCGTAAACCAAAGGACCGGATGACATGTGGTTTTCTTTCATAAAGCTGTACGACCTCTTCAGAAATATATGGCGGAAAGGACACCTTATGAACTGGATTTGATGGATTAGCCGCAATTCTAATGGCGTACTATAGGGCAAGTTTCTCTCGTCGTAAATATAGAGATGGCTCTTCAGCCTCAACATAGAGGCTTTGTACAGGTGATGTTCGAAAAGCACCTAGAGCTAATCTTAGGCCTTGGTGGTGAACTGTATCAAGAGAACTGATATATGATGGTCTTGCCGATCCATACACGATGGATCCATAATCTAATTTTGAACGAATGAGGGAACGGTATAGCTGTAGAAGGACAGTGCGATCAGCACCCCAGTCTGTGTGTGATAATACTTTCAGTAAGTTTAATGCTTTTAGGCATTTGGCTTTTAAGTACTTGATATGTGGTATGAAAGAAAGTTTACGATCAAAAAGAACTCCAAGAAATCTAAAATCTTCAACTACTGGAATGAGAGATCCATATAAATAGAGTTCGGGATCGTTGTGTACTTTCCGTAGTTGACAGAAATGTACACATTGTGTTTTCGACTTGGAAAATTTGAAACCATTATGTGAGGCCCAGTTTTCTATTCTGTTAATGCACTGCTGTAAGTGCCTTTCGATAGTTCTCATACTTTTTGACCTGTAACACATACAGAAATCATCTACATATAATGATCCATCTGTTTTAGGATCCAAGCAGTCCATTATGTTATTTATCTTAATATTGAACAATGTTGTAGACAAGATGCTCCCTTGTGGGACACCCTGTGCTTGATCAAACATTTCGGATAAAGTCGATCCAACACGAACCTGGATCCAGCGATCCGCAAGGAAATTTTCAATAAATGTAGCTAATCTGCCTCGTATTCCGAGATCATGCAGATCTCGCATAATACCATGTCTCCAGGTGGTATCATAAGCTTTTTCCAAGTCGAAAAACACAGCAACAACATGCTCCTTTGCAACAAAGGCATCACGAATAAAGGTTTCCAGTCTTACCAAATTGTCGTTGGTACTTCGTTCAGAACGGAAGCCCGACTGAACAGGAGATATAAGGTTAATACTTTCTAAGTACCATACAAGTCTTACATTTATCATTCTCTCTAAAGTTTTGCAAAGACAACTTGTAAGTGCTATCGGTCTATAGCTGTTAGGTTCTGCATGGTCTTTTTTCCGGTTTAGGAATTGGTATTATAGTGGCTAGTTCCCAACTTTCGGGAAACTTTCCAGTTTCCCACATATCATTAAATATATCTAAGAGAGCTTGAAGTGATTTTGGTGGAAGATGTTTTAACATTTGATAGTGAACTTCGTCGGGACCTGTTGCTGTATCATGAGCTTTACTGATGGCGTCTTTTAGTTCATCTAAATTAAATGGAGTATTATATTCTTCATTATTTGAGGATTTAAAGTTTAATTTAGTCTTTTCCTGTTCTTTCTTGTATTTTTGAAATTCCTCCGAATAATGACTGGTTGAGGAATTTGAACAAAATTGTGATGCCAAAGTATCTGCTATATCTTGTTTTGTGGAAGCTGTTTCGATCGCATTGTTGAAATTGTAATTAAGATGGTGATAAGAAGCAGATTTATATTTACCGGATATTTTCCTAACCATGTCCCAAACTTTTTTAGTGGGTGTTTTGTAATTCAAATTCGATACGTATGTTCTCCATGATTTGCGTTTTGTAGACTTTATACTCCGACGGGCTTTTGCTCTAGAATTCCTATAATTATTTAAATTTTCATGCGTTGGGAACTTGCAGAACTTCGACAAAGTGTCTTTCCGTTGTTTGATAGCTTCTTTACAATCGTCGTTGTACCATGGGTTACTTTTCTTTGGGTTTGTCGAGGTTTTGGGGATACATTTCTCAGATATATTTATTAAAGAAGAGGTGAAGTCAGTTATAGGATCAGAAGAATCAGAGAGAAAAGTATCAGTAAGGGACTCATTACATAAAGTATGAAATAAATCCCAATCTGCTTTATTCAATTTCCATTTGGGATTATGGGCTTCATCATGAGTCTGAACGCTTTCAATCAAAATTGGAAAGTGGTCAGATCCGCGTTGATCTTCACAAACAGACCAGTCAAAGTCAAGATAGAGAGAGGGGTGGCAGAGTGAAAGATCAAGAGATGAGAAAGTGCCTTTACCAGAATCTAGATAAGTGTTCGATTTATCATTCATAAAACAAATGTCGTTTTTCGTGATGAAATCCTCGATTAATTCTCCTCTGGGATCATTGTCATTACAACCCCAAAGCACATTATGACCATTGAAGTCACCTACCAACATATATGGTGAAGGAAGCTGTTCAAGTAAAGAAGTCAGTTGTTCAGATATTAAAAGATAAGAGGGAGGGATATAGACTGAGCAGAAAGTTATCTCTTTCTCGAGTGTAACAGAAACAGCTACCGCTTGTAGATCTGTTTTAAGTTTAATTTGTCGTTGTGGTAATGTTGAATGGACTAGTAAAGAGCTTCCACCAGAAGCTCTTAAACAATCCAAGTGAATGTGATTGTAAACATTGAAACCTTTCAAAGTAAACGTGTCATTAGGTTTGAGGAAAGTTTCTTGAAGACAGAAAACAGAAGGTCTAAGTAGTGACAAAAGAAGTAGTAGTTCTTCAAAACGTGGTTTTACACCTCGACAGTTCCATTGTATTATTTTATATTTGCTACCCATGAAATAATTTAGAGAGGATATTTAAAAGCGTGACCTTTTGATTAAATGTAGACTGGAAACTTCTACTTTGGAGCTGTGATTGGTGACCGAGGACGAAGGCCACGGGAACCAGGGCGCTAGGCAACCTCGTCCATCTCCATGGCATCGTCAATGGCCAGAGCTCCAAATTTGTTATACTGTTGGACGGGATCATCTGATCCCTTCTGCACCCTACTGGATGCAGAATGTGGTTTAGCATTTGTAACTTGTTTGTTTGAACTTGTACTCGGTTGATTCTTTTTATTTGCAATTTCTTTCTCTGACGACGATTTTTGTGAAGTCTGAACGTTTTGTGAAATTGAAGATGATTTCCTTCTGGCGATTATGACTTTTGAACTTTCCGTTATCTTGAAATCAGATTCATTGAACTGTGTTGATGTTGTTTTAGTTTCAGGTTTTAGAGGAATTGATGATACAATTTTGGAGAAAGTAAATTCTGGTGTTTGTTGATCGTACACCTTTCTAGCCTCAGGATATGTTAGTCTCTGAGTAACCTTGATTTTCATGACCTCCTTTTCTTTTTTCCAGACTTCACAATCACTGGATCTGGACATGTGAGGTCCTCCACAATTTACACATTTAGCTGGGTTCTTACATTTGCTTGTCCGATGGTCGTCACCGCCAGTTCCGCAATTTTCACATACTGACCCAGGCACGACAGGGCAGTTGTTTTCATGATGTCCGAACCGTTGGCAATTGAAACACCTAAGCGGATTGGGAACGTAAAGTTCGACTGGAATGATCTGGTAGAAGATTTTAAGTGTTTTTGGTGTAACAACAGAGTTGAAAGTCAGAAGCAGTGTGTTCGTGTTTATTAATTCGTCATTCTTTTTTATCTTGAAACGTTTGACATGTGTAACACCCTGAGGGCTTAGATACTCAAGGATGTTTTCTTCTGACTCCATTTTTAGCATTTTTTCTCTGATGATGCCTTTTGACGAGTTCGGACTCTGATGTTCAGTGACTTCCACTGGTATAGCAAAGAAAGAGGTCATTTTCTTCAAATTGTCTGTTTGTCCTTTCCGTAATGTTTCGACGAGAAGAGTTTGATTTTTAAGCTTCTTCACTGATTTGGCGGTGCCAGTCACAGCCTCTATTTGTTTTTCGATAACAAAGGGCGATAAAGAAGTAATTGGTTTGTCTTCATCTTTCGATTTAATGACTAGGTATCGTGCAAAAGTTTCTTGAGAAGTGAAAATCGAAGTTGTATGTTCGTCGTCGTCCGAGTCCGGTCTAAGTCGTTTGAGATTTGAAGCAGCCATGATTTTAGTTTTATGTCTCGACGGCTATGCGCTTCACCCTCCTTGGAGCCCTACAAGGGGACGCTATACGGAAACGGCTCTCCAGTTTCCAGCGCCAAAGCTACATACCCGTCATACTCGCCGTGCAAGATTCCAAAGTACTTCAGACTACCCAAGCTTTAACAACAACTGAATATCAAGTCAGATGTCTAATAAAGAAAACCGAAATAACATTCAGACGTTGTACCCACCCTGCCTCTCAACCTAGACCCAAGTAACCCAGAAATACCGAAAAACAAGCCCGTCGATTGACCCTTAAACCAGCGCCTTCTGAGATATAGGGAAAAGGATGATTAAATGAAGAAATTTGGAACACGGTTGCGTATCATTCGATACTGAAAAAGTTAGAAGGAAGAAGAGATCTCAGGGCAAGGCATGGCAGCCGATTGACCGTGTCGAGCCTCCACGGCCTCCCGTTTACACCGAATCCGAGGCCAAAGAGGCGTGTTGAGACAGGTGAAGATCTCTGGCCTGTCCCTCAACCTCCAGGATCCTCTTCTCCGGCTTACGGGTATCCACCCACGGCAAACAGGTGGCACCTCTTTTGACCGGGTTTTACGGTTCCGCATGAGGGAGCGACCGGCCTATTCTAATCCGGGTCCGGTACGGGCCGCCTGAATTGTTCATCTGTCTGACATCGTAAGGTATCACAAATGCTCAATCAACTTAAGTATTGGTAAGGGGAAAAGCAAAGCCTGGATTGAAAAGGTTCGTTTCTCAGGCTGAAGCAGCTAATAAAAAAGGTGAAGGCCAAGGAATATGAGGGAAAGACCGCTCCCGGAGTCCTGGAAAAATGGGCGGCCATGGCTCGAGTTTTATATGGCTGACAGCTCCGTGACTTGTTCAGTCTGTAAAGAGTATTGTTCCGCTAGGCAGCCCGGGTGCTTAAATTCAAATCTGAAACGTCAACACACTTCTATCTCTGGTTGTACCACCTTATAGATTCACTGTACGAAAGAAATAAAGAGAAGTAGCCGTCACCAGTGGATTAGCGCACTTTTTGGATAAAATTTGCGCGATCTCGGTAAGTATTTAGTATCACAAAACTGATGTGGAAATCTTCTGAAGCTGCTGCCCAATAGCCAGAAAATTACACATATGTTCAATGTTAAGTCTTGGATGAAGAACTATATTAACCCGTTAAAGTAACACACACAGACATTACATTTTAAAGTTGCTACAATTGACGAAGGTGTAAAGATAAGTTATAAAGGAAAAGTAAATCAAAGGTGGAAAGTGTTAAAAGAAAGTTTTTGTTAAGAAACAGAGAGACACTGTGATGATTCCAAAAGGAAAGCCAGGTTTTGTACAAGGTGTCTATTCAAAAATAGACTTTGAAAGACTGGGACATTTTATAAGGAATGTAGCAGCGCTTTTCAAGAAGGACGTTTCGGTAGAATGGTTGTTCAAATATATAGACATGCTTAAAAAAGGACAAGATTAAAGAAATAGAGCCGAGTGGATTTTAGACAAGCTGCCCAGACAGATAACAAGTGACACCCAAGCAGACGATATACCACAGCAGACAACAACCCTCATCAGTACAGAAACTTAAGAGCCAGAGGCATGTTATTCATCAAAATAAATTGTACAGAGGACTTAAAGTCCAACCATTATTGGGAGGTACAAGTAGGCAAAGAGTAGGGAACCTAAATCTGGTATTTTTTTACCATTTCTTAGCAAGGATGCGTGGTTGCTCAGTGATAAAGTGATTTCAGTGCTTGAAACACATATCTATGTCTTTCTAGGGTGTTGGGGGCTATTTGGTAATAATACAGTTTGTTTGTTTGAACTGATGAATAACATCCAACTCAACAGCTATGGTTATGTCAGGAGTTTGCCTCCATTTCATGGGATGATTCAGAATTGTCATCTTTTTGTATCCTTTATTGATCCTTATTTAAATTTGCATAAAGAGGTAGTGTAATGGATAGCATAATCTCTTGGCATCCAGGTTACATGTTTGATACCCGGCTGGTAAATGCCTGTCTTGTTGGTAACAAATGTTCATCCTAATGTATTAAAGGCAAGCGGCTAATATGGTGCAATATTTTCAAGACGTATGCAGAGAGAGAAGCGGGCTATTCATATCTACTGCTTGACTGAGGAAGAGTTTAAAAACATATGGACTTTAATTATATGGACACTTCTTCAACATCTAACCGATTTGATAGTTTGGTTGTGGCTATGTAGAATGATCTGTGGAGAACTATATCTATCACTGCTAGCTGTTGACTTGATCCATTTCATCAAAGTGACTTTCTATCTTTGGATGCAGATCATATGTATTCATATTGGTGCATTTCAAGTTATCGTGAATAGAGAACTGTTTCATGTGTATATGATTCCAGTGACAGTTTAAATCAATGCAGGACCATTCTCTGTCCCCGACGACTGCAGGGATAGCACTACAAGCAACTTCACAAGTTTTCTATATTCTCTACCATTTGTGCCCATTTTATTCTTTTGCTAATTATATTGTTAATAGAGAATTTGTAATGCCGTGATGCTTGAAGTTTTTTAAAATGAGGCATTATATGAAAATAGAATTTTGAAAAGATTCAAATATCTTATTGTGCATATATACATCCCATTTTGATGACTTTTATAAGAAAATATGCTATAATGGTCATAGCTAATTGTAAATGTCACATTGGGAATATCGTACATGATTTTACCAGGATGCTTTATTAAAAAATTACATGCCTTACTCGGCTAGCAAAATCTTGTTGTCTACAGGTAACAAAAATAAAGTCAAAATCAAGTTTACATCATTAATTGCTCAAGATAATGGGTACCTATTGTTGTTCCGAAAGATTTCTCGTGTTTCGTTTCGACAAGATCTTTACGAAGAGCTTCATTTTGCAAAATCGATTTAAACCCGCCAGTAACTTTGTGTTACTGATCGTTCCAAGTCGATACTTCTGTGGTGGTTCTTTTTGTTTTATGTCTTGGTGTTTAAAATATTTTGTGCTGTTGGCGCCTTATGTATGTTTGCATATTTTTAGTTAAGTTAAGGTAACTGAGTGGCCACCTATTGGGAAAATAGCTGCTCATTCGGCTTACGAAATGTTTTCATGGTATAAGTACCTGATTGTTGGTTTGGTTTTTTCCCACCTTGGTTTTTGGAGTGGGAGTCTTTTTCTGATTGCGCCTTTTCCTGATCTTTGCCGACTTGTACTTTTTTGATTTGGCATATGCCAATCACAACAAAACCATGGTTGCTAAATGCACTTCTTTTCGGTCGGTCGTCTTTCAGTTGAATATGTTTGGTATTCGAGTTCATGTATTATCTCGAGGATTTCGTAAAAATGGTGCAATTGTGAGTGAGCATTTCTCAGTAGCCTGTATATAAGGATTTTAGAAATTTGAAAAATCATCGACGCTCGTTGCTTCGCAAGTTTGGTACCGTTTCGTTTGTTCGTCAAATTTTCTTGTTTGCGGAATAGAGGAGGAAAATCGGATATCTACGACGAGGATGCGTGTGATACACAGAGATATTAGTATCATAAGTATATTTACGATTTCTACAAATAATGAAAGATTTTTAGGTTTGGTTTTCATTACGTTTTGCTGTTTCATGAGAGATGATTTAAGACTTTAGATTAAAAGATTTTGTTTTGGCAAAAGAAGCATGTCGGGTCCTTGTATAATTTAGTTTTATTAAGCCTGCATATACATGTATAAATTATTGCTCACAATGGAATGTTCGTAAATTAACCGTTTTTCCTTTTGAGTTTCAGTTGTTATCGAGTTTCGATGTATTCGAGCTGATGTGATGATTTGGGTACAGTGTACAAGTATATAGCTTTTCATAGATCCTTTACCAGCGTATCCGCGACTATTTAAGATAAGTACATACTTATTTGTTCAGTTTTGACTTTGTATCAAAAGCCGATACTTGAAGAATTATCAGTCATGACCGTTTATGACGATAATTTTTTAGTTTATATATAAAATAATGCATTATATACGGGTCATATTAAAATACCGAATTGTTTGTAGGTTGGCCAGAAGGCTTATTATTAGGATTTATTCTTTCAAGTCAATATAAATCTAGGTTTGTGAAAAAATAGATATTCGATGTTTTGCTGTTAGATCAAGACGAATAAGGTTTCTGTATATTTCACAGTTTTAATTCAAGATGAAATTGAGATTAGCATAATCTTTTAAAATAGTTATCTATTTGTCATCATATCTCTGAATTCCCAATGGTATTTTTGGTGGAAGCGGTCTGTGGGTGCGTAAAGGTGGGGCCGGGGGCCGAGGGTGTAGTGAGGACGGGTTACTTGGTGGCTTGTGTGAAACAGTTTACGTATTTTTTAGACCATCCGGTTGGATGGTTTTGGCAAGCTGAGGTGCAGATGGTTTGTGGCCGTTGGTGCGTTTTGTGTGTGCATTGGGGAAGCATCGTTTCAATGGCTTGTTAAAATTTTTATTCCTGAGGCCAAAGTGCGGCAGACAGCTTTGAATTCATATCGAGTTAAAATCATTGTTTATTTCTTGTCACTGTTTAAAGTAAAATAAAGATTCTGTTCATGTGGGTGGTTATTTGCTTTTAATGAAAGTTTGGATATCTGGAAATTATCTGTTTTCTTTAGTACATGTATCAGGCGTTTTCTGTGGGCTGTGGTCGACGGATCGAGCTTTGTGTATGCAGGAAGGAGATATTTTTAAAAAATTATTACTTGATAGTTACGCTTAAATAAGGGAGGCTACTTTAGAGATCAATATATTAGTTTGTTAGGAAGCATTGATACTTGATAGTCTTAAGGAATGCGTAGATTATGCAGAATTTGTTTAATTTTCACGAAAATGTTGTTTCGCTATATTTTTTGTGAGTATATGTAGAAGTTTAGTGTATTTTATGAAAAATGACTTCGGTTATTTAGAAACTCTTTAATTTATTGATATGCGTGCCTTATATATACACTTATATACTGCTCACACTAAGCCGAACTTTGGCAAGCTGAGGTGACCGGCATGGACCCGTTATAATTGTTGTTCACTTACTTCCTTCCATTCGATTTTTAATGTCGTTTGTCCATTCGTATCCCATGTAAACGTGAGAAATAACGTTTTGATTGTTAAATTACTTCCTTCCATTCGATAACCTTGCTACGAATCTTCGTTTAAAACTAATTTTAATGTTGTTTGTCTATTCGTATGCCATGTAAATGTGAGAAATAGCGCAGTGTGAAATGCAAAAATGTTTTCCGGGTAAGAGGCCGAGCTTTAGATGTTGTAGCCATAGCGGATCTGTAGATCCGGATCAAAATAATTACAAAAACATAAAACAAGAATTTTTTAAAATGAACTTGGCAACCTGACTCTTGGATCAAACACGTTTCATTCCATCGCTCAATGATCGTGGATAATGACGTCAACAGCTTGTTCACGTCAATGGTTCCCGGCTCATATACAAAAACACGATGGAAAAAAAAAAAAAAAAAAAAAAAAGGCTGTTCGCCGAATTTCCAGAAAATGAAAAGTACCATGTTAGTTATTTTTCGATATTGGTTGCTAATATCTTTTCCAATTGTTTTCTGTCATTTTGACGAAGTATTCGTCCTAAAATCGAATATTACGACATATTTAATTGAAACGTTGAAACAGTGCCATTGTTGTTACTCCGAATCACGTTTAACCGCATACTCTCATTTTATGCTTTCAAAGGACTTGGATCGTTTGATGTTTGGAACTAAAGGTATATTTATACATTCTGGATGTTTATGTTATAAAGTTTAGAGTTCAAAATGAAAAAATCTGCGTTTTTAACAAGCATCATATAATATTCCGACGTCATTCAGATCTTCCATGGAACATCGTGTGTTCGGTGGGAGTGGGGTTGAGCAAACATGGCTATGGGAAAATGCCGCCGAAAAAGGCATATGTTTTGGTCCTCGGAATATTTCATAAGGATCACTGTATGTCTACATGCACAAAATTTGAAGGAGAAACCCATCGCTGGTGATATATAGTCCATGATTCGGATTACCTCCAATTCATTAGCTTTGACTTCTTTATGCATAGACTTTCATGCTCCAGTGGTTGATATAAAATGAAAACCATTGCATTTGATGAGGAACTAAATTGGCTTCAAGATAGTACTAAGTTTATAAATCTCAAATCATTCATGTGCGCATGCGCAGCAATTTTCATGAATTTGATCCGGAATGGGTAGAATAATTGTACATGTACCTAGTTTGTAGTTAATAGTCTACATTTTTAAAAGCAAACAAATAAATAAATAAGTAATATATTTTCGATTTTTAGATGGTTTTAAGTTAATATGTCTGTGTAATTGTATGAATCTGACTTGTTTAGTTTTGTAGGGGTATTGATTTGGATAAGATTGGATGGCATATTGTGCGGGTGTTTGGTATGGCAATCGTTTTGGCTATTTAAAGCCGATGACGCATTCATATAATAGTGGAAATTTTACTGGAAATTCTCGCTGTTTTAAATAGTATTCAAAAGTGCATAAAGTGCATAAGAGTGCTGCAGAATATGGAATCAAATTGATCTTTTAATATCATAATGTTTTATAAAACTTTGAATATGTGAGATTCGGACTGGGGCTGGAGATAGTTGCAATTTCTGCTCGGATTCGGTTTACACAAAGACGAGTTGTAAATAGTTATGCTTTAAGTCTGTGCAATGTGGTTTGTTTCGACACAAATAAAATCTCAAGTTTATATATTTTTCATATTTATATGATGAATTTTGTTTAAAATCAAAATGAGATCCATGGGGGGAAAATGATTTTCGACTAGTGCGTCACAAGTTGATAGTTCTTTTAAATAATTCCATGAAAAAGTTGAAAATAATGAAAATCGAACCATCTCAGTTTTATGGTTTGCTGGTATGATATTATAGAATATATTGGTTCAGAGAATAGATTAGTTTTCCGATATTTACGGTTCCGTGAAAAAATTGTCGTCTTATTATCATGCATTTTTGCTTTGACTGTGTTAGAATTCACTTGATGCAGGGGCTTTATTGTGGTGGGCTTGAATCTCGACATTTCATGTGTTAGAGTATATCTGTCATAGAAATCTGTTATTTGTCGTTATTTATCTGTAAGTGTGAAAGCACGATATATAGGCTTAGTACCGTTAGTTTGAAACTAAAATATCTAAATGGTTGAATAACGGATTTCGTTCTCGAGCACATGTGGTGTTTGGCGATGTGGTCATTTCGGGGCGTGAATAATTTAAAAATAGGTACAACGTTTTAATGAATCATTGGTAATAGGCAGTTGTAGAAATGTTGGTACACAAGTTTATGTATTTGTGTGGTTGATGGTTTTGCTGGTTCTGTGGCTGTTGGTTGGGTTGAACAAACAGGTGCTGGAAATGGTTGTATTTTGAGTTGCTTAATACAAGGACAAATTGTAATGATTTTTAACAAAGCTTTAGATACGGTACTTGGGTACATAACGTCAATGCATTGAAGGTTGGAGTTAGCAAAAGTAAAGATGAGTAAAGTTCTGTCGTGTTTCAAATGGTGCACGAAAAAAAAAAAAAAAAAAAAAAAAAAAAAAAAAAAAAAGTGGTTTTTAAAGGCTTAAGATAATATGTTAAAGAATTGGCCATGGGTGCCTCAGCAAGTTGAAGAGAATATTGTTCATTGTTGCCATTTGTTGTTTAGATAGATAAAAAATAAAAAAAAGTTAAAGATATATGAATGAGATGTGGCTTGGGCCTAAGAAAAAAAAAAAAAAAAAAAAAAAAAAGAAAAAAGAAAAGAGTGAAAAAAAAAAAAAAAAAAAAAAAAAAAAAAAAAAAAGTTGAAGATATATGAATGAGATGTGGCTTGGGCCTAAAAAGAAAAGAAAAAAAAAATAAGGTCAAGGAATGAGACCGCCTGGGCGGCTAAAAATGCGAAAATGACAAATGAGATATGGAGAAAGCCAGTGTACGATAATATTATGGATGCACATATATATTCAGTCTACAATATTTATTATGAGGAATAGACAAGGCGTGGATAAAAATGAAGAGATGGTAAACTAAAGGAAGGAATAGAAGAGGGAGAGTATTTCAGAATCTTTTACATTTTAAGGAATTTTGTTTTTCGAAATAATTAAACATGAAAGAGCGGAGGGCATATAAATCACATACTGGTATGTTTCCACTTCTTTGTTTGATCGAAAAATGAAGCAACAGCGGCATTTCAAAATATTGTGTTATGTTCTTTATTACTCTGCAGAAGGGTTCTTGAATTGTGATTAGTTTTGCAAGGCAAGACCTTATATTAAGACCGATAGAGAAAAGACTTTATTTATTTGCGGACGAACGAAGTGAGGGAGAAAATAAATGCACTTCTTTTCGGTCGGTCGTCTTTCAGTTGAATATGTTTGGTATTCGAGTTCATGTATTATCTCGAGGATTTCGTAAAAATGGTGCAATTGTGAGTGAGCATTTCTCAGTAGCCTGTATATAAGGATTTTAGAAATTTGAAAAATCATCGACTCTCGTTGCTTCGCAAGTTTGGTACCGTTTCGTTTGTTCGTCAAATGTTCCCATATAATTTAGAGTAAATATGTTCAAATATGTTTGGTTATAATAGCTGGATTGACACAATTACACTTAATGTTAGATTACATTTGTAGATATTTTGCAAACAAGATCGGATAAATGAACAAAACAATCACATGTTGCAAATAAGATCGGCTAAATGAACAAAACAATTACATGCACGCTTGCTTAAAGAAATTATAGTAAAATGATATTTGGCGTTGTTTCCAGTAAAAATGGTAAGCGACGTCCCAGGGAAAGTGGTTTTATGTTCGTGATACGACTGTTTATTGTGGTTGTCCTTTTTCGTGACCGTTTTCCATACTTTTGGTTGAAACTTAGCCTACTTCTTACTTTCACGAGAGGGAACAAGTCATTCTGCTCCTCGAATTTGTTGCCGGGGAAAAATGTTTTGTTATGTATTATGTATTTTTCCCCGACCCGGTGTCTATGTGGGGACTTCAAATTTAATCGCATTGATTTCTGGTTCCTATATTCTTACTCTATAACGCAAACCACGAAATTACGGGCTTTATGGGTATTTTAGAATTTTGTCGTACATTTATTTGACAAATGTCGGTTCAAGTTTGAGATTTTACGGTAATTGTAACTTCGTTTTAAGTAGAACTTTGTTATTAAAACAATAGTAAGTTTGATTTTTATATGTATTCAGTTTTGCTGTTTAAAAAAGCAATGTTGTTGTGCTGTGTTTAATAAAGTATTCTAAGTTTCAGACTGTTGAGAGATTAGAGAATGGCTGGCTATAATCCGAAACTGTAGCTGTGAAATGGGATTACATGATGCGTTTTTGTGGAATAATAAACATATATGTAGACAGTTTTAAACTGCTGAAATTGAGTGTGGTTGTTATTGAATCGAAAAATGAAGCAACAGCGGCATTTCAAAATATTGTGTTATGTTCTTTATTACTCTGCAGAAGGGTTCTTGAATTGTGATTAGTTTTGCAAGGCAAGACCTTATAAGACCGATAGAGAAAAGACTTTATTTATTTGCGGACGAACGAAGTGAGGGAGAAAATAATAAAATCAATTCCTTTTAAACTTCTGAAATATTCAAAGCAAACATTTTGGCGCAAATTTTGTTTAAATCGGTGAAACGAAATTACCGTTACTTTCTTTCAGTGAATATTTGATTTTTGTATTGACTGCACCTATCTATCAGTCAGTAGAGTAAAAACGCTATAGGAGAAAACACGAATTTCTCATTTCAACTTCGGAAAGACTTGCAGTGTGTGTCATCGATGATTTATCGGGTTGTATGTATACAATACCACGTGATAATCAGAAGTGTTATGTTGAGTATATGTGAAAGCTAAATTTATTTTGATTAAAGGTTACTTGTGTAGTGATGATTGATTAAATAAGTTTAACATAGCAAAAAGGCACCAAAAATAAAAAATGAGACAAGATTGTAGTAACAGCAAAACGAACATATAAAGCAAACATTCGTCGTACATTATAACTAAGGTACTTTTCAGTCCTACAAAAACCTTTATATTCATCATAAGTACCTACCAGGTCCAAAGAAATAGCTCAATAAGGCATTTTGTCCGGTCCAGTAGAAAACAACCACTAGTGTCTATTTTGATGAGTCTGACAAAAATAATCCAAAAATAATCATTTCGTTGTTAGTTTCAACCCCTAAAGGCAATGGACAATCAAAACACGTGGAATGAGAGGTGAAACGAATTTATATTGTGTATACATTTTCCTTGAAATCTATTTTGATTGAAAAAGTTTTGAGTTCACACAACTTGAAATCCGATGCAAGGCTCATTAACAGCATTGTCTGGCTGACAATAATTACATAATGAACCATATCATCACTATTCAAATGAAAACTCTGGTACTTGAACAGAAGAATAAAAATTCAAAATTATAAAAATGAAATTTAAATGAGTGTCCCCGCAATAAAGAGCTTAAGCAGTGGTTTACTTGATAAAAAAGTCACCGCTATTACCCCAGACTGGGGCCGTGCTTACAAATGACTAATGCATTACTTGATAAAAAGTCACCGCTATTACCCCAGACTGGGGCCGTGCTTACAAATGACTAATGCATTATGAGTGAAAAACGTCCTTACTTTGTTTGCTAGACACTGGAAAAATGTCAGTGTCAGTACTGGATACAGGTTATGCCTCTCTCGGGACCTAGCGTCTATTTTCATGCATGAAGCTCAACACATTAATGAGACTGTCAGTCATAAAAGCGATGTAAAGGAGCAGACAGGAATGCTGATGACATTACTATCTGCTATGGAGATCAACTCTGACAACATCGAGGACTTGTTGCCTGTGCCATTAGACACTGAAGAAGAGATGGAGGCTCTATGCAAAACTGTGAAGGCTCAGCATAAAAGCTAAGAAAGAACCTGGACAATATTTGTGAACACTACAAAGGTAGTCATGACAACTGTTCACCTGAGTCGAGATGTAAAAAAGACGAGGATTACGTCTGCAGCAAATCAGAATTAAAGGATCCATTTGCAATTAATTTGCTTTCTTCGGCCATTAAAAAACTTCAAGTATACAAAACACCGGAGGATTATGTTGCTTGCGTGGATACACATTATGTTGAATCGTATAATAACGCAACGCTCATTTATCACGATAAACGAATAACATTTGGAGAAAAGGAATACAAAAGACGAACACATCGACTGGAATGAAAATGTTGATCGGGAATGTACATCAGTTGTGCATTTTGAAGATGCTAAAAATCCACGCAAGCGACTTGGACACAAAAACCTTAAACCAAAGTCGTATTTATTTTACAAGGCATTGTGGGAAAAGGTCATGGATAAGTTTTATGGTGGTATAGATTCATAAATATCACTACGAAAGTGCATCTTTCGATCATTTGGAGACTACCCGTACCACAGGATTTGTTGATTTTTGTGTACATGATTTATATTGCATTCCGTTTTGATTTTAATCAAAACTATTACTTTATTTGTACATCTTTATTGTTATGAGTCCTCAGCCCTTTCACACTAACATCATGGAATATAGCTCAGTATGACAGATTATGCATGGGCACAAACCAGTTGCAAAAATTAAATAGAAGTCCACTCCTACGACCCCTTTAAATTAACATGTGGAGCATCACAGAAATACGTCATTGTACAGTCAACTGGAAGTAAGACCAGGTCAGACACATACATGTAACTGTGTAACTAAGAAAAGTTGCGTTTCAGAACCATTTCTACACTTTTCGACTATAAATTGGACAACATGCACAATATCACAAACTGATAATGGCTTTCTTATATATTTTACACATGCACATTACAGATTTCCAACACATGCTGATTTGATAGATTATTTAGTCCTTTAATTTTTAATAAGTCTGACACAGTGATTTTATAGTATAGCAATGGTCCTGCGTCTATGTTTCTAAAGTAACAGTTAGCCTTTCACTTTTTACCTTGATAGTCTATACACACAGATACCACATGCATGCATGAATCAGCTGATTTCAACACATATCAATGTTTACATTCTTGCAGAGCTGACCTAGACATGACCGGCCTGGGGGTCAGTAAACCCATTAACCACTCTGGCACTGCCCATATTTTTACTGTAGGTCCTACAGCAGCCTGGGGTTTAAGATGTCAGAGATGCCCCCCGACGGTTTTCCAGTATAAAGGGCTTATCAATGCACCATTCCATGGCACATGGGCCAGCCTTTCCGTGCTTCTGGTGCACATACACCGTAGAGAGTCGTCGTTTCGATAACCTTCGAAGGCATGCGGAGAAGCTCCATCCACTGGCGTTTGCGGAGACTCTCAAAGAATTTCCCACCTTCAAGGCTGCCTACAAGGCTCGTTTCCCGGATTTATTCTGACGGGATCCCAGGAAGATGAGTGTGCCCCAGCCCCCTAAAGTGAAAACCCCAATTGTCCCAAAACTGACCTTGCCCCTTTCACCCCTACTGACCCCTGTGACAGATGAGATACATGTATATCTAGATGCCGAAGTTCAGGGCTTCATGGACGTGGAGAGCCCTACGTTCAGACGAGAAATCTATCAAGGGTATGACACTGTACCTTCTACATTGAATACACCCATTCCCCCAGCTCTGTCACCCGTTGAGTGTTCCCCGTGATTAACCCGGAACCTGTGGATATAGCAGTGACCATTCCAAATGTACCAGAAAAACCCTCGTCCCCTATGAAAGAGAACCCCCTGGTAACCTCAGATCCCAAGGGATATTTAGCTGCCCTTATGGACAGCCACCGGGACCGTGCCCTCTCATCCTCCTTCATAGTGCGGGTGATGAATAGTGAGCACACGATGGAGACAGTGGAGGAAGGCGGTTTCAAATACATGCGGTTGGTAACTATTGTTAAAGGAAAGCAATCTTCAGTATAGAGGCAAAATTCAACTACTTGTACCTGTCTTGGGAAAATGATAAATCCGGAAGTAACTTTTAGTAAAAAAAAGTAAATAGATATTATTTTTGTTTAAAACATAGCTGCTTACATGTGCATGGCAATGAAAAGTTCAGTAGGGCTGGATCTCCCATGAGTGCTTGTGTAGTGTTGTACTTGGGAAGTGAGTAAGAGAGGGAGGAGAGAACCAATGCCAAGCTAAGCTTAGCATTATGGTTTTTCTCTTTCTGCTCCTCTTGCAAGCTTGCCAACGCCGATACTGCCCACGCACCAATGGAAGATACATTATATTATCATATGGCTGAACGCGAAGCATATTGTGTTGTTCATGTTTCGTTTTATACTCCTGATATGGAGCTACATTTAGCACAAGATTGCTGGATGCCACATTAGCATATTAAACTTGATTGTTATCTCTAGATATGGTCTGGAATTTAATACATATGCAGTTATCTTTATTCAATTGCCATATGATAACATTCAATCTACTAGCCAACTGTGATAATCTTGTAGTAATGTCAATATATACTCAGGTGGTCAGGAACATGACATGTAATGATTCATTATTTCTTTCATAAATTAACTTGGGAGTTATCAAAGATAACTAAAGATTGTGTTAATAAATGTATAACAAGCTGGTTGGGAAAAGTAGTGCAATCCGTGGAAAGGGGCTATTGGTTGCAGTATTCTTTCCATCTACGCATGTTTATAGTTACTGATGTACATCTATATTTTGACGCTTGAGGTCAAGCGTATTTTAAAGGGGGGAGCAGTGTGGCGATTTTTGATCTTTCATGATCCTCCTAGGATTGGTAATAATTTACCCCACCCACCGTGAACACTGTGGTGTTGTTTTCCAGCCCTGTTAATTCCATCCTCCCTCGTCATGTTAGTGAGCTATGAGCTTAATTAATCCTTCACACCACTTGTTAACGGCCATGCAAACTCGGAGGGGTACGAAACAAGCTTGGCGGCTGAAACCTTGGCATTAATCTTCTGTTACAATATTTTTGCATTTGAACATCTATTTGATCCGGCACGACCCGGTGGTTGATCTCAATATTCCTCCCCTGGCAAGACCCAGGACAGCCTTAATGGTTCGCTGGAAGACTGTAGCAAACTTCAGATTTATTTATTTCCTGATTGAGTATTTACATAGTTTCCTTTTAACATGAATCTACAAGAGTAGGCCATCCATTCTAAAGCGAACTATTTTATTTGGCCCAGTAACACTGACCTATATCTGAATTATCAGGTCACACTAGGCATCTTACAACCAATCAGATTAATGACTCTTTTGGCGCGAGCTGAGGCTTCTTTTCATTGGATTTAGCCATTCTACCCACCAATCAAAATCTACAACTTTTACTATCGTCTGTTTATGTTTGTGTTCTGCCTCAGTGACTCTCAGGCTGTCAAAGCAATAGAAAGGTTTCCTAAACTAAGAAGTTTTGTGAACTTTGGTGCTACTCAGAATATGTTTCTGACTCCAAAGCCAGGGTGAATAGTTTTCTCTAAAATCTTTCATGTTGTTCTCGATCTTAATATTATTTATTGTCCTACTTGTTGAATTAATTATCAATTTTAAGTGGCCTTAACTTCTTTATGGAATTCTGGTAAGTTTCCACAACCCCTGCTCCCCTCCTTTAATACCTCAGTAAGAGATTTATAACTTTCTGAAAACTTGATCTCGTGATATTAGCTTGCCATTTGAATTATATATGTGCCATATTTTAATTTATATGCATTAATAAATCTGTTATGTTTCCACCACAATCCTGTTTTTCTGATCATTGCTGACCTCTTTTTCTTTAGTTCACACCCATGTCCATCAGCGGCCCTTCCAAATGTACCAGAAAAACCCTCGTCCCCTATGAAAGAGAACCCCCTGGTAACCTCAGATCCCAAGGGATATTTAGCTGCCCTTATGGACAGCCACCGGGACCGTGCCCTCTCATCCTCCTTCATAGTGCGGGTGATGAATAGTGAGCACACGATGGAGACAGTGGAGGAAGGCGGTTTCAAATACATGCGGTTGGTAACTATTGTTAAAGGAAAGCAATCTTCAGTATAGAGGCAAAATTCAACTACTTGTACCTGTCTTGGGAAAATGATAAATCCGGAAGTAACTTTTAGTAAAAAAAAAGTAAATAGATATTATTTTTGTTTAACACATAGCTGCTTACATGGGCATGGCAATGAAAAGTTCAGTGGGGCTGGATCTCCCATGAGTGCTTGTGTAGTGTTGTACTTGGGAAGTGAGTAAGAGAGGGAGGAGAGAACCAATGCCAAGCTAAGCTTAGCATTATGGTTTTTCTCTTTCTGCTCCTCTTGCAAGCTTGCCAACGCCGATACTGCCCACGCACCAATGGAAGATACATTATATTATCATATGGCTGAACGCGAAGCATATTGTGTTGTTCATGTTTCGTTTTATACTCCTGATATGGAGCTACATTTAGCACAAGATTGCTGGATGCCACATTAGCATATTAAACTTGATTGTTATCTCTAGATATGGTCTGGAATTTAATACATATGCAGTTATCTTTATTCAATTGCCATATGATAACATTCAATCTACTAGCCAACTGTGATAATCTTGTAGTAATGTCAATATATACTCAGGTGGTCAGGAACATGACATGTAATGATTCATTATTTCTTTCATAAATTAACTTGGGAGTTATCAAAGATAACTAAAGATTGTGTTAATAAATGTATAACAAGCTGGTTGGGAAAAGTAGTGCAATCCGTGGAAAGGGGCTATTGGTTGCAGTATTCTTTCCATCTACGCATGTTTATAGTTACTGATGTACATCTATATTTTGACGCTTGAGGTCAAGCGTATTTTAAAGGGGGGAGCAGTGTGGCGATTTTTGATCTTTCATGATCCTCCTAGGATTGGTAATAATTTACCCCACCCACCGTGAACACTGTGGTGTTGTTTTCCAGCCCTGTTAATTCCATCCTCCCTCGTCATGTTAGTGAGCTATGAGCTTAATTAATCCTTCACACCACTTGTTAACGGCCATGCAAACTCGGAGGGGTACGAAACAAGCTTGGCGGCTGAAACCTTGGCATTAATCTTCTGTTACAATAGTTTTGCATTTGAACATCTATTTGATCCGGCACGACCCGGTGGTTGATCTCAATATTCCTCCCCTGGCAAGACCCAGGACAGCCTTAATGGTTCGCTGGAAGACTGTAGCAAACTTCAGATTTATTTATTTCCTGATTGAGTATTTACATAGTTTCCTTTTAACATGAATCTACAAGAGTAGGCCATCCATTCTAAAGCGAACTATTTTATTTGGCCCAGTAACACTGACCTATATCTGAATTATCAGGTCACACTAGGCATCTTACAACCAATCAGATTAATGACTCTTTTGGCGCGAGCTGAGGCTTCTTTTCATTGGATTTAGCCATTCTACCCACCAATCAAAATCTACAACTTTTACTATCGTCTGTTTATGTTTGTGTTCTGCCTCAGTGACTCTCAGGCTGTCAAAGCAATAGAAAGGTTTCCTAAACTAAGAAGTTTTGTGAACTTTGGTGCTACTCAGAATATGTTTCTGACTCCAAAGCCAGGGTGAATAGTTTTCTCTAAAATCTTTCATGTTGTTCTCGATCTTAATATTATTTATTGTCCTACTTGTTGAATTAATTATCAATTTTAAGTGGCCTTAACTTCTTTATGGAATTCTGGTAAGTTTCCACAACCCCTGCTCCCCTCCTTTAATACCTCAGTAAGAGATTTATAACTTTCTGAAAACTTGATCTCGTGATATTAGCTTGCCATTTGAATTATATATGTGCCATATTTTAATTTATATGCATTAATAAATCTGTTATGTTTCCACCACAATCCTGTTTTTCTGATCATTGCTGACCTCTTTTTCTTTAGTTCACACCCATGTCCATCAGCGGCCCTTTTAAATAAAGCGGTTTGGGCAAGATCCCAAACTGTCTTAGTCGCTCGACGCCGGTGTTACAATATGTATGGATGGTTTAACGTAACCACTTTTCCTGGGCAGGCTCAGCCATAAGCAATTAACCAGTAATCTGATGGTCGGTCAGTATATAAGAAGCATTTTATGACCTAACACAAAACAACCAATCCCAGGTTAGACTTTCTGTCGATGATACGGCTGTCTATTTAACAGTTGGTTCCTCTGATGACAGATACATCCTGCAAGCCGACCTTGATATGCTACGATGGGAACGAGGCTGGGACATGGGGTTAACCCAAGCAAATGCCAGGTACTCCACATTACAAAGTCAAAACCACTTAATACCCAGTATACCCTTCATGGTCAGGTGCTGGAATCATCCAACACAGCTAGGTATCTTGGTGTAACTGTCCAAGGAACTCAGCTGGAATGAACATATCATATTACCAGCACTCTTTTTATCCTGCATCAATACTACTCTGGAACAGACTTCCTTCTGAGGTTGTCTTACTGGACGATCTTGACTCCTTCAGAAATGGAGTCTGCAAGATCAATCATATGCCACCCAAAATATTATACACTGTTTTTAAAAATCTTTTAATCTCACATCTTCTTCACTAACACTTTTAGTCCGGCAGAAAACAAATTTGACCTGGAATTGAGTTCTAAAGTTTTTTTCTTTACTGAATTATGTTCACTAGACATTGCCTTTGAAGAATCTGAATGATGCCACCTTGGCATCATTGAGCAATTCTGTATTTTCAAGATGGCGTTTAAGATGGCGGCCAGAATATAAAATAATATTTAACAGGGGTTTCTGATTGTTTTTATCTGGCAAATCTGTGGTTATTTCAGTGCAAAATGATGATTAGGTATCAGTTTTGTATAAGTATGTACATTCTATCACAGTTTCTTTAAGACAGGATACAAAATGGCTGTCAGCTTTCTTACAAAAACACTGTATAGAGATTGAGATTTAATGTTTTTCCCACACTGAATACACTTAGCACTTAAGTCATAACTCTAGACACTCTGCATGATCAAGATAAAGGATAATATAGCAATTTTTGTATTTCGATATTGTGTATTTCAAGATGAGTGAAAAGATAGTGAATGTTGATTAAGATCTCGAACTAGATACAAAAACAGTGGAACAGTTTGAAAGCCAATAGCATGTAAGTTTTAATGAGGAAATTTTCAAGTTGTAGAAGCTCAAGCAGCAGTATAAATGATCTTACAGAGGGTAATAATGAAGCAATAGCTGCCATTTTAATTTACACTAGAGTGATTGCACAACAGGCAAGGTCATATGATATGACATAATCACATTAGCACATGATTTTGCACTAGTGACAACTTCGATATTTGCAGATAAATGTACAGGTGATATTTAAATAAGAAAAACGAAGAAAATATTAGAAACAAAAGTATAAAAAGGAAGTCATTTGTTCTATATCAGATGATTCGATATACTGGTCTACTAATGATCAGTCAAAGTACAATGTGGACAATGTCCAATCAAGTATCAGTAAACTTAACACAAAAGTGAATGATGTTTACTTGGTGTTTGGTGGATAAAAAAATAGCACAAAAATGTCACAAGACAATGAAGACATGCAATTATGGTCCCCACAAAGTGTTGTACAGACAGTGATATACAACAATGTGTTTCCAGTACCTGACTCACAGGCAAAGCATTGTTGTGGCAAAGTTATCACCAGTGAAAGAGAGATCTGTCTTCATAGATGTGGAGAAACAATAGAGAAAAATAAGCTATTGCTCCTTACCTGATTTAATTTAAAGTGCATGCCCTTTCGGGATGTGACACAGTCAGCTATTATTATGCCATTGGTAATGACATTGTGATCAAGGTATGGCAGGATGGTTATCTACCTCCAATTCTGGGTGACACCGATGTCACATTATCTTTTATGGTTCAAGAATAAGCCATGTGCTTCTATGTGCTGCAGGTGCTGCTGAGCGGGACTTGGTTGTACAATCTTTTGTTGTTGCCAACAATGTACGCATAAATGAACAGACAGTTGTGTTTTAAAATGTTTACATCCGATTCGAACATTTATCTTTCATACCATTATGTTGGTTTAATCAATCATTATAATTGTGATGATGGTTAGTTTTACCTTTTTTCTTCTTCATGACTGAAAGACGGACAATGGTGCTTTACATTGTGTAAAAGTGTGTTTTGTATGATACATATTTGTTTGGTTTGCTTGTATTGTGGTATAACAATCCATTAAATAAACAATTAATCAGACAGGTGAGATGGAAATCATATTTCTTTTGTATGTACCAGAACTATTATAAACCAGTACCAAGGAAAGGTTATCATATCATGCACAACTCTGTGTTGGCGGGCTCAAACACCAACCACTCAATTCATAGTATGACACTCTACCAATGGCTACTGTGCCTTCAAACACATCTTTGTGATTCTTGCGTAGCTTAATATATATGGGCCAAGATCTGACAAGAGGGGTCTTATGTCCTAAAAATTCAAAATTAATATCTATAAATATTAATATGAAAGACCAGGTTTCACTGAGCATTTCCTGAAAGTTTAAAGAGATAAATGCCCAGACCCCTTCTGTCTCATATATGAGCTACTACTATGCAAACTTTACGAAAACTTCTAAGCTGTTAGCACTTAATGGATTATGACCAGAATTAGACTGGACTGAAATGATACATAAATAGATGCCAAGTATATTAATATACAAGTTGCAGAAGAAATGAAGTATTATACGGGGAATACAAGCGTTAAAAAACAAAAATACATTTTTGATATCTTCACTACCATCTTGGATGCCATCCTGCATATTGAAATTAGATATTTGGTAAAACAGACATGCCTCCAGTTCTTTAAAAGCTATGCTTTGCACAATCATGTTTCCATTAGCACAACATCTCAAATATGAACAGGTAGAATTGTGTTTGTATGCTACTTTTTATCAGGGCTGCCATCTTGGATGCAATCTTAGTTTCTTAAAGCTACAAATGTTATGACTTGTTCATTAGACTTGTTATGAAATGTTATGCATCATAACTTCTGTATCTATGTCATACTTGAGAGCAAACCAATGAATCGCATCATTTATTTGTTCAATCTATGTAAAAATATTGAATTTTGCTATTGTATTTATTTGTACTATCTGTGTAAAAATATTGAATTTTGCTATTTTGGCCTCCATCTTGCATGCCATCTTGAATATATCAAAAAGCTCAATGATGCCAAAGTGGCATCACTTGGATTCTTCAAGGGCTATGTCTGCTAAACAAGATTCAGTAAAGAAAAACACTTAAGAACACTTAATTCCGTGTCCTCTCGGATGTAAAGTAATATTTTTTTGCTATTTCTGGCCTCCATCTTGGATACCATCTTAAAAATATCAAAATGCTCAATGATGCCAGAGTGGCATCACTTGGATTCTTCAAGGGCAAGGTCTGATAAACAAGATTCAGTGAAGAAAAACACTTTAAAACTTATGTAGTAGGCCAGGCTTAGTACGACACTAAGTGGCCTATTGGACTTCGCGTTGTGTTTTCTTTATTGGAATATGCCGTTTGTATATGCCAGTCGGACGGACGAACGTACGAACAAGCAATTAAGCAGATTTGCAGACTAGAAAGGTTTGTGCACGAACTTGGTTCGAATCTCTGGACGTGGGTGATGGTAAAGAGATCTGAGAACTATTGAAAAATACAATATGGTTTTATTTACAGATGAGACAATTATTTGTTACTTGTGTTTTTCTGAAGATTTCCTTAGTTTTAATTGTGTGCTTTAAGAAGCTGAATTATGCTTTAAAAAGCTGAACTTGTATTTTATCTATGTTTTTGGACTGAATGCACTACCACCATGTACCTGGGGAGTATATTTTGCCCACCTTAAACGATTTGCCGGGTGTTCCAAGAGAAACAATGACAGTGATCACTGACAAATTGTTCTCTAAACGGTCACTGGGTATATAGTACCGAATTTCATTAGATATCGGTGTGTTTGTCCGTAGATATTGACACAGCAGTCGAGCGCTGATGAGAACTGTCCTTGAGGTTTCCTGAATCCTCTTTGAATGAAATCCCAATGGAATCTTCGGAATATAATTAATAATTCAGTATGAATCACAATTGAACACTATTTTCAAAACTAATTAAGAATTTAACGAAAGGCAATGTAAAAATAATAATTCGTTACCTCATACGTATCCAAGGGAAACCACTCAGCCGGCATAGAGTAGCCTCTCTTAGACCGTTAAGGCAATAATTTGATGCAAATGAAACCTAACTGACTGAAATCGGACCGAAACGTAAGAAAAGTATTTTCTAAGCGCCTCTCGTTAAGACATTACGATCGTTTCTATCACACACCTTCCCCCTTATTTAAAATATTGTGTGAAGCTTTAAGTATTCTTCACAGAATATTTTACTATCCGACACACAAAACAAACTTTGAGAAATGAAATTGCTCTTTAATAAACAGAAACGGTCATAAGTCACTATATTGATTTCATTTTTTTAAAACACACACTATTCCACTTCATCAATAAAGATTTTTATTATCACTGTTGGTCAGCTTTCTTGTCCATCAGCGGAATTCGTTTCCTCTTCTCAGGTGGTCCCCACAAACCGGTATCCTTGTATAGTCTACCCTCACGTTCCACCACTCGCTCATCCCGGCAAACGCTATCTCCGACGTAAGGAATTTTGGAGACATCGATTTTTCTTTTGTTCATTTCTCTCCTCTCTTCCGCCAAGCGATGTCTTTGGATAGTTATCATGTTTGCTCGATCTTCCTTGTCCCCCAACTGTTACGGCAGAGTGTCCCAGGGGTTGATGAATTCTGTGTTGGGTTCCTGTACATATTTGATAGTTATGGTTTTGCCTTTGTGTATCCTGCTCTTGGTGTGGGCTTTTGCGTGCTTGTTGTTTGCAAACTTCTTTCCACACTCCTGACATATGTAATGGGAGAGCTCTTTGGTATGCTTCCTCGTCCAGTGTTTGGTACAGGAAAGTATCTGCTGATGGCTGTTGTGTATGTCGGGAGATCTGAGAACTATTGAAAAATACAATATGGTTTTATTTACAGATGAGACAATTATTTGTTACTTGTGTTTTTCTGAAGATTTCCTTAGTTTTAATTGTGTGCTTTAAGAAGCTGAATTATGCTTTAAAAAGCTGAACTTGTATTTTATCTATGTTTTTGGACTGAATGCACTACCACCATGTACCTGGGGAGTATATTTTGCCCACCTTAAACGATTTGCCGGGTGTTCCAAGAGAAACAATGACAGTGATCGCTGACAAATTGTTCTCTAAACGGTCACTGGGTATATAGTACCGAATTTCATTAGATATCGGTGTGTTTGTCCGTAGATATTGACACAGCAGTCGAGCGCTGATGAGAACTGTAACTGACTGAAAACGGACCGAAACGTAAGAAAAGTATTTTCTAAGCGCCTCTCGTTAAGACATTACGACCGTTTCTATCACACTTAATTCTATGTCCTCTCACATGTGAAATATAGATTTTTGCTATTTCTGGCTTCCATCTTGTATACCATATTGAATATAGCGAAATGCTCAATGATGCCAAAGTGGCATCACTTGGATTCTCCAAGGGCAAGGTCTGCTTAACAAGATTCAATAAAGAAAAAACAACTTTAGAACTTTTTAACCGGTCCCGATAGCGTAATGGTTAGAGCGTTCGCTTCGGAAGCGGGAGGCGCGGGTTCTAATCCGGGCCGCGTCATACCAAAGACGTTAAAAATGGTACCAGTGGCTACCTTGCTTGGCGCTCAGCATTAATAAGGCAAGCACTGGCTTCTCTTCTCTCAAAAAGATAACTTCAATGATGGGAGCTCCATGTAATACTCTGTTTATGAGGTGTTTGGAGTACTTGGCAGATTCAGATTCAGGTCCTGTCTGAATTCAGCTCTTTTTATCTTTTTATAAAGTCTCACTATTGCACTTTTTTATCTCCTACAATCTTGCTTTTATTCTAGCACTGACAGCGCAACTGCACATAATACTCGAAAGAGGGTGCTGCAGTATGAAAAGATAGATAGATAGCTAGCATTCAAAGGGTTTTGCAGTCTAAGTTGATAACTTAAAATTATGTTTAAACACAGCGCTACAAACTCTAGTTTTATTGTTCATTACAGAGTCAGCAAATATATGCACATAAAATGAAAAGAATAGAGAAAAGTTGGTTGGTTGATTGGGGTTTAACGTCTCACCAACAGCTAAGGTCATACGGAGACAGGACCTCGGTTTATAGTCCCATCCGACGGACTGGAGAAGCCCGGGATCGAACCTGCGACCCCTGGTTTAGAAGGCGAGTGACATAACCACTGCACCACGGAGGCTTCTTGTAGAGAAAAGGAAAAAAATTATAACATCATATGATACAAAAGTGAGAATGAATCATTTGGTCTCAGTCCCGTGAGGTAGAGGCTCGCGGTAGATATTTATTGGACACCCTGTATACCGTTGATGCAACCAAATTTGTTACGGTACAGATTGATGCAACATTTCACGAAGGTAGGGGGAAATTGAGAACGGTAAGTTGACCATTAATTCAATTTTACAGGCATTAATGTTAGGATGTCTGGGCCGTGCCTTTGTGGGAAAACAAAGTAAGGATACCTTCAGTTTTTGCCATAAGAAGTTTGTTAAAAAACCTTACCTTGAGACAGAAAATATAAATTCCATTGAAGAAATATACCATCAGATACACGAAAATTGATTATGTTTGCTAATTGCTCAAATCCTTCATCACCGTTTGTCATTATCAAAGTTTCAATATAAACCGGAATCATTCCTTGTTTTATACCACCAAACAACAATCATGTATTCGAGCCGGCTTTTGCACAATATGGTGTTAACACACCTAGGTTGGATCGCTTAGGAAGCAACGTACGTCAATGAGTTCATTGCCTGGATACTACCTACGTACAAGAGGTGTTTTTGAAAAATGATGCTAACTACGGCGGATCTTTAGGGTAAAAATGATTTTTCTTATAGCGGCCACTTTGATGTTTAATTTTTTTTAACATGTTGTGCTGTGAATTGACAGCTTTAGTATCAATTTGGATAAAACTATTTGATTTTTTAAATTAATCTGCATGTGAATGCAAATTGTATAGCCCTTACCTATACATTTTCTCCATAATGCAGCAAGCATAGCTCCCGATATTCTTGCTCGTTGTTTATCATGTTTATATGGGTGATTTATTGCACAATGTGAATGTTTTTTCACCTTGCTTTTGATTTGCAACAAACATAGTTGAGTCCCTACCAGGCGTCTGGGGAAAAGTGGGGGGGGGGGGGGGGGTGAGTTAACGGCTAGTTCATGAGCTAGATAGTGCATTCGTGATAATTTGTGAGGAGTTACAGAGCAAGCACTTTATAGGTGGGGGTGGTGAGTTTTGAGCATGTGCAAAATACTTTTTAGGGAGACGGGGTTAGCAATGGCCGGGAGTGTCAACCCATTACTTTCAGGTGCAGGGAACCTTCTGTAGACTTTACATTGTGTGCTAGTTCACTATGAGTAAGCACAAAATACGTAAACCTATTTCAGGCGTACATTACCTGTGCTATCAAGAAAAAATGCGTGCAACGAGAAATTTTAATGAGTACCGAGTGAAATATATTTCTGGATCTGTGCATGGGACCCTCACGTACACTCCCTTTCCTTACACCTGAGGGTCTGGTACGAAATTTAGAATGTGCCTTTTCAGCAAGATTTAGCTGCTTAAACTTACTATTAGAATTAAACAAGAAACAACACTGTTATAAAGATACACAACCTTTTGCATGGAAACGTTTTGTCAACACACACACACACACACACACACACACACACACACACACGCACGCACGCACGCACGCACGTACACTAAACGCCCGTATGTCCAGATCATCTGATGCCGACAGTGACACACATAATATCATTGCACACAACACATACGTCACATTTGTCTAGTGTCTGCGTATGTGTGTTAACCGTTTCAAGCTTATAATGTCAACATTTCTGATGAAAACAGTCATGCTGAATTATAAGACCTATAAGGGCTAACAGACAACCATTTGATGGAAAATCTTATAAGTTCGTCTTTGGGAAGTGTGGAGCGCGATGGCGTAATGGTAGAATAGGGCACCACGAGAAGTTCTGGATTTGATACCTACCTACACCGTGTAGTTTGCTTGACGGAAAAACACTTAAGTCCCCACAGTGCCGATAAACAACTAGGAAGCGTTGGCGCTGTCCGACATGACTAAAAATGTTAAATTGGGACGTTTGAAGTCATTGCAAAACGAAACAAAAAGGTTTGGAAGACGTATACAAGAATTACTGCCAGAAAAAAATATGCAAAAATCACTTAGCCCCACTCACTGTAGCTTTAACGGTCACAGGATTTTCATTTTGCAAAAGTGTCCGCCGTAAGAAATATCATTTTTGGCCCAAAGATCCGCCGTAGATAGCATCATTTTTAAAAAGAACGCATTGGACGTACGTTGCATCAAGGCAATGAACTCTCTGACGTACGTTGCTTCCCAAACGATCCAACCTAGGTGTGTTAACACCATATTGTGCAAAAGTTTGCTTGAGTTCAGGATTGTCTTTTGGTGGTATGAAACAAGGAATGATTCCGGTATATTACGAAACTTTGATATTTACAAACGATGATGAAGGATTCGAATAATTAGCAAACGTAACCAATTTTCGTGTTTCAGAGCGGTACAGAGTGTTGTTTCTTAATCACTCGATCAACTCACCGCTGTGTCTAGTGTGGGTTCGAGCCCCGCTCTGGCCACATGTGAGACAAGCCAAGTTCTGCTTGCGGGTATGCCAGGTGTTTTTTCTCGGGCCTCTCCCGTTTTCGCCCAACCTACTGATTGGCCCGTCTCATATGAGCTGAAATAATCTTGAAAGGGGCGTAAAACTGAATTAAAAAAAAAAAAAAACAAAAAAAAAAAAAAACAAAAAAGAAAAAAAAAAAAAAAAAACATTTCGTCTATGATTAAGTTTCTGACAAGTGAAGTTCATCTTCTAACTCGAGTCAGCATAATTCACAAGTTCGTCCTTCCATTTCAACTTTGTTGTGTCTGCCTTTTTCGATTTCAAGTTTATGAGCCGAAATTCTCATTTTAGTGAGAGCTTGTCTAACGTTATGATTCTTGACAGTTGAAATGTAAGGAGCTAAAACATACTTTCTATCAAGATGTTGAAGTATTTTTTACAATATTTACATTAATAGAATATCTAAATCCTTTGGAAGAAACGGGGGGAAAGCTAACTTATTTTACCAAAGATATCAGCTATGAAAATACTGCTTTGCAGCCATCCGTGACCTTAGCCGTCTCTTCTCAAATTCCGGCTTACCATACTAAATCCCGGGACGAGTCCCTTCGGGATTCACTACACTCCTCCCCACCAAATCTTTAAAAGCCTTTGAGTGACGCCAGATCATGGCCATCCTACAAGCTCACATTGTGAGCTTAATGGCTCAGGTGAGCTTAAAAAGGGGTCTTGTCATTTTACCTATGAGGATTAATAATGTCCCAAAATGATTTTTGTACTCCTTTATACCAGTTGCTGTCCTTAGCCTCTTCCTGTCGGCCTCACTGGATCTTAATGCTAACCTGTCCAGGGTATGAAGTGTTTCTGCTGGAGTTCTCAGTCTAGATTTTTCTTTGAAAGAGGATACATCACCCTATAATAAGAGCAACCTTTTAAATCTATTCAAAATCAAACCAGAGGACCAATGGCCATGTTAATGCTCACCTGATCTGGACAGTTTTTATTTGATGGGGAGCTAATGGCTCCTGCCTTGGGGTGTGGCCTGTATGGACCCCAGGGTCATGTGTGGCAGGATTTATACAACATGTGTTCTACACAACATATAAAAGTTCTAGTCTCATAATTTTAGAGAAAACATTTTCGTATGTTTTTCCCCATTGTTAGTATATGGGACCCCAAGTGGGATCACTTTGCATCCCAGGGGCATCATATGACATTGCTGCATACTAAATACAAGCTTTGTGACTTGTGGTTTCAGAAAAGATTTTTTCATACGCTTTATTTTATAAGCCTATGGCAGATAATGATGCCCCTGGTGCTTGGCCAGAATGGACGCCAGGGGCACGGTCAGCAGGTTTTATTAAAATGACTACTTAACATTTGCTACATATAAAATGTATAAGCTCTCTGACTCATGATTTCTGAGAAAAGATTTTTTGCGTTTTCCCATTTAAGAACATGGGAGGTAATGACCCCCAGGGTGGAGCAATTTTTTACCTCAGACATGATTGGCAGGATTTATGTCAAACACCACATAACACTTCTGCATACTTGATATAAAAGCTTTGGGTCTTGTGCTTTCAGGAAAGATGATTTTTTCATGTTTCCCCCATTACAAGCCTATAACAGGTATTCACAACCTCGGGGTGTGGCAAATTTGGACCGCAGGGGCATTGTTGGCAGGGGAACCACCAGGCATTGTTGTACACCACATATAAATACCCTGGGCCTTTTGGTTTCAGAGAAGAAGATTTTTGTATTTTTTTTCCTATTTAAGTCTATGGGGGCTAATGACCCCTAGGGTGGAGTCATTTTTGACCTTAGGCACATGACAGGCAGGATTTATCTAGGGTACCAAAAACATTGTTACATGCTTAATACAAAAGCTATAGCTCTTGCTGTTTTATAGAAGATTTTTCCCCATTATAAGCCTATGGCAGATATTGACACACCCAGGGCATGGTCAATTTGGAACCCAGGCGCATGGTTGGAAGGATTTATAATGGGGACTTTTTCAGTTTTTAACATCTCGATGGAAGCCACAAGTTTGATACAATCTTCTCCTAAACCTTATGCAGCCAATTCCCCAACCCAATGATCTTTAACAACAAATGTTATCAAGATTGGCCGGCCAGCTTCAGAAATAGTCATATTTTATATGAGGTATGATGAAATAAACTTACATTACACTTTGGGAGGTATTTATTGGCTGATGAATCCATATGAATGCACACAAAGGCCAACGTATTGAAGTCAGCTACGACCATGGCAATAACTGTCTTCAAGATGACTTCTTCACCGATGGTAGCATCAAATGCCTTCAGAGAACTTCTGTAATAGTATGGGATTGATATTAAAGGCAAACATGAATCATATAGGGGATGTCTACTGAATATGTGATTAGCGGATTAGCTTGAAGTTACTTTGAGCCGTTTTGACACCCTTTTGTTTTAATTATGACGTCAACTATCCCAGCAGTAACATCATTTCAACGTGTAAAAAACAAAACAAGAATATGTACACATTTTTGGTAGTACAGTCCATTCTTCAGTGTAATGAAGAAAAAGTTAAAGAAACTGAAGGTTTAAAATGATTTTATTCTATTAATGCGTGTTAGAATAAAAAAAGTCCAGCTTTAGTGCATGAAAAATTTCTGAATTTTCAAACTCTATGACATTTACTTATGCAAGTCACTGAGATGGACTGAGATGGTATGTACAGTTTAAATTTCCGACCAGTACCTAGCAACAGGCATAGTATCAACCTGTTCTTTTCTGACGTTTAAAGGATACAAAATTGAACCGAAAACTAACACTGCATGGGTCAGGGTGAGTGCAATAGCCAAAAAATATGTCTGACCTGTTACAACAATTTACATCTTCAACTATGCTGTTGTAAAGGCTTGTTGCAGAACCTTTCTCTGTTGCCCCAACAAAGTCTGAAAACCCCTCCTTCTGCCGATATTCTTTATCAATACCTGCAATAAAGTGGTATGTAATGTATAAATTGTCATAGTTGTCTGAAATTCATTTCTTTTCTGGCAAGAAATGTTTTTGAAAAATCTGACCTTTGGCACAGATTTATGCTACAGGTATTTCAAGAGCTTTCCTACCTGTTGTTGCTTCTATCAAATGTTTTATTTTACGGAGAATGCAACAGATATTCTATACAAATAACAAATGAAGACCACGTCTTTCTCTTCCATTCTTTTCGTGCGACTCTACCATTGCTTGCTCTTGAACCACATCCACTTTCCTAGGCTTTTTCAAATCCAACGACGCAGATATGGTGAAGTCCCCTCCCAATCTCTTTAGCTGTTGCGATCCACTTGAATGGCCGGGCTTCACCACTGTAACCACTCTCTCACTAATCAGCGAGCTACAAGCCCCACTGAGAGTCAATATGGACTTGTCCTTTCTTTTGGGTCCTTCTTGTTCTCTTTGACACACTTCATGTAATTTCTCCGCAAAGTGTACTGACTTTGGTTGCTTGATCGCAGTAGTCCTTGTTGTGTCCACTATAGGTGTCTCTGTATCCTTGAAGGGTTTCCTAGCCGAGCTAGAAGCCACAGCTCCAGAACCATCTCTGTCGCAGTCGTCTTTGTTGTCTCTGTTGTGTCCGCTCTGTCTGTAGACTTCTTCTGTTGTGTCCTCTTTGCTGTAGACTTTAAAGTTATCCTGAGCTAGAAGCCCGAGCTTTTGGAGCGTCCTCTGGAGGAGGTTTTCTTTAAGCAGCCGGGCTACAAGCCACAGCTTCGGAACCCTTTGGGGTTTGGAAAGCTTCTCCGGAGGGCTTGGCTGAATCTGAAGCAGCTTGCTTCTGAAGGAGTCTTGGTGACCTAGGACTGGTAGAAACCTTGCTTGCGACTTGTCTCTCTGGGGACTCGGAAAGGAGCTGGTCCTCATCCATGTAGTCAAGATCCATATCCTCATCGTCGCCTTACTCCAAGAGATTGTCTTCCCTCATCTTCAAGCCTTCCCAGGGGTCAAACTGGTCCACGGGTCTCTGAGGTGGAGCCGCAAGTTGACACACATTTGCACAAGTCCACTCCCTTGTAACCACATTTATACTCATGTTAGTTTTCTTGCAAAATAACACTGACATGCATAGTTTTATATTGTAAGAACCGCTTTACCATGAAATTCTGAAATGTACAATAAATGAAAATCAGGGTGAAATTCTGTAAAAAGTGCTCATAAAGACACCAAATTTTCAGGCGTATTACAAAAATGGTTATTCTTTCATAATCAACAGACAAAATTATAAACCATTAACCATGGTTCCTTGTGGAATCATTGAAACACGAATATCAGCGAAAGTTTTGTTAAATTTTGGTTCCATTTGTTATGTAATCAATTTAGGCATACAACATCACAAGATCTGGCAGTTTTATATACAGATTAAATATTTATACTCATACCTTACACATTATATAAACAAATTCACCCAGTTGTCTATTTTTTGCCAGTGACGATTGTTCAAAAACAAGAAAAGTTGTCAATTTATTTATGAATAGAAGCCTCCGTGGTGCAGTGGTAATGTCACTCGCCTTCTAAACCAGGGGTCGCAGGTTCGATCCCGGGCTTCTCCAGTCCGTCGGATGGGACTATAAACCGAGGTCCCGTCTCCATATGACCTTAGTTGTTGGTGGGACGTTAAACCCCAATCAATCAACCAATCAATCAAATATTTCTGAATATCTGAGTTTGCTAGTTTTTAGCCCACCTGAGCCAAAGGCTCACAAGGTGAGCTTATAGGATGGCCATGCTCCGGCGTTTGTCCGTGGTCGTCCGTCCACAATTTCAAAGATTTCCTCTGAAACCACTTGGCCAATTCCAAACCAAACTTCATATGGAGCATCCTTAGGAAGGGGAAACGAAAGTGTATATAAATGGTCCAGGTCACATGACCAAGATGGCCGCCATGGCTATAAATAGCAAAAACCTTAAAAAATCTTCTTCTCCAGAACCAGTGGGCCGATTTCCACGAAACTTGGTATATAGCATCTGGGACGCGGGCCCATCATAATTGATATAAATCATGACCCAAGGATGACTTTGACCTATTTTACGGCAAGGTCAACTGAGGTTGCCAATGCATTTGAATTGGAAAAAAATGGTAAAATGCTATTTAATTGGTAAAACTTACTGGTAATAGGCAAGTGGACAGAAGATTAATGTTAATGGAACATTTTAGCTCCTGGGGGGGGGGGGGGTTGTCTGTCCCTGACCCGGGGCTATATACATGTATATTTTCATAATGATGCAACATCTTCTCCCCTGAAACCGCTTGGCCAATCAAAGCCAAATTTCATATGGAGCACCCTTGGGAAGGGGGAAAGAAAGTTTATATATATGGTCAAGGTCACATGACCAAGATGGCTGCCATGGCTATGAATAGAAAAAAAAACCTTTAAAAATCTTCTTCTCCAGAACCAGAAGGCCAATGATTTTGAAACTTGATGTGAAGCATCAGTGACTGGTGCTCTACAAAAGTTTTTATAAATCGTGACCCTGGAATGACCTTGACCTATTTACGGCAAGGTCAACATTGGCCGCTCATGCGTTTGAATGTGGAAAAGTGTTAAAATGTCATTTGTAGGGAAAAACTTGCAGGAAATGGGCAAATGGACTTAAGATTGGTGATTCTGAAAAAAATTGGACCTCAGGGGTCTGTCTGCCTCCCACCCGTGGCAATATACATGGATATTACAGTGATATTCAAAAATCTTCTTCTCTGAAACTGCTTGGCCAATCAAAGCCAAACTTTATGTGGAGCATTCTTAGGAAGACTGAATGAAAGTTTGTATAAATGGTCAAGGTCACATGGCCAAGATGGCCGCCATGGCTATAAATAGCAAAAACCCTTAAAAATCTTCTTCTTCAGAACCAGAAGGCCTATGATTTTGAAACTTGGCATGAAGCATCAGGCAATGAAGGTCTACAAAGTTTATATAAATCATGACCCTGGGATGACCTTGACCTTTTTACGGCAAGGTCAACTTAGGCCCCCCATGCATTTGAATATGAAAAAGTAGGAACATGTCATTTAATGGCAGAAAACTTGCTAAGAATGAGTAAATGGACAGAAGATTTATGTTTATGAAAATATTTTGGGCCCAGAGGGTTGTCTGCCCCTGCCCGGGGCTATATACATGTGTATGACCATAATATTGAAACATCTTCTCTGAAACCGCTTGGCTAATCAAAGCCAAACTTTATGTGGAACATTCTTAGGAAGAGTGAATGAAAGTTTGTATAAATGGTCAAGGTCACATTACCAAGATGGTCGCCATGGCTATTAACAGCAAAAACCTTTAAAAATCTTCTTCTCCAGTACTAGAAGGCCTATGATTTTGAAACTTTGCATGAAGCGTCAAGCAATGGAGCTCTTCAAGTTTGTATAAATCATGACCCTGGGATGACCTTGACCTTTTTTATGGCAGGGTCAACTTAGGTTGCCTAAGCATTTGAATGGGGAAAATTGTTATAATGTCATTTGAAGGGCAACACTTGTAGTAAATTTGCAAATGACTGAATCTTTATGATTTATTAAAGAAATTGACTACAGAGGTTGCCCTGACCCTGCCCTGGTGTTATGTACATGTATATTACCATTCTAGTCGAACAAAGTTATTTGTATATATCTCAGGTGAGCGTTTACAGGACCATTGGCCCTCTGGTTCTTTGTAGAATTCTGTATATTTTGCTTGTAGCTGACTTTTGACTTTCAATGACTCTGCTTTCGGGTCAGCTAAGATCAGATGACAATTTTCAATTTACTAAGTGTTATGCGGTTGTGTAATGAAAACTTCAACACTAATATACGTAAGTTGACTTGCAGGATGTCAAGATCAATTAATTCTCACTGGCCTAAATCAATCATGTTGATTGGACAAGCCATTTTTTTCACAGTATAATTTTATATAGCCAAAAATACCCCCCAAACAGGTGTTATACTGTCTCAATTGAAACTTTCTTCTTTTTATGGGTATGGGGAATGAAACTGACATTTTATGTGCATATAAAATATTTTGTGGCTAGTAAGCGATCATATCCCGTTTATTCTGCCGTTTATTTGAATGGGCTACTACTATTTGTTTTTGAGTTATGCCATGATTTCTAAAGCTGATGACATGTGCTAAACTGAGATATTTTAAAGTGAGATAGGAGTGACATGCCTGATAAGTCAGACTGTTACATCCAATACTACATTCAGTGGGTTATAAACAATATTTGGACATACCTAATCAGTAAAAATAACCAGTAGTGTGGCTTACTTTTATCGCAGGATATAAATTTATATCCCAAAATACTGAGGACAATGTAACAAAAAAGTGTCATGTCCGTAAGACATACATTATATCTATGACGTCATATACTTCTGGAAGTTTAAAATCACATTGGGGAATGGAGTCTTCAGAACTGATAATTTTCTTGAGAAAAATATTATACCAACGCCAATGACAATGTAGAAATATGGAAATTATATTTTGGTCAAAAATGTCCTGTCCGTAGAGAAAAAATTGACAACAAAAAGTGCAAAATTTCTTAAACCAATAAACCCAGAGCCATCAAATTTCACACGAGGTATACTTTTATCAGAACAAAACTTTTATTAGAATATAGGGTGGAATGGATCAAAACTCTCCGATTCTTAAATAAAAAGTTAGCTTTCTTAAATTTTCATGATTTTTGAAGATGAACTAGTGTTTTGGATATAACGGAATTCTGTGGCATAGAGCGATGAAAAGGTATATATTTTCCGAAACTGTATGACCTATGTTTTTAGAAAAAGTGGAACAAAGCCAAGAGTACAACTTCGACAAAAACACCTCTGAAAACAGTTGAAACAAAAATTTGCCTCTGATCGTAGCTGAGACGATTAGATAAAACTTGGTTTGTGGTGTCCTTGAAGTCTTCAATTTTAATGTTGTTTTTCCGCATAAAAGTTTCGGAATATTTGTGCCATGAATAAGTGTTTAATTTCTAATGCTATCAACCACATCTTGAAGTATTGGTCTATTTGAAGATAAATTATCAACTTGAAGGTAGTCATGGAATTTAATAATCTTAGTATATACTTCAACAGTTATAGGAAAATGACCCAGCTCGGCTCTGCCATAATATTTATACTGTTGCTCTTGACGCGTAGATTACCTTTGCAAAATTTATTATGCAACTTTTCGTGAAAATCGTTTACAGAAAGCTCGTATATTTTATTCAATTCGTACTTGACAAGGCGATTAATGTTTTCTGAACTGATTAAATAAAATACAAGGAAAGCTTTTAAACAGCTATTGTCGGCCGTTTGTCTGATAACCATCTACTGTACTGGATTGCGTAAGAATGTTTATTCGGTTTCATATAGATCAACTGTCAAGCCTACATTGCGTTACCCTTTTATACCTCAATCACTTCATTAATGTCGAGGGGTGTCGTGAAATGTCCTGTTGAACATAATACAGAAACCGAGTTTTTTGTGCCCTGGAGACGAAACGACATGAAACACGACTGCATACACTCATATTTTGCTAAATCAAGTCCACCAACAGCAAAGGTTACCGAAACAGTAGACCGCTCCACTGCTCATGTGTCGGAATTGAAAATCCAGTAACACAAGCGTGTGATATATAATGAAAAGGTACAAATAAACAACAATAAGGAAAAGGCGCAATCAGAAAAAGATTCCCACTCTCAAAACCGAGGTGGGAAAAACCTAACTAACAATCAGGTACTGATACCTTGAAAACATATCGTAAGCCGAATGAGCAGCTATTTTCCCAATAGGTGGCCACTCAGTTACCTAAACTTAATTGAAATATGATTACATACATAAGGCGCCAACAGCATAAAAATTAAACACCAAGACATAAAACAATAAGAGCCACTACAGAAGTATTGCCTTGGAACGGTCAGTAATATAAATTACTGGCGGGCTTAAATCGATTTTACAGGGCACTAACCTCACCCTCAGCTTCTGCAGTGGTTCACAGCATTAAGTTAGTTGTTCGGTCCCCATGGTGAATCTTTAGCTAGCCAAAGAATCATCATAAACAAACAAATAAATCATGATAAAGACCATGATGAATAGAAAACGAAGAATCATAGATTGAGTAAGCTGTCCGACGATGGATGTCCCTGGGCACCAAATAACTTACTAACTCCGGAGCAAAAGAAAAACTCCAGTTGAACCCCGATTGGCCAAGCAACAGACATGAAGTACCTTCCCCAACAAACTTAAATGATTAGCTTTATGCCGATGCAATCAAAGTCTGACGCCCGACCCACCGGCATGCAATTAAAGAACGAAGCATACTTATCCACCATAATCGGGTTAAAAACTAAGCATGCAGACTGTCGCATAGCATTTAAGTTATATCCTATACGTCAGAAAAGCGGGCTACCGAACCAGTGTTAAGATAAAAGATGTGATGCTAGCCAATCACCTTCTGCTTTTCAATAGTCTGTTCCCGTCGGTATAGCATTGCTGGTTTCCCGGTGAGTAAAATGACGTAAAATATTTCGAGAACCATACATATTTTCTTATTTGGATTCTGTCGGTTTTCTTTTCTGTTTCTATGGGAAAACCCTTGCGGAAATGTCGCCCGTTGGGTCGCAGGTAATTACGCCACTTTCCAAACGCCTGGCAAATTGGCTATTTGAATAAGCTTTACAATCCAATCATCAGCAATTGTCACGTCGGGACGTTGACTCCGTGTTGTTTGATTTTTTTGAATTGATGCTTTACGTCCCAGTCAAAAGCAATATTTATGTCGGAACGTTGCCTCCATTTTATTGGATTTTTACCCAATTGAATAATTTGTGCTTGGATACTTACTGTGAATGTAACTGGCTCGTAGCGTTGATAATCACTAAATCTTTGTAGAATCGTCGTTGTTTCAGGCATTTACTCTCTCACAGATCTTAAGCAGAATAGGTTCTCCACCCGCCAAGAAGTATATATTGGCCTTTTTCTGGCATTCTCAATGGTTTGCTAAGGCAATAACAACCTCCTGATTGATCGGCGAGTTATTTAGCAGAATTACAACCAATCATTTGGTGAGGTACATGTATGAAACCCCAACTGAGCCGATGGTCCCGAGACACTTCGTTCCTTCTACACTCCTCTCCACCAACATTTTTGGGAGTGCTGCCTAGAATAGGTATTGGTCGACTTGAAGCTGGACACCGGGATTTGTTTCATCAGAAAAAAAAATATGCCCGGCCATAAACACTTTCTTGACCTAGATTCTCTTCCCTCTCATGTAATTTGGCGTTCGGCAATCTCTGCGTAAACACTATTCCTGGGCATTCATAGTCAGAAAAGAAGAATCTCCAACAGGCTTTTGAATTTTGGGTATCACAGCAGGCTCATCCGGGATTCTGATTGGTAACGTCACAACCCTCCTAGGCTCCACTCCGACCACAGTGCTGCGACCGGGTATATCCGTAACTGGCGAACTTGGTATCCTATGTTCCGGTCCTACAACTGTGCTGCTACCGGGGGATATACGGCTGACAACCTTGGGCTTGGAAACGGCGCATCCGCAGACATCTGGTCTAAGCAACCGGTCTTCATCAAAGGTCTGGATGTGTGAAGAATCTTAACTTCCCGAGGAACGACGAAGTAGTTGCTCCTCTTCCTTCGGGTAGACGGTTATGTCCATAGGTTCCACGACGTCCTACACAGGATGTTTTGGACTGTGTGCACCATTCTCGTATACCCTTTGTAAATTTGGATCAATCGCCAGGAGTCTTGCCACGTCGCTTTGGAGAGCAGTCCTTGACGGCTTTCCTCTTCGGAACTTTGACTTTGTGGATATGGCTTTCAATTCAAGCCGGAGAATGTAACTGACACATCATGGCGTTATCTGCGAAGTTTTTCAACCATTGGTGATTTCTCATCCTCGTAGCTAGAGCCGCTTGGTCCGATGAGACGGGGCACTACTGCTAGGCGAGGGCCCTTGGAGGCCATCATGATGTAGGTATAACTGCTAATATAAAAAATACACAGATAATATTTTCTTTTTAAAAGTTGGAAATTCATATTTTCCTATCAAAGATATACGAACTTCATCAGCTACTCCTGCAAAGATCATTTCTGATACAAGTACATCGTAAAAATAATGATAAAGTAGAAAAATGAAGATTTACTAAATTCGCGATAATAGGTTTCGAAACCCCAGACAACGGCTTCTGTGCCTAGCTATACAGGGCCATCGCCTCTACCGACTGCGCTACAACGCGCCTAAAAAGTTGTCATAGCTCAGTTTTAGAGTAGATTTCTCTGCAGAACCCGTCTGATAGGTTACTTGTTTCGTTCCGCAAACAAACTCGTCTATATACATGAAATAACTTGATCCAGGGACGCCAAAGCTTGGAAATAATATTTTCATATTTCCACCTGGCACACGCGCAAGCAGAACTTGGCTTTTTTCACACGTGGCCAGAGCGGGGCTCGAAACCACACCAGACACAGCGGTGAAATGACCATGTGACGAAAAACAGCGCTCTTAACCGCTCGGCTGCGGGGGCCGCCAAATATTTTCATATCAAAATTTATCAAACTTGAACAGCTATTCCTGCATGTTAGTCCATAATTCATTCCACCGAATGCAGTCACAATTTTCTGATTATCATTTTCTTTATACTGATGGTTCAAACGAATATAAGGAAGAAGGTTGTGGTACTTATTCCAAAGACGCTTGCAAACATTACATTTACCTGATGGTTCTTCATTTTTCACAGCAGAAGTTAGCTTTAGACCGGATTCTTACTCAAATAACGAAATCTTTATTTTCTTTGATTCCTTGTCTGTTCTACAGGCTTTAAACCAAACATCGCCGCCCAAAAACCCACAAATACAAAAATACTGCTATTGTTAAGTGCTCGGTTCCCAGTCATGTAGGCATATATGGTTACGAGAAAGTTGACAAGAAAGCTAAAGAATCACTGGACCTAGCGGAAACAGATTTTGAAATTCCTTTTGTCAATTTTAAACCTCTTATCAACGAGTACGTCTTTAATGAATGGCAATCAATTTGGAATAGGGCGGACTTCAACAAATTGAACAAAATTGAATCTAATGTAAAACGACCAAGATTAGTTCACATACAGTGGAGATAGCTAGCAAGTTGTCCGTGCATTCGCGCGCGCCGTGCGTTGCCAACGCACGCTATACGTAGTCGTAGGCTACGCACTACCTCGCGAAGTTAGCGCGAGGACTTTTCAGCCAATGAGAATGTAGTCTGAACTCGCGTTACCATCGCATTTTGTCAAAATCTTCGCGGTGGGTTTTCAACCAATAGAAACTGCGAACCACTCGCGCGATATCTTCGCAATTTTCCAATATTTTTGCGTTGGTTTTCCAACCAATGATAAACGCGATAATATCTGCGTGGGTACATGTGACCAGCGCACGAATCGGCCAGCCAATCAAATGTGCGATGGCATTGTCGCACGATAGACCGCGCCCTCTATCGACAGACCCTCCGTGACCCTTCCCTCCATATTTCCTAGGATCAATAAATATTTGCATTAAAAATAATATCTTGACAAAACGAGACACTACAATATGTCACATAAAATGTGCCGGGTATTGTGTTTCAGAAAATACTGCAGAATAATCATTATAATCATCTTATAATAATAATCTTTATTTAAAGTCGCTTTATATTTTAACTATCAACAGATGTTCTGTAGAGCTTTTTATTGCGTCTATTTAAGAACATAGGTACACTATATACAATGAGCTGTGAAAATGTGACTTGCTCAAGGCCACAACAAACAACGCCCGGGGACCCAGGGACCCTTCGCCCAAAGTCCGATGCGCTACCGACTGCGCCAGTCCGCTCCACAAATCTGGACTATACAGTTATGCATGGTGCAGTTGCAAAAAAAAAAAAAAAAGATGGGTAAAATGCTCACCTTTTTTCATCATTTGTTACGATGTTCTGAACTTAAAAATACTTTTTTCACATAGATGTAAAATTTGCTAAGTGAAATTTGCGTTTGAACAAACTTAGCGTTTCTTTATTTACCCCTTTGAAGATATGCATTTTGACCTCCATTTAATATCCGAAACACATGAAATATCACATGTTTAAAAGAACGTTAAAATCCGCCACATTAAATTCATATTCTGCATGCACATGCATTTATAATATTCAAGCTAATGAAACCCTGGGCAAGACATTGGTCCCGTCGAAAAAAAAAAAACCTTTGTGTGTGATTTTATTTTTCGCTATCTTGAAAGACATTGGGCGGCCACGGGCTTTAGAAAGTTATACAAGGCTTTGAAATTTTGATCGACTTTACCGGACAGCGATCTGTATGTGTCTGATTTGAGTACCTGTACATGTGTATTCTGGTCCAAGCAATGCTAGCTAAAACCATTTGTCGTAAAGGACATTTTGTCGTTAAGGGTCTCTTAAAGCGGTCAATGATCACCATACCCCACGGGCATATGAGAGTAAAGTACGTTTTATTTTTTATTTTAGGTCCGCGGTATTTGTTTGTTCTTCCATAAATTAAACAGATATAATCAAACAAGGGCTATATGAAAATAAAGCAAAAATGAACATTCCTTATTTATTCATTTACTTCAGCCGCATCATGAGAAAAACAATGTGGTTTCCGAACAGGTCCTACACAAAGCGAGTTGTAAAAGCAAAGAGGATCCATAGAGGCTGCAAATTTTGGATTTAAAAATTAAAGGAATTTTACTATTCGTGCAGCGAAAACAAAGGCGCCGATCAGCTTCGCGGTCACTTTGTTTCGCGTATGTTAAATGTTTTTCTCATGATGTGGCTTATTTATTTATTTATTTTCGAAAAGAGGCCCGATAAAATACTAATAACTAATCACTTGAGTGACTTTAACTGGTTTGTTTGTGTGCAAATGAGGTCAATGTTGCAGCACCTCTAGACGGAGCCACCACTTCCTTGGTTTTAACCACTAATCAGGAGAGTCAATGTGTCTTGCTCAATGACCAAAAACGGGGCTGGCAGTGGGGATCGAACCCAGGAGCTCTCGATTCAGAGCCCGATGCTCTACCACTACGTCACCGTGCTCCACTGGCTTCAACTGGTACTGAATGCAGGCGAAAAATAAAGTCTTCAAGGCTATTGTTTCCTTCATTTCTCTTCGCATTCTTTTTAATATAATGCTTCTTTTTATGTAAAGAAAAAAACTGGATCCCTTTATACGGCTAATGAAGGTTTTAAACAAAGCTTTATTAATTTATTAATTAGTATAATCAGCCCAGAATGATCACTGTATAGGAATCTTAAGTATTTTCAAACATGCAAATAACACTCCGGGTCGGAGACTCGCTGTCGTTGAAGGTGTTCCTTTTACATTATGAACGAAGGAATCGCACTAAAGCTGCTAGAAAGTTAACTGTGTTCTTTCGTACTCGGATGAAAATTCATTACACTAATTGAGTTGGTGATCTCGCGCGCACGAAACTGTCACCCATGGAAACAAGGAACTCTTGTTGCTTATTTTTTCACATTCTTAGATTATAACGAGCATTAAATAAAAATAAAACATGACTTTCGAGATATTCCATATACGCATATAATAGCCGAACATGCAACATGCGCTAGATTTCACATACAGTGTGGTTTCATTCTAATACCTTTATATTTGTAGAGTCCCAACAAATCAGGTCAAGCAGGTCAAGCAAGTTGATGTTAGGTTTCACACTCACTGCTTTATAAATTGGGCTTATTTTAAAAATTCAGGAACCATATAGTTCAATTTCCCTTGTTTAAATTTCAAACATACCTGAGGCAGTGTTAGGTTGATGTCCTCTCTGTAGAGGGGATTCAGTCTGACTCTTGGTCCTTCATCTTCATCAGTACAGCGAATTGACGTTGCAACAAAAGCCTGTGAAAAAATATTAACATTGAAATTGAAGGTAAAGTTAGCATACAGCCAATATAAGATCCCGTTTTCTTCCGGTTCTGTTCAACAACTTGTAACCGTACAAATTCTTATCCTAGTTTAAATTGAATTTATAAACCCAAAATGACTATAAAGTAATAAACTAAATTCTTGTAACTTTGGTCCAAATTTATCGTCAAATTAGAATAAATCAAAAGCCTATTCCAAAATCATCACAACAACTTACTTTGTTCATACTGTCATCTTCATAGATGTCTTCCTCTTCCTCAGAACTACTCTTCTGACAAACAATATCACATTTTAATAAAGTTTGTATCCTGAGACTATGAGCGTTTATTTGTATTTATCCATAACATGTATCTTCACAATCTGTTGTTCATTTTGAGGTTCAATGTCCCAGTCAACAATTTTTCAGTCAATATGGGACAGAGCAACCACTTTCTGGGCATTAACCAGTACTCTAGGGATTTAATGCGTCTTGCTCAAGAACACAACACGATGACCCTTGTGGGGATCGAACCTAGAACCTCTTCCAATGCTCTACAACTAGGCCACCATGTTCCCAACTTCAAAGTCTATGTTTATGTTTGTGCTATAATGCATGAATGTATTGATTTCCTAAGATACTTGTTTGAAAGTTTTAGTAGTGTTAAAATATCAGTTCAGCTTTTTCTAGAGTGAAACTTTTTTCGGTCTAGTGATGTTCAACCCTCAGCATGGAAACTGTTTCATGTAAACCAACTTTTTTTCGTAAGCGATTCATTTTTGCGATTTTCTCAAGGATGAAAAAAATGCAAAATTAAATCGCCGCAAAAATGTTGACATATACTGACACTATTCTGGGTAATTAAAGTAGACCAAAATTATACTACTATTAAACACATGATGTGCATATGTCACATGCAGTTCATAAGGTTCTAGTCTATAAAATTGAACAAAATATTAATAAAATACCCAGTTAAAGTCATTGAAATCTAAAAACTATTTGATTCACAGTTATCCAGAAACAATGTCAACAGTGGCAATCATCAGTATGTTTGACAAATGTTTGTGTTCACGACCAGCCACTTATAATTGTCTTTCTTTTGTTTGAAGATCATCTTACACGCTTTGGTGACTCATCAAATTTGACCCATCAAATTTGACCAAACAATAATCGAGACCGTGCATGCAAAATGATATATTTTATATAGGCATGAGCATGACAAATCGTGAATTTATTTTATTCAATTTCTCAAATCCGCGAAAACGTCCTTGTTGCTAAAATCTTGAAAATAAATAGCCGCGAAAAAAAGTTTGTTTACAGTACTTGTTTTATCAGCAATATTGTGTGTTTTTATAATTCTACAATATACTCTTTACACTGACTGTGACATCGGCAGAGTTTGTTTCTAGTAATAAATATTATTCTAAAATAATTCAGGTTACAGCTTTAAGAAAATATGCACAAACAAACCTCGTTTTCTCCCTCACCCAGCCAGGATCATTGTCACTGTCATGCAAGTCTTCGTGCAAGTCTTCGGAAGAATCTGTAATGGGCTTAAAAAAGAAAAAAAATAAAACAGTTCATTTGCATGATACTGAATGAGTTGTAGACTTGAACAAGAAACTTGTCACTTATAATTCAGTATATAAACATCAAGTCATCCCTGTAAAAACATAGGCACTATCCCAACATAAATGTTGACTAGGACGTTAATCAAGTAAAGACTTTTGAGTACTTTATGAAACTTTTGAAATGTAAAAGAGTGGCAATGTTGATTGTGCTAAACATGCGACCTGACTCAATGATAAATATGTATATTGAGGAAACATTCTGTAGCAATTTTTCAGACTCCATTAAACATTATTTTTCGCCATTACTATTTCAAGAAACCAGCCACCACGTTTGTCCATCTAAGTTACAGTTGTGGATTCTCTGCTAACCTAGTGTGCACGAATGATAAGAAAAAAAATTCAGATCAAATTTGGGTCAATGAAACCAACAGTACCTTGTATGTGACTTTGTAAGTAGCCTTTCTCTTCCCCTCTCTTCTCTTTGGTGGTGATGGCATGGGAGACTGAAAATTTTGAAAAATAGTATGTATATACCATCAGGAAAACATGTCCGTGTAATGTATACCCCCTTTAACCCCACTTTTATATAGAAAAACTGGGGTATGCAGGGGTATACTATTATTCTTATTTTTGCTCCAAAACATAGATTGTGGGTACTCGTTATAACCGCCTCGGCGAGGCGGTTCTAACGTGTACCCACAATCTATGTTTTGAGCAAAAATAAGAAAAATATTAAGAATTTTCCACTGAAAATTTTCAATTTTAAAACTTAGGAAAAATCTGTTTTATTACATGGGCGTGTTTTCGTAATGCACAGAATAATTTTATTTTCTTATGGTTCTATACCCGACAAAATACGAAATGCAATGGTGCCATTAATCAATTTGTCATAAAGCTCATAATAATGAACAATTTCAAAGATATGCTTTTCGGCCATGCATTTCATACACTTTTAAACAAGAAGCCAAAACTGTGCTTCAAAAATTGGCCATCAACCAGGTGTGGATCAGATGGTAAGGTCACTGGAGATAAACCATATAAACCATGGAAAAATTTAGGCTTAGTTTTATGAGCTGTAGCAGTCAAGATCTTGCGTAGACAAAAGGCACAATTTAACTTCTTATCGTTTTTGCACCTTCCACCTTAATTTCTGTTTATGGTACCTTTGAATAATCACGTCCTAGAGATGCTCGCCAGTCGCAGAAATGTTTTTTTTTTCATACTGGTATAGTGCACATCTCCGTGCATACTCAATGTGAATTTTAGCAAAATTTGATTAGAAATAGACGTTTTTAATTTGAACTTGAGAAAATCTCACCATCATGTTTCTCTTTTTGTCGGGTATATGTTACATTACGGAAACGGCTCCGTTTTATCATTACTTTTATACCGGACTATTTTTGATTGAATCGGTTGCTTCCGTATATTTCCGGATATGTTCGGGTAAAAAACGGACAGCGGCGGAAATTTCCGTGACTTTCCGTAATGTTATTGAACACGGAACTACTTTACATTATTACACGACATTTATGCAGTTACAAAATGAGGTTTACACGTTCGAGATAATGTTGGATTCTGTATTTATTTATCTGTAGCATCGATTGATGTTTTCGTCGGTCATCCCGCCGATAAATATGAACAGTAATGAAAGAATCATCGGCCGTGTTATGTCACGTACCGTCAAATACATTTTTAAAAAATGATTAAAATCTTTCTATGTGTTCTGAATCTGAATACTGGTGACACGCCAAATGACATTATTTCACCAGGATGCATGTGCGGTCCGCACATGCAGTTGAAGAGATCTTTGTTTATTTGTGAAGGGTTGTTTTGGGAAAGCCATGGCCTTTATTGGAAGAACAAGATTCTGTCTCTGACTTTGGTCAACTCGTAATATATAACAAAATACTAAAACAAGCATATGCCATGATTGTATCTGTTTATGCTATAGAGGTTTAGTGTGGGGATCGAACCCAGGACTTCTCGATTCTGAGTCTGACGGTCTACCACTATGCCATCGCGCTCCCTATGAAAAGATTTATATCTATATGCCAGAATGCTGTGCTCTAGATATCGCATGGCTACAAAGACACATGCATAAAAGATAATTTTAAGTTCTTACAATTTCTCCAGCACGGCTCACTATACAGCCACACGGGGGTTCAATTGATGCTACATCGCACATTGTATACCATTACATGCTTGTATTGAGGTTTAACGTCCCAGTCAGCCATCGCTTCCTGGGCATTGACTAGTACTCTAAGGAGTAAATGTGCCGTGAACACAGTGACCTTTGTGGGGTTCGAACCCAGGACCTCTCGATACGGAGTCCGACGCTCTACCACCAGGCCACCACAAAAACTTGCTGTCGAGTATATCTAGAGTGGTATCATGTCTTGGATGGCAGAAAAATCACAAGTATCATATTTACGGTCGTCAACCATATATTTGGCCGACTGCAGTTTTTTGAATGTGATGGTGTACCAGGTACTCGAACGACAGCACAGTAGCATCATTTGAATCACCCCCTTGGGCCAGAAGCCACTGTGCGGAGCGCTTTATGCTTTAAGTAGCGGCTTGCTTGGCTTAATTCCCTGGGGCTGGGTCAGTGGTTTCAAGAACTTATCAAGTGTTGCATCTCATGACTGAAGAACTATTGACTTGGCCAATAATCTATACCTTCATTTAAACAATCCAACCAAAACCTGCCTTTCTCGGCTAGGTGGGTTCTGCCACTTTAGCCCCACCTACTGATCGGCCCGTCTCATATAAGCTGAGAGAATCTTGAAAGGGGCCTTAAACTGAAAAAACACACCTGCCGTGCAATGGTTGTTGTGTGAAAATTGGGTAAACATTTTGCCAACATATAATATATGAGGTTGAATGGAATGGGACCCTCGGACAGCCTAGAATTGATTTTTTTTGTTTGAATTTATGCTTTACGTCCCAGTCAACAGCCAAGGTCATGTCGGGACGTTGTCTCCACTTTATGGAACTTTTAATCAAAATGAGGATGTCATGACATCCATCAAATGCTTGAAATATAACCATCCAACCAAGCCGAAAGGCTTATAGGTGTGGACGTTTTGAATTGAAACCACTTTTCCTGGGCAAGCTCAGACCCGAGCCGTTAACCTGTTATCAGATGGTCAGTCAGTAGCTAAGAAGCTTTGCCTGGAGACACAAGAAGCCCATCTATTTCTTTAGGCCCCAATGGGCGGGGACCCAGAATTGAGATGAATGTTTACATGACTTAACCACGGAGACAGAAAAGGCTGTAGACTACATCAGTATTATGTGTTGGTTCTGTATATTGAATTTATATAGCCAGTAGACTCAGCATTCTGTTTTTATGCATGAAGGGCTGTATTATTGTGGTACAGCAATGTCACCAGTCTCCATTCGTGTCTCATGACCCATTTTGTACTGGAAATGCTGATGCCTGGGTGCGGATGCAATACAGAATACGAGTAAGTCATCAGTGACGGATCTACCATGCTTCCTCCGACTATTTGACAATATGAGTGATAACAACAAGTTTTGTGTTATATCTTATTTTTTATTTTAATCATAAACTTTTTACATAGTTTAACAGTTTCATAAAATATATTTTTTGGGAAATTTTTGGTACCGATGATATTGGGAAAAAAATTGTGTGATTTTGGGAAAAAGCATGATGATTTTGGGAAAAAAATAGTGCAATTGTTAGCAAAATTGGGAAAGTTTACCTTTTAAATAGGAATTTTTCAGCTAATTGGGAATGTTCCAGGTCTTTTGGGAATTTTTTCAGCCAATTGGGAAAAAAATTGGTACCGGAAACCGGACCCAGTTTTGTATAGAGAAAAAGCCCTGTGGACTAGGCTGTGTTGTGGGGCTTCCAACTGTCATTCGTTACATGCAATCTGATTGGTTCCGAAATCAACGTGAAAAAGTTATTAGCCAATCACAAAGCTAGTTTTACCTTTCACTGGAATAGATCTGAGAATCTTGAACGCGAACCGAGATTTGTCTAATCGCCCAAATAGAAATCGGAACTATTGAAATTTCCCTAAACTCAACTAGAAATCTCCAACTTTGTTTGCGTAAACACGTGTTAGAACAACGGGTGTCAGTCTTCGCGCAATTTTTTTTCAGCTGCAGGACACTGTCTGGCAGATCACATTTTTTTGCTGGACAAAACCCAATTTTGTAGGACAGTTCTATATTATATCATTGTAATTATGGTAATTTTTGTCAGACAGTTGTCTGACAGAATAAGATATTTTGTCAGTCAGAATGAAATTTTGCTGGTTTTGACCGACAGACCGGCACTTTCCGTGAAGACTGGGGTATATGGAAGAGTAATCTGAGTTGACAGGTCTGTTTGCAACTAAAAACAGTGTGTATACATGCACGGATGCTTATGATCAGCCGCCATAGTGCTACAGTTGCAGACATTAACCTGCCTTCAGCTTGTCTTTTATAACTTGTCTTGGTCACTTGCCATGAATATACATGTATATAAAATAAAATAATGGAAACTGGATTCTTTACACTATTTAATTACCGCGACAAGACTCGTTATACTCATCAGATGGATTTAACATAGAAATATAGCAACGTTTATGATCCAGCATTGCATAAACTCTGATATGATACTTTTTCTACAGCTGTTTTACATTTGTTATTTTATACTATTGTTTGTCGGAAAATAGCTAATGATGCTTGTTATATAGAAACCGACGTTAAATAAAAATTCTTGTATCTTGTCTAAACTTAAAAGCTACATGCATCCATGTATACTATTAGTATATCAGCTGTATATATATATATATGCATAGCTTTAAGTCACAATGCTGGATCAACCGTTTAGCACATCGATGGGAAGAATACACAGTCGCACAGCTCAAAACAATTTTTTTACAAATATCCATACATACAGCCATAGATAACTGACATGTGGTAAATGTGACTTGCTCAAGGTCACAATAGGGACCACAATAGACCACTCATGATCTGATGCCTGAAACTAAGGATCGTTTTAGTCCCGATACTGGCTGCAGCAGTCTGTGTAACAATCCTTACAAACTCATAATATGTATTCAACTACATGCATTAATAAATAATTCTAGTCATCATTACACTCTGAGAAGGGAGATAAGAATTGTAGTAAGCATTAAGTTTCACCAGAATCCGTGGCTGAAAGGGTAAACAAATTAAATTGCAAAACAATACAAAGTTCAACAGCTGAAAAATAAAAGTTATTTAGCATAACGTCTATAGCACTAATTACCTTCCACAATCTCTGTTCTGGGGCGTATCTCTTCTAGGGAAACCCAGCGGTTGAGCCTGTTACCCCACCCGTCGAACGTGACCGTGAACCCAGGAGAATCTCCTTCCCAGACATCGATAACCGTAGCCCGTTCCCAATGTCCGTCGGCATCTACCGCCTCACACGCAGAATCGCAACGAAAAATATCCATGATTTTGAATTTGTAACTCTAGCCTGAACACATGTACATCGAAGAAAATCTAATCGTAAAGTGACTTGCATTTAGAAATGGCGCGTTTTATGTTACACGCCGCGTTACCGTTACTTCTTTCTTCATCCGCCGTGTAAAGACAATAAAGTGTGCATTTTAACATAATTTTATTATTTTAAACTATTTTATATCGACAAATATATTTGTTTATATAAATTACATGAAAAATATATAATATGTTTAAAAAATAAGCGAAAATTAATCAATATTTTATGGCACTATTTTCTTATGTAGGGAAATTCACTAGTACTACGCACGTTAATTGATTGGTTTTCGATGACACGCTCCGGAGACACTCGGAGTGGCGTAGTAATTTAGTAAATAATCATTATAGGTTTTATTTTCTTAAATTGTCAATAGTGGTGTAATTAAACACTAAAAACAGACGACATAATTATTGCAGAACAGAAAACCACCATTTATTAGTCAAACCTGGCCGCATAGTTAACAAAAGTGACATATTTTGTAGCGCACTATATTTCTGCGATATCTACCCCTGATTTCCCCCGTCTTTGTTCTTTGTAAGGTGCAAATGTGGGGTGGGTTCTAAACGGAGAGGTTTCCGTGATGATATGTGTTTGTGTAAAATGTTTGTATTGTATTTGCATAATTCATATATTCTGTTTAGTTCTAGTAATTGAGTGGCCATCTTAAGGGAAAGCTGCCCCTTGTTTGTTTCCTTATCTGATTGTCAATTTGTTTTTTCCTGCCTTGTTGGTGGGACTATGATTCTGTTTTAATAGACAAAAACGAATCAGACTCATTGCTTACATTTCCCGTTATTCAATAACAATCTACACAAAATTCAGCGGCAACCATACTTACTGTGTCATGAAAATTAAATACTGCAGTATCTCGAGAGGTTCCAGGAGTAGGTGACACGCTCTTGCCCTGAAAGACAAATTGCAAACACAATGATAACCTGGGAGCGCGGTGGCGTAGTGGTAGAGCGTCGGACTCCGAATCTTGAGGTCCTGGGTTCGAACCCCACAAGCGTCACCGTGTTGTGTCCTTGAGCAAGGCACATCTACTCCCTACAGTACTGGTTAAACCCAGGAAGCGTTGGCTCCGTCCCGACATGACTGAAAAATTGTTGACTGGGACGTTAAGCCTCAACACAAACAAACAAACAAACAATGATAACCTATCATTTTAAGACACTCTGCTATATCTTTATTATCATTGTTGTCGTGGCTGGTATTTGGTAATTCAATGAGAATGCAAGCTGAAATGGCATATTGCAAGAGCTTTTTAAGAATAATTTTTGCAACAAAAGATTCAATGCTCATTTTTCTCATATTGGCCACATCAACAGGAAAACCAGTCTATTTTAATTGTTTTGTCCCCCTAATGGATCTCATCACTCAGCTCATTTACTGGGTAAAACTATCAAACTTACATCAGCAAACTGTGTAATTCTGGTAGGTTGGCTGTCTATCTTGGCTGGTGTAACCTGAAATGAACAAAGTATTAAACTAAGAACATCCTCAGCCATGATTTAGCATAGAACAAAGTTCATTGGAACATTTGCCGTATCATGGGAATATCATCATCAAACATTTATAAGACTTCTAATGGAATTTCCATAACTTTATTTTTTTATTATTGGGTTGAGCAAATACCCAATTTTTCTGGTATATTCAACAACGAAACCAAAGGAAGATAATGGGTATTACTTACAACAGTTCCTATGATGGAAGTGCTTGCAGGGTGTCTGTTGGTCTGTGCTGGTGCTACCTGAAATAAGTGTTAGTGTTAGCTTAAGTTTAAGTTGTTGTTGCAAAGTATCCAAGTAGAGGACTGAAAAATAAAACAAACCTTTTAAAGCTAAAATCTATAACTAATAGCATAATTTTACAGAATGAATTCAACAACATTTAAAGCCCTGCAAGTGCAATGAAGCACTGCAATACAAAACTGACACATGCTAATTATTAATGTTCATTCACAATGAGGGCAGTCTAAGGACAGTATAACCAGCCTGAATTGTATTTTGCCTTCACAATAATTAAAATTTTGACCACAAGGTCTCTCAGGTCACTCGGAATGGTACAGACTAAAATGTATCAAACAGATATACTTGTTATATACAATTTTAACCAAAATCGGTGCAATGCCAATCTTCTGTTCTCTGCCTCTAGGATGTCGATCCGCCGTTGTAGGACATTTTCTGTATTCTCAGCATCACGTGTCTTCAACTGTCTCTGTCAAAAAAATTAACGTTATCAATAATATTTCAAAAATTTAATGCATGCATGTTTTTTGTGCTGCCAATATGCAGAGTTTAGCAAAATGCTGATAAAACTGAAATGAAACTCTTTTATTACATTTAAGCAATTGCCATTCCTAGGTCCACCCTATAGCTAGATTCAAGAACTCGTCAATAAGGACAGGTCGAGACTGATTCCTTTCCTTGCTGAAATCATATTGCTGCAAACCAATTGATGCTCTCTTACCATCCATTATTATTAATAAAGCATATGAAAAGTATTCATCATTACATTTCACAGTCAAGAATTATGTCTATGAAAATGAGTTGTTGTGGATATCTATGTAGGCCCAGTATTTAATATAACTCTTGTCTGAAACATCTCTGCTTATTCATTAACCAGATATACTACTTTGTTTCATGGAACCACAGTTAATATTAAAACATCTGGTGCACTGTTTGACACTGTTTACTAAGTGACTAGGTAGTTATAAAAATATATATACGAGGCGTGGCCCAGTAAATCGTGTACTTTGCTGATGTCTGTTTTATTTGACGTCAGATCGTCATTTTATTTTATAAATACATACCCCCATTCAAACTTAATAAAAGAGACCCATAATGGATAAAATTGAATGAATAACTAATAAATTGTGCATCTTTGATTAGGTCAATGTACGCGTACCCGGCGCAGCCCAAATAAACACATTGAGATAATCGTCTGTGTTGTCAAAAAAATAATATGTTTCAGCTATCTTAGCGTTTAGCGCAAAAACGTGCCGTATGCTTAAAGCGACGTTATTTTGACGTAATCACAGAACGTTTCATACGTCACATGTTATTTGTTTGAAAATGGCGCACCTTTGAATGTTGTCCGTCGAACCCACAACCTAGCGAAAATGGCGACGTTAGAGGAAGAAAAAGCGCGACGAACGGCGATCCAGTTCTGTGTGCAGACCGGAATGACACCAACAGACACATACAAGCAGCTGAAAAGCACAGACAGATACAGGGGAGTTTCGAGAAGCCTTGTTTTTAAATGGCATGGTCGATTTAGGGATGGATGGACAGACAGTGCGCAGCGTGGACGGAAACCATACATGAATACCGGCAACGTTAAAGTAATAAAAGACATAATTGACGGCGACAGGCGACAGACAGTAAGAGAAGTGGCGGAGTGTGCTAGTTTGAGTAAATCTTCTGTTCAGCGGATACTTACGTCTCAGTTAAAAATGTCGCATGTGAGCGCTCGCTGGGTACCCAGGTTACTAACCGAGGAAGAAAAACAAGTTCGGGTTGCAGCTTCCAGGACATTTCTTCGTAAGATTGAAACAGACCGCACATTTCTGTCCCGTATCGTCACCACGGACGAGACCTGGGTCCATTACTACGAGCCCGAGGACAAGCGGATGTCGATGGTGTGGTAACATCATAACAGTCCCCCACCAAAGAAGGCGAAGGCTATAAAGTCTTTGGGAAAGGTGATGTGTATCGCCTTCCTGGACATCAGAGGGGTCGTTCTAGTACACATGGTGAAGCCTGGACGGACAGTGAATGCAGACTACTACTCACGGGTAAGATATTTCTCATAACTAGTGTTTACCTAATAATTTAAAACATTTAAATAACAGTTGCTTAATAAGAGTGATAAAGTAGCAATATTAGCCCTCATAAACTATGCAAATAAAAATTGAAAATGTAACAAGATGCTCTTCTCGAAACTGTCTAGTCTGTGGTGTTTCATTTTCAGACACTACGCCGGGACCTCATGAACGCACTGCGCAAGAAACGCCCAGACCTGTACAACAACATCGAAAATGTGATGTTTCATCAGGACAATGAGCCCAGTCATACCGCAGCCAGTACACAGCTAGAGATCGATGTGATGGGTCTACAGAGAGCTGTACATCCGCCATACTCACCGGACCTCGCTCCGCTGGACTTTTCATACTTTCCGCAATTGAAATCGCATCTTCGGGGTAAACGGTTTCAGGACAGACACGAGTTAATGTGTGCGATACAAGACTTCAACCGGTCATTAGATAGTGCATGGTTCAGTGACATGTATCAAAAGTGGGTAAAGCGACATCGCAAGTGTATCACACACAACGGAGAATATTTCGAAAAAGAGTAAACGGTACGTACATGACGTTCACGTAAAAAGAGTAGACGACGTCGTCAGCGTGCGCCGGGTCGGCATACCATATAACTTTGTAATGTGTACAGAAATTTTATCCTTGTGTATATTTATCTGAAAATTGGTATGTATAACCCGAACATGTGTATACACAATGCGTGTAAATTGGAAGCTTGTGCATTAAATAGTTTTTGTACAGTGACCATAGTCAGCGATTTACTGGGCCACGCCTCGTATATAGAAATGTTAGCAGAAAAGAAAACATCCAAATAGGAAAACTTTATTAGCTTCAATATTTTCAAGGTAGCTTAAAATAGGCTGTGTGATACTGTCTCTGAATAGTGTTAGCATAAACAGGTTGGTTTGTGCCTATCCTAAGACTGATGAAGCAGACAAGACCTTATTGTGTCTCGGTTGAAAGAAAACAAAACATACCTTCTCTCGGGCCCCTTCTTTTGCAAATTCTTCCTTCGAAAGCTGACCTTGGGCCATCCTGCACAGCAGGCCATACAGGGCTGGTTCGTCTGTAAGCCCACAATATCCCTCGAACAAGTTCCCATTCACCTTCTGGCGTGTGGCCCTCAGTTCTGACATGATCAGCTGTGCCTGTTGGTAGCATCTCTTGCTGAAGCAGCTCACCCAGATTACCGTCTTAAAAATCTCTGGTACTGAAAACAAAGCACGATTAAAAGTCCCTGAGTGATAAAATTTAATTTGCAATCCAAACTGAGACAGAGATGGGAAAAAAAAAAAAACAAAAAGGGCATGATGACTAGTAGCTCTTTCTTGCAAGAAGATCAATTGGCTAAAATCAGCTTTAACTAAAGATGGTGTGTACAACAGATACCAGAGGACCATTGGTCCTGAGAACGCTCACCTGAAGCCTTCCCTTGTGGCATTCAGTCGTCATGCAATGACTTTGAAATTGAATACTCACAAACCTTTATTGACTTCATAGTTGTCTGCATCTGCCAAGTTTCAGGTCTCATCTTCCTATAGGCTTATAGGTTACTGAGAGAAACAAGTCTTTCCAAGGCGATACTTCTGTGGTGGTTCTTTTTGTTTTATGTCTTGGTGTTTAAATTTTTTTGTGCTGTTGGCGCCATATGTCTGTTTTCATATTTTTAATTAAGTTAAGGTAACTGAGTGGCCACCTATTGGGAAAATAGCAGCTCATTCGGCTTACGATATGTTTCATGGTATAAGTACCTGATTGTTAGTTTGGTTTTTCCCACCTCGGTTTTTGGAGTGGGAATCTTTTTCTGATTGCGCCTTTTCCTGATCTTTGCCTACTTGTACCTTTTTCGATATTTCAATGACCTTAGGCCCAGGTCAAGAAATGACCTTGACCTTAATTACACACCCGTTGTCTGCATCTAGCAACTTTCAAGTCTCAGGCTGCAATAGTTTCCAAAATATCCATTGTTTTCACCTTTACCCATGTAAAAGTCTATGTTTCCAAAACTGACCTTGCCAAAAATAGGTCAAGGTCATCCCACAGTCATCATTTTATCAAATCAAAATGGGCTGGAGTCTCTGATGCTACATACCAAGTTTCATGGAAATCAGCCCACCGGTTCTGGAGTAGAAGATTTCTGAAGGGTTTTATCAGGTATGGGCATGGCGGCCATCTTGGTCATGTGACCAGGCCATCTTGGTCATGTGACCAAGATATCACACCCAAGCAGGCTCCACATAAAATTTCAACTTGATCAGGAAAGTGGTTTCAGAGAAGAAATTGTGACTTGATGGGAAATTTTTGGTACCGATGATATTGGGAAAAAAATTGTGTGATTTTGGGAAAAAGCATGATGATTTTGGGAAAAAAATAGTGCAATTGTTAGCAAAATTGGGAAAGTTTACCTTTTAAATAGGAATTTTTCAGCTAATTGGGAATGTTCCAGGTCTTTTGGGAATTTTTTCAGCCAATTGGGAAAAAAATTGGTACCGGAAACCGGACCCAGTTTTGTATAGAGAAAAAGCCCTGTGGACTAGGCTGTGTTGTGGGGCTTCCAACTGTCATTCGTTACATGCAATCTGATTGGTTCCGAAATCAACGTGAAAAAGTTATTAGCCAATCACAAAGCTAGTTTTACCTTTCACTGGAATAGATCTGAGAATCTTGAACGCGAACCGAGATTTGTCTAATCGCCCAAATAGAAATCGGAACTATTGAAATTTCCCTAAACTCAACTAGAAATCTCCAACTTTGTTTGCGTAAACACGTGTTAGAACAACGGGTGTCAGTCTTCGCGCAATTTTTTTTCAGCTGCAGGACACTGTCTGGCAGATCACATTTTTTTGCTGGACAAAACCCAATTTTGTAGGACAGTTCTATATTATATCATTGTAATTATGGTAATTTTTGTCAGACAGTTGTCTGACAGAATAAGATATTTTGTCAGTCAGAATGAAATTTTGCTGGTTTTGACCGACAGACCGGCACTTTCCGTGAAGACTGGGGTATATGGAAGAGTAATCTGAGTTGACAGGTCTGTTTGCAACTAAAAACAGTGTGTATACATGCACGGATGCTTATGATCAGCCGCCATAGTGCTACAGTTGCAGACATTAACCTGCCTTCAGCTTGTCTTTTATAACTTGTCTTGGTCACTTGCCATGAATATACATGTATATAAAATAAAATAATGGAAACTGGATTCTTTACACTATTTAATTACCGCGACAAGACTCGTTATACTCATCAGATGGATTTAACATAGAAATATAGCAACGTTTATGATCCAGCATTGCATAAACTCTGATATGATACTTTTTCTACAGCTGTTTTACATTTGTTATTTTATACTATTGTTTGTCGGAAAATAGCTAATGATGCTTGTTATATAGAAACCGACGTTAAATAAAAATTCTTGTATCTTGTCTAAACTTAAAAGCTACATGCATCCATGTATACTATTAGTATATCAGCTGTATATATATATATATGCATAGCTTTAAGTCACAATGCTGGATCAACCGTTTAGCACATCGATGGGAAGAATACACAGTCGCACAGCTCAAAACAATTTTTTTACAAATATCCATACATACAGCCATAGATAACTGACATGTGGTAAATGTGACTTGCTCAAGGTCACAATAGGGACCACAATAGACCACTCATGATCTGATGCCTGAAACTAAGGATCGTTTTAGTCCCGATACTGGCTGCAGCAGTCTGTGTAACAATCCTTACAAACTCATAATATGTATTCAACTACATGCATTAATAAATAATTCTAGTCATCATTACACTCTGAGAAGGGAGATAAGAATTGTAGTAAGCATTAAGTTTCACCAGAATCCGTGGCTGAAAGGGTAAACAAATTAAATTGCAAAACAATACAAAGTTCAACAGCTGAAAAATAAAAGTTATTTAGCATAACGTCTATAGCACTAATTACCTTCCACAATCTCTGTTCTGGGGCGTATCTCTTCTAGGGAAACCCAGCGGTTGAGCCTGTTACCCCACCCGTCGAACGTGACCGTGAACCCAGGAGAATCTCCTTCCCAGACATCGATAACCGTAGCCCGTTCCCAATGTCCGTCGGCATCTACCGCCTCACACGCAGAATCGCAACGAAAAATATCCATGATTTTGAATTTGTAACTCTAGCCTGAACACATGTACATCGAAGAAAATCTAATCGTAAAGTGACTTGCATTTAGAAATGGCGCGTTTTATGTTACACGCCGCGTTACCGTTACTTCTTTCTTCATCCGCCGTGTAAAGACAATAAAGTGTGCATTTTAACATAATTTTATTATTTTAAACTATTTTATATCGACAAATATATTTGTTTATATAAATTACATGAAAAATATATAATATGTTTAAAAAATAAGCGAAAATTAATCAATATTTTATGGCACTATTTTCTTATGTAGGGAAATTCACTAGTACTACGCACGTTAATTGATTGGTTTTCGATGACACGCTCCGGAGACACTCGGAGTGGCGTAGTAATTTAGTAAATAATCATTATAGGTTTTATTTTCTTAAATTGTCAATAGTGGTGTAATTAAACACTAAAAACAGACGACATAATTATTGCAGAACAGAAAACCACCATTTATTAGTCAAACCTGGCCGCATAGTTAACAAAAGTGACATATTTTGTAGCGCACTATATTTCTGCGATATCTACCCCTGATTTCCCCCGTCTTTGTTCTTTGTAAGGTGCAAATGTGGGGTGGGTTCTAAACGGAGAGGTTTCCGTGATGATATGTGTTTGTGTAAAATGTTTGTATTGTATTTGCATAATTCATATATTCTGTTTAGTTCTAGTAATTGAGTGGCCATCTTAAGGGAAAGCTGCCCCTTGTTTGTTTCCTTATCTGATTGTCAATTTGTTTTTTCCTGCCTTGTTGGTGGGACTATGATTCTGTTTTAATAGACAAAAACGAATCAGACTCGTTGCTTACATTTCCCGTTATTCAATAACAATCTACACAAAATTCAGCGGCAACCATACTTACTGTGTCATGAAAATTAAATACTGCAGTATCTCGAGAGGTTCCAGGAGTAGGTGACACGCTCTTGCCCTGAAAGACAAATTGCAAACACAATGATAACCTATCATTTTAAGACACTCTGCTATATCTTTATTATCATTGTTGTCGTGGCTGGTATTTGGTAATTCAATGAGAATGCAAGCTGAAATGGCATATTGCAAGAGCTTTTTAAGAATAATTTTTGCAACAAAAGATTCAATGCTCATTTTTCTCATATTGGCCACATCAACAGGAAAACCAGTCTATTTTAATTGTTTTGTCCCCCTAATGGATCTCATCACTCAGCTCATTTACTGGGTAAAACTATCAAACTTACATCAGCAAACTGTGTAATTCTGGTAGGTCGGCTGTCTATCTTGGCTGGTGTAACCTGAAATGAACAAAGTATTAAACTAAGAACATCCTCAGCCATGATTTAGCATAGAACAAAGTTCATTGGAACATTTGCCGTATCATGGGAATATCATCATCAAACATTTATAAGACTTCTAATGGAATTTCCATAACTTTATTTTTTTATTATTGGGTTGAGCAAATACCCAATTTTTCTGGTATATTCAACAACGAAACCAAAGGAAGATAATGGGTATTACTTACAACAGTTCCTATGATGGAAGTGCTTGCAGGGTGTCTGTTGGTCTGTGCTGGTGCTACCTGAAATAAGTGTTAGTGTTAGCTTAAGTTTAAGTTGTTGTTGCAAAGTATCCAAGTAGAGGACTGAAAAATAAAACAAACCTTTTAAAGCTAAAATCTATAACTAATAGCATAATTTTACAGAATGAATTCAACAACATTTAAAGCCCTGCAAGTGCAATGAAGCACTGCAATACAAAACTGACACATGCTAATTATTAATGTTCATTCACAATGAGGGCAGTCTAAGGACAGTATAACCAGCCTGAATTGTATTTTGCCTTCACAATAATTAAAATTTTGACCACAAGGTCTCTCAGGTCACTCGGAATGGTACAGACTAAAATGTATCAAACAGATATACTTGTTATATACAATTTTAACCAAAATCGGTGCAATGCCAATCTTCTGTTCTCTGCCTCTAGGATGTCGATCCGCCGTTGTAGGACATTTTCTGTATTCTCAGCATCACGTGTCTTCAACTGTCTCTGTCAAAAAAATTAACGTTATCAATAATATTTCAAAAATTTAATGCATGCATGTTTTTTGTGCTGCCAATATGCAGAGTTTAGCAAAATGCTGATAAAACTGAAATGAAACTCTTTTATTACATTTAAGCAATTGCCATTCCTAGGTCCACCCTATAGCTAGATTCAAGAACTCGTCAATAAGGACAGGTCGAGACTGATTCCTTTCCTTGCTGAAATCATATTGCTGCAAACCAATTGATGCTCTCTTACCATCCATTATTATTAATAAAGCATATGAAAAGTATTCATCATTACATTTCACAGTCAAGAATTATGTCTATGAAAATGAGTTGTTGTGGATATCTATGTAGGCCCAGTATTTAATATAACTCTTGTCTGAAACATCTCTGCTTATTCATTAACCAGATATACTACTTTGTTTCATGGAACCACAGTTAATATTAAAACATCTGGTGCACTGTTTGACACTGTTTACTAAGTGACTAGGTAGTTATAAAAATATATATACGAGGCGTGGCCCAGTAAATCGTGTACTTTGCTGATGTCTGTTTTATTTGACGTCAGATCGTCATTTTATTTTATAAATACATACCCCCATTCAAACTTAATAAAAGAGACCCATAATGGATAAAATTGAATGAATAACTAATAAATTGTGCATCTTTGATTAGGTCAATGTACGCGTACCCGGCGCAGCCCAAATAAACACATTGAGATAATCGTCTGTGTTGTCAAAAAAATAATATGTTTCAGCTATCTTAGCGTTTAGCGCAAAAACGTGCCGTATGCTTAAAGCGACGTTATTTTGACGTAATCACAGAACGTTTCATACGTCACATGTTATTTGTTTGAAAATGGCGCACCTTTGAATGTTGTCCGTCGAACCCACAACCTAGCGAAAATGGCGACGTTAGAGGAAGAAAAAGCGCGACGAACGGCGATCCAGTTCTGTGTGCAGACCGGAATGACACCAACAGACACATACAAGCAGCTGAAAAGCACAGACAGATACAGGGGAGTTTCGAGAAGCCTTGTTTTTAAATGGCATGGTCGATTTAGGGATGGATGGACAGACAGTGCGCAGCGTGGACGGAAACCATACATGAATACCGGCAACGTTAAAGTAATAAAAGACATAATTGACGGCGACAGGCGACAGACAGTAAGAGAAGTGGCGGAGTGTGCTAGTTTGAGTAAATCTTCTGTTCAGCGGATACTTACGTCTCAGTTAAAAATGTCGCATGTGAGCGCTCGCTGGGTACCCAGGTTACTAACCGAGGAAGAAAAACAAGTTCGGGTTGCAGCTTCCAGGACATTTCTTCGTAAGATTGAAACAGACCGCACATTTCTGTCCCGTATCGTCACCACGGACGAGACCTGGGTCCATTACTACGAGCCCGAGGACAAGCGGATGTCGATGGTGTGGTAACATCATAACAGTCCCCCACCAAAGAAGGCGAAGGCTATAAAGTCTTTGGGAAAGGTGATGTGTATCGCCTTCCTGGACATCAGAGGGGTCGTTCTAGTACACATGGTGAAGCCTGGACGGACAGTGAATGCAGACTACTACTCACGGGTAAGATATTTCTCATAACTAGTGTTTACCTAATAATTTAAAACATTTAAATAACAGTTGCTTAATAAGAGTGATAAAGTAGCAATATTAGCCCTCATAAACTATGCAAATAAAAATTGAAAATGTAACAAGATGCTCTTCTCGAAACTGTCTAGTCTGTGGTGTTTCATTTTCAGACACTACGCCGGGACCTCATGAACGCACTGCGCAAGAAACGCCCAGACCTGTACAACAACATCGAAAATGTGATGTTTCATCAGGACAATGAGCCCAGTCATACCGCAGCCAGTACACAGCTAGAGATCGATGTGATGGGTCTACAGAGAGCTGTACATCCGCCATACTCACCGGACCTCGCTCCGCTGGACTTTTCATACTTTCCGCAATTGAAATCGCATCTTCGGGGTAAACGGTTTCAGGACAGACACGAGTTAATGTGTGCGATACAAGACTTCAACCGGTCATTAGATAGTGCATGGTTCAGTGACATGTTTCAGAAGTGGGTAAAGCGACATCGCAAGTGTATCACACACAACGGAGAATATTTCGAAAAAGAGTAAACGGTACGTACATGACGTTCACGTAAAAAGAGTAGACGACGTCGTCAGCGTGCGCCGGGTCGGCATACCATATAACTTTGTAATGTGTGCAGAAATTTTATCCTTGTGTATATTTATCTGAAAATTGGTATGTATAACCCGAACATGTGTATACACAATGCGTGTAAATTGGAAGCTTGTGCATTAAATAGTTTTTGTACAGTGACCATAGTCCACGATTTACTGGGCCACGCCTCGTATATAGAAATGTTAGCAGAAAAGAAAACATCCAAATAGGAAAACTTTATTAGCTTCAATATTTTCAAGGTAGCTTAAAATAGGCTGTGTGATACTGTCTCTGAATAGTGTTAGCATAAACAGGTTGGTTTGTGCCTATCCTAAGACTGATGAAGCAGACAAGACCTTATTGTGTCTCGGTTGAAAGAAAACAAAACATACCTTCTCTCGGGCCCCTTCTTTTGCAAATTCTTCCTTCGAAAGCTGACCTTGGGCCATCCTGCACAGCAGGCCATACAGGGCTGGTTCGTCTGTAAGCCCACAATATCCCTCGAACAAGTTCCCATTCACCTTCTGGCGTGTGGCCCTCAGTTCTGACATGATCAGCTGTGCCTGTTGGTAGCATCTCTTGCTGAAGCAGCTCACCCAGATTACCGTCTTAAAAATCTCTGGTACTGAAAACAAAGCACGATTAAAAGTCCCTGAGTGATAAAATTTAATTTGCAATCCAAACTGAGACAGAGATGGGAAAAAAAAAAACAAAAAGGGCATGATGACTAGTAGCTCTTTCTTGCAAGAAGATCAATTGGCTAAAATCAGCTTTAACTAAAGATGGTGTGTACAACAGATACCAGAGGACCATTGGTCCTGAGAACGCTCACCTGAAGCCTTCCCTTGTGGCATTCAGTCGTCATGCAATGACTTTGAAATTGAATACTCACAAACCTTTATTGACTTCATAGTTGTCTGCATCTGCCAAGTTTCAGGTCTCATCTTCCTATAGGCTTATAGGTTACTGAGAGAAACAAGTCTTTCCAAGGCGATACTTCTGTGGTGGTTCTTTTTGTTTTATGTCTTGGTGTTTAAATTTTTTTGTGCTGTTGGCGCCATATGTCTGTTTTCATATTTTTAATTAAGTTAAGGTAACTGAGTGGCCACCTATTGGGAAAATAGCAGCTCATTCGGCTTACGATATGTTTCATGGTATAAGTACCTGATTGTTAGTTTGGTTTTTCCCACCTCGGTTTTTGGAGTGGGAATCTTTTTCTGATTGCGCCTTTTCCTGATCTTTGCCTACTTGTACCTTTTTCGATATTTCAATGACCTTAGGCCCAGGTCAAGAAATGACCTTGACCTTAATTACACACCCGTTGTCTGCATCTAGCAACTTTCAAGTCTCAGGCTGCAATAGTTTCCAAAATATCCATTGTTTTCACCTTTACCCATGTAAAAGTCTATGTTTCCAAAACTGACCTTGCCAAAAATAGGTCAAGGTCATCCCACAGTCATCATTTTATCAAATCAAAATGGGCTGGAGTCTCTGATGCTACATACCAAGTTTCATGGAAATCAGCCCACCGGTTCTGGAGTAGAAGATTTCTGAAGGGTTTTATCAGGTATGGGCATGGCGGCCATCTTGGTCATGTGACCAGGCCATCTTGGTCATGTGACCAAGATATCACACCCAAGCAGGCTCCACATAAAATTTCAACTTGATCAGGAAAGTGGTTTCAGAGAAGAAATTGTGACTTGATTTTAACAATGACCTTGGGTCTAGAAAGTTTTGTGGAAATCGGCCCACCGGTTCTGGAGAAGATTTTTTGAAGGGTTTTTACCATATATTTTGTTGTGGCGGCCATCTTGGTCATGTGACCAAGATATCGCGAATAAAATTTCAATGCCACTATCCAAGGAGGCTCCACAAATTGAATAGCAAATCGGTTTCAAAAAATCTTTGAAATTGTGGACGACGGGCGGGCGGACGGATGGACGGCGTCGGCTTATGGCCATCGTATAAGTTCACCTTGTAAGCTTTCGGCTCAGGTGAGCTAAAAAGGCACAGCAGCATTGTCTTGGAATGGTTTTAATCAATTTTGTGGTTCCAAGTCTTGCCTTTCGTCCTCTGTGATTAAATAATAAGACTTAATTTAGCTCATTCGTGAAGCATCTAAGAAAACAACAAATGTAGGCTCAGTGATTAAGCAGGAGTAGCAATAACTTAGAACTTAAACTACATAAATAAGGCCTATCTTTCAAACCTGATGGACAGACCAGAAATAATATTTATCTGGTTTAAATGCAGCTTTAATATGACAATGGGTTCTAAAAATACATACACGACGATGATTGTGTAAAACTAAATTAAAAGTGTCAGGTGTGAGGACACATGTTTATGTTTTGAGGATACTTCTGTGGTGGTTCTTTTTGTTTTATGTCTTGGTGTTTAAAATATTTTTGTGCTGTTGGCGCCTTATGTATGTTTGCATATTTTTAGTTAAGTTAAGGTAACTGAGTGGCCACCTATTGGGAAAATAGCTGCTCATTGGCTTACGAAATGTTTTCATGATATAAGTACCTGATTGTTAGTTTGGTTTTTTCCCACCTTGGTTTTTGGAGTGGGAGTCTTTTTCTGGTTGCGCCTTTGCCTGATCTTTGCCTACTTGTACTTTTTTATGTACAAATATTTAATTTGTAAAGAGATCCCTTACCACTAGGTCCATTTTACACTATGACTGGCAACAAGAAACAACTACATGGAGAGATTAAGTGTTGTTGCCAGTAGGTTAAAAAATGGTAATAGCTTTTATGCATTTGTTCGAAAGAGGTATTGATTAATTAGGATACAATTATAAATATGCCTTACATAAGGCATAAAAAATAACTGTGTTTTTGCTAACATGCCGAAAAAAAATCAGGGTCGGTAGGCAGGCATTTTTTTTAATTTTCTCTAATTTTTAAGTGTTGAAAACAGATAAAAATTGATAAAATGCAACTTCATTCATCTCAAATACTAGAAAATGACAGACATTGAAGTTTAAAACATACAGAAAGTGACTTTAAATATAATTTTTGCAGTTTTGACGTATTTTAAGTCATTTGTCCATCTACCTGAAAATTTCAAGGGTCCGTGGGGATGAAAATCTTTCAAAATGACAAAAGAAACTGTAAGGGTCTGCACAAACAATCAGGGTCGGTCAGGTTAGCGGAAACACAGTTATTTTTTTTCTCGGCCCAAGCAAAACATGAAAATTCTTATTAGTCATATCATTAAACATATGAATCATGCTTATACTCATGTTTATTTTTGCAATACCTCGTCCATACCCATAGCTGCCGATGCTGCTTTCCGCCACTTCGTGATATTTGAATTCAATGGCATCTGATCATCATCACAGTGTCGCTCAGGATGAAGGCTTCTGCAATTCTACAATATAAAGTTGAACACAATCTGACTTATCATTGCTCCCATTTTATACATGAACAAGTAGCTCAAGGGCAACGATCGCTCACCTGAGTGTCAAAAATTGCGGTTACAGAGAAAAAAATCTCTGTAAAGCGTGTATGAACGACATATGGGCCAATGTCAAAAGATGACCTTGAGCTAAATTAATCAAATACCTTCATCTTCTCCATTGGTTATTTGAATCTACCACTTTTCACGTCTCAGTCTGCAACAGTTTTCTAAAGATCCAAAATTTTTCACTGTTTTACATTTAAAAGCCAATGTTTCCAAAATTGACCTTGCCGTAATATAGGTCAAGGTCATCACAGGGTCATTATTTATACATACGTTGTAGTACTTTAGTCGTAGATGTTTCATACCAAGTTTGGTTGAAATCGGTTCACCAGTCCAAGAGAAGAAGATTTTTGAAGGGTTCTTACCATTTATGGGCATGGCGGCCATCTTGGTTATGTGACCTGGATTACACATTGGTTCCCACTTCCTAATGTATTTCATAAAAAAAAATTTGGCTTTGATTGGCAAAGCAGTTTCAGAGAAGCAGATCTTTGAAAAGTGTGTATGGACGACAGACCAGCCAAGGTGAAGAGATGACCTTGACCTAAATTAATCATATACCTTCATCTACTCCATTAGTTATTTGCATCTACCACTTTTCAGATGTCTCATGCTGCAATAGTTGTCAAATAATCCATGGTTTTCACTTTTTCCCATGTAAAAGCCAATGTTTTCAAAATTGACAATGCCATAAAATAGGTCAAGGTCAGCACAGGGTCATTATTTATATATACATTGTAGTACTTGAGTCGTAGATACTTCATGCAAAGTTTTGTTCAAATTTGTCCACCGGCTCCAGAGAAATTTTTTGAATGGTATTTACCATAGATGTGCATGGCGGCCATCTTGGTCATGTGACCTGGATTATTTATATACACATTGGTTCCCACTTCCTATAGATGCTTTGTATGAAATTTGGCTTTGATTGGCCAAGCGGTTTCAGAGAAGAAGATCTTTGAAACGTGCGTATGGACGACAGACCGGCCAAGGTCAAGAGATGACCTTGACCTAAATTAATCATATTCCTTCATCTACTCCATTAAATATTTGAATCTACCACTTTTCACGTCTCAGGCTGCAATAGTTTTAGAAAAATCCATAGTATTCACTTTTCCCATGAAAAAGCCAATGTTTCCAAACTTGACCTTGCCGTAAAATAGGTCAAGGTCCTCGCAGTGTCATGATTTATATACTAGGCAAATTAAATTTAGCAATTTTCGTAACATTCGCCAGTCTCTGCACATAATGAATAAAAGTCATTTTTTGGAATATGGACCTAAGTGGTAACCTTTCGGCAAGAGCTTCCAAGTGAAACATTTCGAAAAAATCAAACCTTACGGCGATACTGACGTGACGTTACAATTTACGACACATGATCAAAACTTGCAGGTCTGCTTAAAGTGGGAAACCAAAATCATGCTGAAGCAACTCTTTAGTCATCGAAACAAAGGAAAACATTTAAAACGTTTGGAAACAAAATTTTGTCGCCGAGAAATTAAGATCGTAAGTTTTTGAATTCGACGTTTTTTCTATTGCTCCTACGTTATCGCCTTACAGTTACATTTCTAGCTGGAATTTCCCAAAAATCGGCAATGAGGTTAAATGTCTGATGCATACCGATATGTTAAAATAAAGAAAGTTTGCCATTTTCCTCATCTTGGTTTTATAACATGGGCTTAAATAAAGAGTTTAACGTCAGCGTTATCTCACTAGCATGACGCGTTATGGCTCTGAATCTTTCAAGTGTTACTGACCATGATATTGGCTGCATTGTGCTTAGTTTGTCTTGTTTTGTTTTTGTAAAATCAGTGGAAACCAAGTTACCAGATATTAAGGCAATTTCTACCTATTGACGGCGCGTTGACGTCGTTTTTTGGCAGGTAAAGTTTGTACCGAAAAAGCCCAATCTCACCTGTCACATAATCAACAAAGTTCATAAAGAGGTGTTGAAAAGGATGGGCCTGATGGACTAAACAGAAGTCAGCTGTTTGCATTGTGTTCAATGGTTGAGAATTTTGCATCCACACCCTTTTCTGTATTTGTTGGTTGTTCCAAGAACCTCTTTAAAGGATGGCGTTTTTAAATCCATCGTATCATGTGCCTGAGACACTGTTCATGACATTTAAGTTAAAGAAATGTCCAAAATTGCTCTGAGGTGATCAAAATTATATGTAACATCACAAATTGCTAAATTTCTTTTGCATAGTATATATACATTGTAGTACTTGAGTCATAGGTGATTCATGTCAAGTTTCGTTGAAATCGGTCCACTGGTTCCAGAGAAGAAGATTGTTGAAGGGTTTTTACCGTATATGGGCGTGGCAGCCATCTTGGTCATGTGACCTGGATTATTTATATACACATTGGTTCCCACTTCCTTTAGATGTTTCATATAAAATTTGGCTTTGATTGGCAACGTGGTGTCAGAGAAGAAGATCTTTGATAAGAGCTGTCGCAGGACAGCGTGCTCGACTGCTTCTGATCTTTGTCAAACATAAGGCCAAACCCGACCAGTAACCCAAAGCATTATGCTCATACATCTTTTTGCCTTGATGCAATAAGGCAAAATCACTGAACCATCAAAGTTAACTATAACTACCTAAGATTTATAGTTATAGTTATAGTGTGTTCATATACCAACTGAGTGCCAAGACACAAGGCAAAATCACTGAACCGTGAAATAAGGTCACACTGACCTATAAGTATTTCAGGGTCAAAGGGCTAGTGATACTTACTCATAATGTGAAAGAAATATGATCATATACCCATTCAGTGTTGAGATATAAAGCAAAATCACTGAACCATGAAATTAGGTCATAGTGACCTATAAGTATGCTTGGGTTAAAGGTCTGGTCATACTCATTCATAATCAGGAAGAAGTATGAAAAAATACCAACTGAGTGTCGAGATATAAGGCAAAATCACTGAACCATGAAATTAGGTCATATTGACCTAGGACTACTTTAGGGTCAAAGGTCTTGTCATACGCAAATATAGTGTGAAAGAAGTTTGTTCATAAACCACTTGAGTGCCGAGATATAAGGCAAAGTCACTGAACCGTGAAATTAGGTCACAGTGACCTATAAGTATATTGGGGTCAAAGGTCTGGTCATACTCACTCATAATCTAAAAAAAGTATGAAAATATACTAATTGAGTGTCAAGATATAAGGCAAAATCACTGAACCGTGAAATTAGGTCACAGTGACCTAGGACTACTTCAGGGTCAAAGGTCTTGTCATATGCAAACATACTTTGAAAGAAGTTTGTTCATAAACCATTTGGGTACTGAGATATCAGGCAAAATCACTGAACCGTGAAATTAGGTCACAGTGACCTATAAGTATATTGGGGTCAAAGGTCTGGTCATACTCACTCATAATCTGAAAAAAGTATGAAAATATACTAATTGAGTGTCAAGATATAAGGCAAAATCACTGAACCGTGAAATTAGGTCACAGTGACCTATAAGTATATTTGGGTCAAAGGTCTGGTCATACTCACTCATAATCTGAAAAAAGTATGAAAATATACTAATTGAGTGTCAAGATATAAGGCAAAATCACTGAACCGTGAAATTAGGTCACAGTGACCTATAAGTATATTGGGGTCAAAGGCCTTGTCGTACTCACTCATAATCTGAAAGAAGTAAGAAAATATACTAATTGAGTGTCAAGATATAAGGCAAAATCACTGAACCATGGAAAGTAGGTCAACCGACCCTTACCGTCATGACACACAAGTCAGTGTCACAAAGTCAAAAGATGAATGACCAACCATCTTCCTAAGTTGTTTCTATTAAGAAATAAAAAGAAAAAAAAATCGGGGAGTTCTAGATTTTGACCTCTAGCCCCGCCCCCCTGACTCCGACCCAGAGGTCCGACGTCATGGAACCTAAAGTGTATGAAGTATGAATGCTTTATGATAAGTTGTTGTCAAGATATGGACTCCTTGTTAAAGTTACACAGCAGTACATCTATTTTTTACAGTGTTCTAGTTTTTAACCTCCAGCCCCACCCCCAGGCATGGACCCAGAGATCCGATGCCATGAAATGAAACTCAACCCTACAGGGTACCTATGGTCCGAGTATGAAAGCCCTCTGATAAAAAGTTTTCAAGATATAGACTTCTAGAACACTATATCACAGAAAAGCCATTATTATTAATGGTGTTCTAGATTTTAACCTCTAGCCCCACCCCCTGGCATGGACCCAGGGATCTGATGCCATGGAATGAAAGCCGACCCTACAGGGTGTCAATGGCCCAAGTATCAATGCTTTCTGATGGGTGGTTGTCAAGATATGGACTTCTAGAAAACTTTAACACAAGAATTGCCATTTTTGAAGGTGTTCTAGATTTTAACCTCCAGCCCCACCCCCTGGCCTGGACCCAGGGGCCCGGTGCCATGGAATGAAAGCTAACCCTACAGGGTATCTATGGTCCAAGTATGAATGCTTTCTGATGAGTGGTTCTCAAGATATGGACTTCTAGAAAACTTTAACGCAAGTGTGACGCGCACGCGCACGGGAACGGGAACGTGGACGACCGGGGTGACTGCAATAGCTCTATGCACTTCGTGCAGTCGAGCTAAAAATGTGATCGCATGCAGGCACTGACCCACGCACGGAAGCACGGACGGACGGACGCCGGCTCGAGTACCATACTATAAGCTCCCCATGAGCCTCCGGCTCAGGTGAGCTAAAAATGCTTTTATAGTTCATAGACAGTAGTCCTGTCCATTCTTTCCATTCATTTATTACTAATGTTGGTACTCTAATGATTAAATTTGGATAAGGCACAGAAGAAATTATTGCGCTGTAAACCAAAGTTGTGAGAAAAAAGCTGCTCATTTATTCAGGTTGTTGTTTGATAATTCTTAAAGGTTTTGACAAAATCTGGTCTCTCGCCAAAGATTTCTTTCGATGTCATTGATTGCTTTTGTATATGTACATGTATTTGGACAATAAAAATAACCTAGTGTTTTGGCACCTTTTTTTGAACAAGTATTAGGGTTACAGATAATAAATTATTATTTCTTTTTACACCCACTCTAATTGCCACTAGGTAATTAAATCAATGACTAATAGCCCATTTGCACTATCATCAAGGTAGCCATATTCCATCTCTTATCGATAAAATCATTCCCAGAAGTCTGTGTACTTGATAAATCATGACATGGTGGCATCTGTTTACATAAACGACCGCCTATCAAAACTATTAATTCATGTGAATTTTTATCATGACGGCAGACTCCCACATCGAACCAGTAATGAATCTTGCTTCCTTAGACGCCAATTTCAGAGGTTAGTGGCTAAATACATAATGTCTGCAAATGAAAAAAAGGGACTCTTGATCCAGCATGGACAAGTTTAGTGCCCAGGGGTACCAGTATGAGCCCAAGTATTCAATGTAATTGTACAAACTTGATCAGCACTTATTGGAGCATTTGTAATAATAATTATACAAATGTCATGAATAAAAATGTTATTTCATATAAATGCTCCAGCAATATATCAACAGACCTCCATGACTTATTTGAAACCGTCTAGTTAAAAAAGATTTTGACACACAATTTTTATTTAGAGTATGAAAATGTTATATCCAAATTTTTGGTCCCTAAATTGTGTATCCATTTTTTGCAAGGAGCTCTTTTTTAGGATTAAGTATATAGCAAAACACCTTATACCCATTCCCCAATGTCACCATGCAGAATTTTACCTTGCTTGAAGGCATTTAACACGACGCATTTGCTGTCCAACAGCAACTTACATGCTGAAATTCGTCTGCTGCAAAAACAGAAAGATTCTGATCAAGAACAATTTACCGAGATAACAGACCCCTGTATGTCATGACTGGAGATTTTATCAACAGTAATGGTGGTCATGCTGGTTCCAACTTTGATTAGCTATAACGGCTAATTAGAGAAATTGTTTAGAGAATTAAACATACCATAGTCATTTATATTATAAGAGAAATGAACTATGCTTCATATCATAAAAGAGTGCCAAAACACTTACATCCACCTGCCGCTCAAATTCAACCACTAGTGGAATTTTGGAAACATGTGCTTTTACATGGGAAAGCGCAAAAACAATGGAAACTATTGTAGCCTGAGACTTGAAAGTTGCTTCATGCAGACAACTAATGGAGTCAATGAAGGTATATAGTTAATTAAGGTCAAGGTCATTTCTTGACCTTGACCATATTTCATACAAATATCAAAATTAAGACACAAAGATTTTCTCCTTTGAAACGGCTTGGCCGATCAAGTTGAAATTTTATGTGGAGACTCCTTAAGTAGTGGCATGGAAACTTTGTTCACGATATCTTAGTAACATGACCAAGATGGCTGCCATGCTTGTATATGGTAAAAAAAAAACCTTCAAAAACCTTCTTCTCCAGAACCGATGGGCCGATTTCCACGAAACTTGGTATGTAGTATTGGGGACACCAGCCAATCATAATCGATTAAATGATGAGATGACCTTGACCTATTTTACGGGAAGGTACATTTTAGAAACATGGGCTTTTACATGTATATGGATATTTTGGAAACTATTGTAGCCTGAGAACTGAAACTTTGCAGATGTAGACAACATAGGAAGTCAATAAAGGTGTGGAGTATTCAATGTCAAGGTCATTTCATGATGAATAAATGTTCCAAGGTCAGGCTCCAGGACCACTAGTCCTCTGGTGTTTGAAGGAGAATTTAAAATTCAATTTCCCTTGAAAACTGTTAAAATTACTGTTTCTTGTGATTTTTTTTCTAAATCAATGCATGGATATCAAACAGACTTGCATAGAAACATTGTAGGAACATTGTTATCTTAAGAAAACACTGTTTCAATTCTTGGTTTGAATTTATTTATAGTTTCGTCACTAGGTCCACCTCCCAAAATGTCTCTCAAAGGAAGCTATCTACCAGAGGTATGAAGCAAGCAAAAGAACCAACACTTGCCATATCCCAGTTCCGAGACATTTGGCTGAAGCATTTCAGTCATGTGAAGATTTCAACAGTAAGTGAAATGTTTATATTCTATTTTTGCCCACCTAAGCCGAAGGGGATATATATACATACGTGTATGTCACCAGGATGACCGCCATGGCTATAAATAGCAAAAACCTTTCAAAATCTTCTTCCCCAGAACCAGAAGGCCTCTGATTTTGAAACTTGACATGAAGCATCAGGCAATGGAGCTCTACAAAGTTTATATAAGTAAGTAAGTAAAAGAAGTAAAAGTAAGTAAGTTGTTTATTAAAGTGTCATATATTAATATTTACATAACATACGTGTTTAAAAGAACTTTGATTAATATTGATATCCATCCGCTTTCGACTTATAAGACACTAAAAGACGTATATGAATAGCACCATTTTTATCATTTATATTAACAGTGATAAAGTTGCTGCAGGACTGTTCACGTATAAATACAGCCGATCCATACTCTTGCGCTACCAAACAATTATATAAATTATGACCCTTGGATGACCTTGACCTATTTTATGGCAACTTAGGTTGCTAATGCTGTTTAATGGGAAAAATTAGTAAAATGTGATTAAATGGGGGGAAACTAGCTGGGCGTATGAAAATAAAAAAAGATAGAAACATAAAAAGATAACTCATATACTTTAACAATATAAAACAGCGTAAGATGTTGGAGAAATGATGTTGAAAATCACGCAAAATGCGTACATGGTATTTACACACCTTTCAAAAAAATCGTGGCGTACACCAGCCTCTACAGGCTTAATCAATTTCGAAAGAAAACATACAAAAAGGCCGTCACTACATGCTAAATCCTACTAACCTCTTCTCTACAAAACACGGAATAAATGCTATGATGCTACTCCGGGAAACATATGTTGAAATACACAACCGAAGCATCATTTTACAGTGTATGCAAAAGGGCAAACATACTTGCAAAACAACAAGTATACTATCATGTAAAATGATATACTTGTTTCATGTTTTTTTTTTTTTTTTTTTTTTTTTTTTTTTTTTTTTTTTTTTTTGTTTTTGTTTTAAACGTTCATTGTATTTACGCACAATACAAGAGATCGAGATCTCAAACAAGTGATACGGCAGGAATTACCCACTGCGATATATCTACGCATTTGCTATAATATTCTACCACACATACATTCTTGTTCAGTAAAACACATGAAATACTGATATAATAATGAAGCAAACTGGAACACAAGTTTGAAACCACAATACACATGTAGAAAATAGACCTGTAGGTAATATTAACAATGGACACAAATAAAATACGAATATACCATTGCCTGAAAATCATTTAAAATAATAACAAGAAAAGCTATAACATGTAGCCACATGTAATAATTGGGCGGTGTGATAAAAGTGGTAGAAATACTAAAAAGAAATATGGCTTGATTTGCTAAGGTTTTATTACGGAAACGACTCCGTGTTAAAATTCCTTCATTCACCGGACTGCTTTCCACTGATTCGGGCGTTTGGGTCAATTACAAAATAGATACAGACATTAATGATCCGGTTCCGACTATGACTACACACTCAGTTTATGCAAATAAAATGTATAATCGGTATACTAACTCGAGCGATGTAGTCACATAAAAAGAAATTTAAAAAATTCAAAAGAGCAGTCATCCTTTAATTTAATAATTAATGCAGTATTTCTGAACATGATCATGATTGAAGAATAAGACTGAATGCAAAACTTAAGAATGGTTAAGAAATATGTGAGGGTCGGGTGATGAACCCCTCCCCTCTTGTTTTCTTTTGATGGTGAGCAAAAAAGAGTTAAGAACCTACGAAATGTCAATTCAATCCGGACATGACTGATTAAATGATGTAAATGAATAACTTGTAACTTGATGACTGATTAAATGATGACTGGAATCTGGAACAATGCTGCTAGGGAAAGCACCGGAGGATTTTTTACTAGAGCTACATAATACACTATGGTTTATTGTATTCTTTTCACTCTGCACCGGGCCCATCCCCATGTGATATTTGTTGCTGTGTAGTGGTAGATTACAGGACTCCAGAGCGAGAAGTTCTGGGTTTGATACCTACCTTTACCTTGTCAAGTTCCTTAATGAAGACACTTTATTATTTTAACAATTTTCCCCATTCAAATGCAGAGGCGACCAAGGCTGACCTTGCCGTAAAATATGTCAAGATCATCTCAGGGTCATGATTTGTATAAATTCTGTAGAGCACCATTGCCTGATGCTTCATGCCAAGTTTCAAAATCAAAGGCTTCCTGGTTCTAGAGAAGAAGACTTTTGAAGGTTTTTGCTATCTATAGCCATGTCCGCCATCTTGGTCATGTGACCTTGACCATTTACACAAACTTTCATTCCCCTTTCCTAACCACATAAAGTTTAGCTTTGGTTGGTCAAGCGGTTTCAGAGACGATGATATTTGAATATTATGGTCAAATGGGCCACAACATGAGAAAATGTACCTTCGAACAATTTTTGAGTATTGGAAAAACAATTTTACTTTGAATGTGTAATATTTCTAGAGTCTAACAGTCTTTATTTGACCAGATTATTCATGTTACTATGTGAGTTATGACATATTTTCTGTGTGAACCCTACAGACGTCATTGTCCTGTAAAATGACGTCAAAGTTGCGTAATGTATTTCTGTATGTTAGTATTGCCTACAAAACTGGACGTATTTTCTTAGAATTGGTAAAGCATCTGCAAGAACATATTGTTTAGACATACCATCTTTACAGTTAATCTGGCGAAATTGTTTTGTGTACTTTTGTGGCCATGTGGTTGCTATGGTTACGGTTTGACGATGCATTTTGGAAAATTAAGTATATTATGGGCTAAAACAAGGGCAGATAACTTCAAATATTGGAAACTAATTGGTTTTAAAACTTATTTATTTTGTAGCCCAGTGTTTGAAGAATACAAATACAGTATTATTTCTAAAGCATATATTTTATCATTTTTCCGCTTTTGAGCAGTTTTCTGCTGGTGACGTTAGAATGTCCGAAGGTACATTTTGTCGCGTTGGGGTTCATATACATGTATATAGTCCCGGTGCAGGGGCAGACAACCCCCTGGGGCCAAAATGTTTTTGTAAACATAAATATTCCATCCATTTGCCCATGTCCTGCAAGTTTTGCCCTTCAAATCACATTTTAACAATTTTCCCCATTCAAATGCATGGGCGACCTTTGTTGACCTTGCAGTTAATTAGGTCAAGGTCATGGATTGATTTATACAAACTTTGTAGAGCTCCATTGCCTGATGCTTCATGCCAAGTTTCAGAATCATAGGCCTTCTGGTTCTGGAAAAGAAGATTTTTAAAGGTTTTGCTATTTATAGACTTTTGTTCCCCCTTCCTGAGGATGCTCCATATAAAGTTTGGCTTTGATTGGCCCAGCGGTTTTAGAGGAGAAGATGTTTCACGGAACATTGTGGACAACAATGACTACAACGACGACGGTCGATGGAGCATGGGTATACTATAAGCTCACCTTGTGAACATAACGGCTCAGGTGAGCTACAAATGGGACCTGGCGCGTATACTAGTATACAAATATGCATTCAAAGGAGCATGATGGCCTGGTGGTTAGTGCATCAGACTGGTTAGGGAGTAGGGAATCGATCCCCACTGGTGGCTGGCTTATATCACTGTACGATGAGCAAGGCACATTGACTCTGGAAAGTACTGGTTAATACACACAAAGGAGTGTCCCAAGCTGGGGACATGACAGAAATATTGTTGACTGGGACGTTACATCCATACCTAAATCAAACCAAAGGGTTGCACAGTTCAAATGTGGGTTGTACATTTTGTAAAGTGTTGTTTCTTAGTCTTTCTTAAAAATCTGACAGCTGCTGACTACGCCATTTTAGCTCTAAAAATTCTGGTGTTCGATTTAAGGTCTAACATTCCTTTTTGGTCATCAATTTTTCAGTTATGTCCGGATGGTGCGACGGTTTTCTGGGTATCAACCAGGGTGAAAATCATGAGAGCCATGGACTAATTTCCCTCCTGGTGCACCCCCCCCCCCCGGTGAAGTATTGTCAATTTGGCGTGTCACCAGTAAACCATTCAGATTCAGATGTGTCACGCTCAAGGACTCAACCAAGTCTCAGTGGGGTTTGAACCCAGAACTTTGTGATTCAACACTACGCCACTGCCCTTACTAAGTACATGACTGCGATGTGCTAAACCTTGGCTGCACAATCATGCCTGTATAGCACAATTTCAGGAACATACTCTGAATCCCTGGCGACAGGTTTTCCTGCACCCCGACTCAAATACTGATCTCGAAGTCATAAATTTTAAAACCAACAAATATGTCATTAAATTTCATGTATTTATTTCTGTTTATGCACACTAGGAACGAACATAAATGCACTATTTACATATATAATACATGTACATGTTTGTACAAAACACATGCAATGTTTTTTTTTTTTTTTTTTTTTTGTTTTTGTTTTTCGAATTTAAGCACGAAAACTCCATGTGACCTGCATTGTCCTGTTTGTCCATTAATGGATCATGAAAGAAAGCCAACCTTGATAAACAAATCCATATTGCAAGTATTATAATCTATATCACACTGGTTATTCAGAGAGAATTGTGAATGAAAACAAACAATGCCGATGCCATGATAAATACCTGTGTGGAGACAACTTTCCACAGATCACAATTTTCTTTGTGAAGTTGTTCTAAGGCAGGTAATTGCATACTACAGTCTTTGAGTCTTTTACTGATTTTATCCGCGTTGGCTTTTCTCAGTTCCTGGATAATCGGTTTGGTATTCTTACTATATATCACTGAAACATGTTTTGTGCACATGCACATCTTTGTTAACAGCTTCTCACCATGGTCTAATGTCACAGACAGCAAGATCCTTCATGCAGAAGAAACATACATACACATACGAGTATTTAACAACAATTGTCAGAGAATCAGACTAAATCCTCGCTTCAATAAAACGCCTATGGGAAAGGACACAGGTTGCTAAAAATGATGCACAGTTCAAACCCCAGAATAGATCTTGTCAATGGCACTGTCACACCCATGTAATTTATTCTCATGATATTGTAAGTGTGCCAGAGCAGAAATCTATGGAATAACAAAATCAGGGAATTACATAACCGTGGGATGACAGGTTGAATCCAGTATAGCCCAGTCTTTTTACAGCAGGGCTTTAAAACTATAGTTTTACTTTAACGATTTTTGCTTTGTAATATCAACTATACCTTGATTTCTTCACAGTATTACTGTAACTACAGTTCAAAAACACAGATTGTATTAAAGTCCATTATTTAACATTTAAGTTAGGGTGAACAGTTTATTGTACATGCAGTCATCCACTCTAATTGACTTAAAATATAAGTTTTCTGTTGTGGTTCACTATCTGCTCAATTTGCTGTTGATGATATAAGCTCTCTCCCCTCTGAAAATACATGTAAATGAATACACGCATCAGTAATATTATGTTCACTAGAAACACAAAATAACAAAACAATGACATTTTCACATATCAAAATTGGACATACATGCAGTCACTTTGAGCCTCTGAGTACTACGAAAGGACTCCTAAAATCCATTTTTCCTTGTGACGTTTCCTCCAGGACTATTTGCGCAAAAAATTGAATGGGGCTGTTTGCTAAAAAGGTGGGACGATTCGCTCGAAATCAATTTTATGGGTAGGTTCACCAATTATAGTTTTAGAAGTCCTTAAGCGACTTGTTTATCATATTTGGATGTCTTAAATTGTTCATTGAAATGACATAAAAAAAATAGTTTTTATGAAAAAATCATTAAAATCAATTTTTTTAAACATGTGGCACTCTTCGGGAGTAAATGTCCCGTTAGAAAAATATTTTTTTACGCAAACAGTCCCGGGAGTAACTGGTTTGTGCATGAAACATCCCGTCCCAGTCAACAATTTTTCAGTCTTGTCAGGATGTGTTTAATCAGTAATGTAGTGTCTTGCTCAAGGACACAACACGATGAGGCCTGTGGGGATCGAACCCAGGACCTCTTTATTTAGAGTCCAAGACTCTACCATTACGCCACCGCGCTCCCTACTATGTAATGTGAGGACTAATATCACTAAAGATGATCTTACCAAAAACAGTATCGTTGAAATAACACTGAAACATCTTTCCGCTGCTTGAATCATTAGACATCCAACATACAACATTGTCAGGGTGTCAGTCTTTCAACCAAAACAATAATCTGAAACAGACAAATATCATTTGAACTCTTTCATCATTTTCATGTCTGTTGGTGTCTTATCCAAGTTTGAAGTAGTACTGTCAATGTACATGTATCTATCCTGCCGTACCACCCTATATACCCGAATATTATGTGCATAAATGTATCAAAAAATGTACTAGTATAAATAAACATTTTGAAAGACACCATTTTATGAAAAATAAGTCTGTGAGAAGATACAGTTTAAAGAGTGTTTTTTTAAAAGATAATGTGTTAAAGATGCAAATTTAGATAACCAGTAATAAAAATATCACAGCGGATGCATTTAACTGTTTGATTGTGTAAACAAGAACTCCGCGGAGGTCGATATCGCACCTGCATCTGGCAAAGTCAATAGACCGTGAAATATAGTTCAAGGGCACCGGGTCAAGGTGCGTGCTTGAAGGGCATGTCAAGGACAATTACTATGCAAGGTTTCTGACTCGCAGCTATCTCTGATGTCGAGAAAACCAAACTTCAACGTAAACATTTTCAAAGTCAGTGGACCATTAAATATAGGTCAAGGGCACCGGGTTAAGGTGCGTGCTTGAAGGGTATGTCAAGGACAATTACTATGCAAGGTTTCAGACTTGCAGCTATCTCTGATGTCGGGAAAACCAAACTTCGACGTAAAAATTATCAAAGTCAGTGGACCGTGAAATGTAGGTCAAGGGCACCGGGTTAAGGTGCGTGCTTGAAGGGTATGTCAAGGACAATTACTATGCAAGGTTTCAGACTCGCAGCTATCTCTTATGTCGAGAAAACCAAACTTCGACGTAAAAATTCTAAAAGTCAGTGGACCGTGAAATATTGGTCAAGGGCACTGGAATAAGGTGCGTGCTTGAAGTGTATGTCAAGGACAATTACTATGCATGGTTTCAGACTCGCAGCTATCTCTTATGTCGAGAAAACCAAACTTCGACGTAAATGTTGACAAAACTTCGACGTAAAAATTTTCAAAGTCAGTGGACCGTGAAATATAGGTCAAGGGCACCGGGTTAAGGTGCGTGCTTGAAGGATATGTCATGGACAATTACTATGCAAGGTTTCAGACTCGCAGCTATCTCTGATGTCAAGAAAACTAAACTTCGACGTAAATGTTGACTGACGAACGAACGTACGGACGGAAATTTGAACTCCTATATCGCACCCTGCTATAAGCAGGTGCGATAAAAATTGAATGATAAAATCATGTCTCACAGTCCCAGACCCAGGGAAAGATCCAGGTATGGGTCGTGTAGCAAAATACATATAATTTGGCACTGGCACCTAGGCATTATACTATGGAAATAGCATACAAAACATTGGTTCGACCTCAACTCGAGTATGCAGCTCCTGTGGCATCCCTATCATGATACTCAGACTGCTAAGATAGAGATGGTGCAAAGGACTGCAGCCAGGTGGACCTGCAGGAGATGGAAGAACACCAGTAGCGTTGGCGATATGCTAGACAAACTTGAGTGGCCATTATCTGGAGTCCCGCAGGGAGCGGTCCTCCTAAGACACACTCTGGTACAGTGTATCTTGATAAAAACAAATACCTGACCCGAGCACCCAACCTTAAAGAAATACACAAGACAATTTACCTAGTATAGTTAGGTCTGGTACACGCCAGGATTGAGGTCAGGGATTTTTTTTTGTGTGTCTCAGGGGCCGAAATTAGGCCTCATTCCCAATGCAAATTACTATTAGGAGTCTTTTTCCCCAATCTGGAGAAAAAATTCCCAATTACAGCTGAAAATAATTTTCAACAGTTCCATACATTGTGAAATTCAAACTTTGCTGTTAGAAATGTTATTTAACTTTTGACACTTTTGATTATGAATTATTATCTAATTAATCTACATGAAATCCCTTATTAAGCTATGTCACTTTGGAAAATATCAATTTTGAATGTCTTGAACTTGAAATTTCCCAATTCCGAATTTACTTCGCTAATTGTCCCAATCAGAAAGGCCCTAGGGCACCTTCCCAAAATTGTCAAAAAAATCCCTGGAGGTAGGGTTTTTAACCTCATTGAGGTTTGAAAATGCACATGAAATTACTATATTGAGAAAAACAAATACAATAAATAGCAATAAATAAACAAATAGCTATGCAAAAATTGCAACATCATTCCGGGCCCGGCCAATGTTGTGTGACGGGATAGCCTCCCTTGGAAATATGCAAATTTCAAACTCGACACTTTGTGAATTGAGTAAGTGTAGGGTATATAGCGCAGTAAACCACCCTTGGTGGATGAGCATGCTTTTCCACCGACGGGGTTTCTGTGGCTCAGCTCGGCTGTTCGTTACAGTTGGTGGCAGCAGTGGGATGATGACAACTGCCAGAACGGAGTTGCCTTACCCATGTAGTCCATTCTTCGCGAAATCTTTTTTCAGCTGCAGGACAGCTGTCTGGCAGACTGCAAGATTTTGCTAGAAAAAAAAAATTTTGTAGGACAGTTCTATACGTTATCATTAAAAATGTGGTAATTTTTGCCAGACATTTGTCTGACAAAATAAAATATTTTGTCAGTCAGAATGAAATTTTGCTGGTTTTGACCGACAGACCGGCACTTTTCGTGAAGACTGTGTAGTCCCCAGGCCAAGACTCGGGACGAGTCTTCTCGGAGAGGGAAGTAATGTGATGGGATAGCCTCCCTTGGAAATATGCAAATTTCAAACTCGAGACTTTGTGAATCGAGTAAGTGTAGGGTTTATAGCGCAGTAAACCTCCCTTGGTGGATGAGCATGCTTTTCCACCGACGGGGTTTCTGAGGCTCAGCTTGGCTGTTGAAGTTTACAGTTGCTTGCAAAATGTGCAGCTTTCAAATGAAAAATTTTTCAGCAAAATCTGTGTGAGAATTCTTTGCAAATTCCTCCAATTTCATAAGTGCATGAAGTGGAAGGGGTAATTTTTGAGATTTAAAATAATAGTCTTCAATGTATGGCATGTATTTGAATAGTGTATCAGTATTTCTGCTGCTTTCTGTATATTTTGTCCTTTTTTTTCTAAGAATATCATCATTGATGTTTAACATTGCTGAAATACTATTGAACAAAAATGAAAACAAGTATAAACTTTAAAAAAAGGATCACCACTTACACCTGATGTCAGTGGCAGAAACCAGGTTTGTGTCAATCAGAAAGACATCAATGCCGGACAGTAGAGTAAGCAGAAATCAATGGTAACATTAGGTAAAAACATGTTTTGTAAAAATATTCTCAGATTAATTTTCAAAACAGTTGTATCCAAAATAAGTAAACAACCAAGGTAAACAGATTTATCAAAGCAGAATTTTGCAATTTTCAACTTAAGGCATAAAATAAAAATAGCCTTGTTTCTGCTAACATGCCGAAGACGGGGTAGAGTCGGTAGGTCGGAAAATCTTTTTATTTATCGTGTAATTTTTTTCTTTCTTGAAAATGGGTAGAAAGGTAGAAACGTGCTAAAATTAATCATAAGTACTCGAAACAAACATGCGATGAAGTTTAAAACCAGTAGGAAGCTGAATGCGAGTTGACCTAGTATTGTTGAAATTATAGCAGTTTTTAAATCATTGTCTGTTTTCCACTTCAAATGTTGAGGGTCGGTCTGCATGAAAATATTTTTACTTTATTTTTATTGGCAATAAAAACTGCAGGGTCGGCGCAAAAACTCAGAGTCGGTCGGGTTAGGGGAAACACAGCTAATTTTTGTTTACGCTTAAATGCTTCATTTTTGGAAATTTTGCACATGTCTATGCATATTTCAAAACTCAATGGAGGTTACAAACCTCAATCGAGGTATAATACCTCAATCCTGACTTGCATCAGACCTTATAGTGATGCCCTGAAAAATTCACTTTTCCCCTGAACTATTCAGGTTTGGAATAGTATCCCTTCTCTAGTGGTCATCCAAGACCATTTTAGGAGTTTAAGGTTTCTATTTAAAACATAGGCCCATATCGAGGCAGTCGTTTTAGTGTAAATAGTTTTAATGGTCCACCCCAAAACTATTTTCCCCTTGACCAAATTCTAAATTTAGCCAAACACCCCACACCTGAGGTGATGATCAGAATTTTTTTTTTTTTTTTTTTTTTTTTTTTTTTTTTTTTGTTGTATTGAGGCTTAACATCCCAGTCAACAATTGTTCAGTCAAGTCGAGACGGAGCCAACTCTTCCTGGGTTTAACCAGTACTGTAGGGAGTTAATGTGTCTTGCTCAAGGACACAACACGGTGACGCCTGTGGGGATCGAACTCAGGACCTCTCGATTCGGAGTCCGATGCTCTACCACTACGCCACCGCACTCCCTAAAGATCAGAAATTGATCAACTCAGAAGATAGGTAGCTTCTTCACCTGCACCCACCTTCTCTGGAAGTCACCAAGCCTGGTGCCGCCAGCAGAACAGTGCCCAAGAGTGTGAAAGATGAAAAACAGACAGAATTTGTTTTATAAAACAAATGGTTATGTAATACACAGTATGCGTGTCGATTATTTCCAATGGGGGGTCCTGTTGGTTAGAATCTCCAAGACTACCAAACAGCAAACGTCCAGACCCAGACGGCTAGATTCCTGGTCTAAAGGTCCGGGACTGGATGACTTCTGCCTTTTTGAAAAGCTTCTACTTGTATACTTCACACAAGAAATTACAAAAAATTGCATTCCAAAAGCATTACAGTAACATTTAGTAAAAATACTACCTACTGTAGTGACTAAAAATTCATGAAATGTCGGGGGCACAATTCTATTTCCAAGTATTCAACAGTCTCTAGATTGACAATCAAAAATGATACAAACCTTGAGGACTTCATTTCTTTCTTCCGATCTTCGTAAACATTAGTCTGACTGGTCAGCCGTCAAAATGAAGTATCATACCCAGTGGTTCATTTTGCCGTCTGACTCCAGCACATTATCAAAAAGCCAAGCTGTTAGCCACTTTTGGGTGAAAGCCATTATTTACAGAATAACAAGTTTTTATGAAAAAAAAAAAATGGTGTCAAACAGTCAAACAAAATAATAAACAAACCTCCATTTGAAAATTCATAAAATATATCCAAGTGTTGTTTATTTTGATGATTTTTTAAAAGAATCCATTCATCATGGCTGGCATTTTTTTCTTCAAAAAGTCATCTTGAAAGGGGAGACAATTCTAATTGCGAGCTTCTGATTGGCTCTCAGAGAGTGCATGACCTCAGCACCCAGCCATCAACCAATCAGATTAGGAATTCCCATAAAATCAATGTCTATAAACAGCTTGCAGAGATATTAATAGAACTTGGGAAATTTTGATAGTGTTGGAGCCAGACGTCAAAATGATAAATCAGTTATCAAAAATTCATTTTGACGGCTGACCCGCCAGACTACGTAAACATCCATCAAAGTGGATTTTGATACTCTACGGTACCAACTTCGATACCGGTATAGAATTTAGAAAGGTTAAACAAAGAAAAACTAAATATTAAATATAGCAAGATATTCAACATCTGGCAAACCATGCAAGTCCTATCCTATTCAAAACTGGACTTTATCAGTGGAATTTCCTTGGTCAAGTTATTCAACTGAAAGTAGGTCAGCTTGTACAGTCACAGTCAATAGACACCTGTAGCAAAATAAAAACCATTAATAACAACTATTGTTAGAAAAATTAAGCAAATAAATCCTTCTCTCCAACTTCTGATATGACAAAACTGATATCCACTAACTAATAAAACAAAAACAAAATATTTCCAATTTATTCAAGTAAGTAAAATTAATGGCCGACAGGTCCTTTAGCTGTGGAGGCAAATAGAGGCCCCATATAGGGAAAATAAATTGAATATGAAAACAGACAGAACCATGCAAAGCTGATAAAATCCAAATAAATAATCAAAACACCGATAAACATAACATCAACGAGAAGAAGAAAAAAATCTCAAACACATACATGGAACCATCTGGCAAAACAACATGCTAATAAAGCAAATTCCAAACAATATCCAGAGGAGCCAAATTTAGGCAATTTCATGAACCCCATATTGAGCCTTTTTTTTCCGAAACCAAATGGACTGTTTATTAATAACTTACAAAACATTGTTTATCAATTCACTGATATGACAATTTCTTATCAATTAATTGATATTTTATGAATTATTCCGCCCAGAAAAAAAATATAGAAATAAGGAATTAAAATCACCGCGCCGAAATTTTACAACCTCTAAAGGCAAATTGTAGGCGTAACCACACATTTCGAACTTAAACCAATCAATTAATGGTTCAGCATCTCTGGAGACCAAATCATAGTGCTCACACAGCGGGGAGTCTGACATGACCAATGGCTAACACGTGGCGATTGCCTATCATAAAAGTGTCAAAATCGACGTGTATTTTATAATTAGTTCCACTGGCATCTTGCACATGCTCAGTTTATCACTGAAAACAACACCATGTATCGAAGCGAAACCACAAGACGAATACATGGACGTAGCCGCGGTCGGGATCGGGGCCGAGGACAACCTCGTGGAGGACAGAGATCGGCGCCATACAACAGACCACCGCGGGAACAAGGTCAGCAAGTGTCGCAGGCGATACCAGACGACCAACTACTTGGCTCTATTTCGGCCGAGAGGACCATGGCACGGGCGAGAGATGACCCCCGCCTTGCAAAAGAATGGAGCCAATGGTTCAAGATGGCGTATGAGGACAACAATATGGCGTTACCATCACCGAGAAACAGCCACCTCGTTCCCAACGCAGACACAATGAAGACTAAACTGGATGCCATTCTTCTCGTCGCTAATGCAGGGACACAATTGAGGCGCATTGTCTTCATCTTATCGGTGAAGCAGAACACAAAATCAAGAATCCACCGCTGTCACTAGAGCAACAAATTTTCAAGCTTATGCAAGACCAACAGAAAATGATGGCGGCACCTAAAAGAGATGCTAAACAACTACGCTAATGCCTAGGTCACACTATCACTTACGGTCGCTGCGGACGCCGCGGATAGGGCTTCCGTATTTGTCCGTCCTGTCCGTAACGATTCGTATCATATCCGTAAAAGTCCGTATCTGTACGTGCATTATTTACAGGGCACGGAAGATCCGCAGCCAAGCTTTGATAATTGTCAAAAATCAGGCACGGATGAAAAACCCGTAATTGTCCGTATCTAATCGGTACCAAAAACCGTTTCTATTCCGTAACTAAACGTATCTTGTCGTAAGCATTTGTTGCGAATCGATACTGTTTCATATGACTTTTTGTGCTATTTTGTTCGGTTACGGTCTTTGTCGGCGTACAGTTATGTGATGAAAAGTATATCGCTTACTCAATGAATCGCCCGTGCGTCCAATGCTCACACTATGCACGTGCTTTAAATGCATTCCTTTAGCCAGTCTGACAAATATGGATTCCTCAGAAGATAACTTTGCATTCATTTTACTAGCTGAGTAGCAGGCTGCAATATCTAAGAAAAAATTGGGAACCAACAAACGAACAAGCAAACACACAAAAGTTGCTCAAATAATAGTATTATGAGAGATTATTTCCGTTGTTTTACGACTATCACTCGATTGATCAATCACTCGATCGATCCGTCAATATCCGTTGATTAAACAATGTTTATGACAAACACTGCGTACATTGTATTACGCAACTATTAAATAAATAGCAAATAAATAGAAATGCTTATAAAAGCGCATTTTGAATCTGCTACATGTTAAAAACAGGTTCTACATACATTGCAATAACGCATCTGTAACTCAAATGCAATACTGCTTTCCCAATAAATCATATTTAGTTTACCATCTGCAGTCATGAAAAAAGACAGATATAGAAAACTCATTCTTCACGTAGTAGAGATAACGTAAAATCTGCGTGCATTGTATTCACGCAACTACTCAATAAACTGCAAAAAGATAAAATGCGTTTTCATCTGTAAAACGTGTTCTATATTATCTCTGTCGCTGAGCAGATTGATCACTTTAAACTGTTAAAGTAACCAAATTTTACATGTAGAATACGAAGCTTTTAGACACATTTCGTTGTTAACAATATGCTCGTAGCCATCCCTGCTAATCCCCCGCCCTACTAAACAGTCCCCTCAAGGCATTTACCCAAATGCACACGCGTGCAGGCACCCCAGGTAGCTTGTCTTGTTGAGTGATTTGGAAGTGGCAGGCAAATGAAGCCAATTTGATTATTGGTCTCGATGACCAGTGATCGTGGTAGTTAGTGGGCCCACGCGGTGATTAGGGCAATTGCGACTTACGAAAAAAAATAGCTTACTTCGTTTACGTGTAGTTGTCAATTCTCATGATTCTGCTTTTTGCCTCCGTTAATGGTGATCTGATCGATTTCGAGTTGAAAGATATCTCTGAGATGGAAGATGAAATAGTGCAGTGTATCTGGACTAACGAAGGGGTTTACGGCAGCTCAACAGTGGACAGGTCATAAAATATAAAGGTTTGATCCTTTGGAAGCAGTAAAAACATTCAAAGGGAGATAGTGTGGACTAAATTGCGCAATTTCGGGTAATGAACCCTCATCAGTAGCCCTTTTTAAACCGGCAACGAACGCCAGACTATTGTGCTGCAATTTCGAGAATTTACACGAGGAGTCTAAATCAAAGACATATTCCTAAATTGGGTCAAATATTTATAAACATTGCTTAGAAGTATGTTTCTAAACGTGAGTGTTTTGAACACTCTGAATATCTTTACTGATCGTAATGGACCGAAATAAAAATATAATCTGCACTATGGATGATGTACGGGGAGACTTTTTACGGCCGCCACACGGCACAACACCAGCTGCAGTAATAGCAAATAAAATATAAAGGTTTGATCCTTTGGAAGCAGTTAAAACATTCAAAGGGAGATAGTTTGGACTATATTGCGCAATTTCGGGTAATGAACCCTCATCAGTAGCCCTTTTTAAACCGTAACGAACGCCAGACTATTGTGCTGCAATTTCGAGAATTTACACGAGGAGTCTAAATCAAAGACATATTCCTAAATTGGGTCAAATATTTATAAACATTGCTTAGAAGTATGTTTCTTAACGTGAGTGTTTTGAACACTCTGAATATCTTTACTGATCTCAAAGGACCGAAATAAAAATATAATCTGCACTATGAATGATGTACGGGGAGACTTTTTTACGGCCGCCACACGGCACAACACCAGCTGCAGTAATAGCAAATAAAATATAAAGGTTTGATCCTTTGGAAGCAGTAAAACATTCAAAGGGAGATAGTTTGGACTATATTGCGCAATTTCGGGTAATGAACCCTCATCAGTAGCCTTACCTGTGTCGGTAAGGAGTTTTTACTCCTTATTTCTGATTTACATAATTTTTGCGCCAAAGACTAAATGAACGATATGTTAGAATCCTTGATTTCTCAAATGTTTAAGGATTACGACGTCAGTGCAAGGAATTAAGTCCTTGCAAGAATATGTTACGAACTTGTATGTTACGAATGTCTAGAACTCGACTTTTCAAATGTCCTGGGATTTCTACGTCAGTGCAAGGAAATGAGTGCTCGCAACGAATGGCCCACTTCGAACAATTGAGGGTTTTGTGCAAGGAAATGTTGACGTCAAGGTCAAATAACTTCTTGGTCCGAAGCAAGCTTTCAAGATGTTTCTTTTCTTCTTTCGACTTCGAGTAGCAGATCGCCCGATTTAAGACTTGATACTCTTCGGTTGACAATGACACGATGCATTTCTCAATCACGAAAAGGAGATTTATATGACACTTTCCTAGATGGGTCTCAAATGAACGACTAAGAAGCGCAGTACATTCAAAGCTTATTGTGACGTTGCTTGTGCAATAGGCTGTCAAGCATCAGAATCCGAAGATTCATCTAAATCTTCAGACCTTTAGCGTTTTGAGTTCTTCGACGATTTATTATCTGAAACATCCTTAATTTTATAGACTAATGATTCATCTCGAATGCTCTCGGCCCTCCTTTAAGCCCTACAAGGGAACACACAAAATCAGTGGCGTTCCTACTTTTAAGTGTTAGAGATACACAGAGATATACTCGCACAAGTTTGATACCTACACGATTGACCTGTTTAGCCACCGCCTTCTACGAATGATAAAGACAGAAAAATAAGACGTTTATTGGCATATGGTAGGTCTCGGGAACGATACTAAAAGACGAGAAGAGAAAGTAAAAGGTGTTCCTAGGGCTTGGCGCGACAAAGCCGATTAACCATACCCGAGCCCGCATGTCCTCCCGTCTAGCCGAAATTTATGGTCAGTGATGTGATGCATGATGCATGTCGACCATGTCCGTTAACACAGCCGACACACTCAATCACCAGGATCCCTTCATCCAAACGACACGAGTCGCAGCTCTCGCAAATGAGCCGATCCTCTAGTCGACCGGGTCTAACGGTTCCGCAAGAGGGGGGCGACCGCCAAATTCAAACCCGGGTCCGGCACGGGCCAAGGGTCAGTATAACAGTGCCGACGAACGTACCAGCGCGTATGTTGCTGAACAATCACAGTATATGCTAGACCGCTCCACTGCGCGTGTGTCGGATTTGACAATCCAATTACACAAGCAGACAGCCGCGCACCATTGTTTACATCAAAGGATTCGTGGATGTGTAACTATGGATAACTATGTAGTTATCAATGAAAACCATATCAGCTGTTGAAAACAATTAACCAGTTCATTGTTTCTTCTAGCACAATTCTATCCACAGATAAAATGTCTCGTTGATAGACAAATTTTTATTGTTTTATATACACTGCGGTCGCAGAGCAAGAAACGCAAAAAGGGGCAGTGGGCCATACAAAAGCGTGTTTATGACAACTTCAATATATTGAAACAGCTATTTATACACAGAGACATATACAATCTTTATCTTAGCTCTACATGACTATTTTTGTTAGACTTTGAACAAGCCGTATTTTATTTTTACCACCTGCTGCCAATGTCGATGTTAGCATCATGTTAATATATATATATATATATATATATATATATATATATATATATATATATATATATATATATATATATATATATATATATATATATATATATATATATATATATATGCCAGTTTAGAGGGCAAGCCTTGTTTAAAAATTGAAAATTCGATTACTGAACAGCTATGAATCAGATGATGTAAACAAATTTTGATTGGTTGAATCAATGACAAGTGGTCATTAGTGGGTGTTCAGCTGGCGAGTGATTGATAATGAACTCGCCAGATTTTGCAGGCTTATGCTGAGTATATGCAAAAATGTAAGGTTGAACCTGCTGCTCCAAGCGGTGACGGTTTTCATACCCAGAATAACAAAGTGTATACTCCGTCCACCAGTGAGTCCAGGAAAAACAGCTGCTGCCCCTGTCTTCAATGCAAGTGCTGATGAATTTAATCCTCTAGTCCAAGTCCCAAGTCCGGTTTCTCAGCCAGAAGCCGCTATTATAATATCAGACTTTACTCATTTCTTTCAGAAGAAGTAGCTGTTGCTTTCCCATTTGTGCAACTTCAATGATAACGCTGAAACATACGCTATATGTAAAAGCCAGTTTTAGGAGCATCATGACCGAGTTAAATGTGACCCCATTTGAGGAGATGGATCTCCCTGTCAAGTGGATGGGTCCTGAAATATCACGCAATGTCCTTAGCATCAGAACGTCCAACTCAGCTCAAGGTCTAAAGCGGATATGGGACCGTTAGATGCCACGAAATGGTTGAGACAGCTTTGAAACAAAAGCTTGCGAGCTTTTAAAAAAAAGGAACTAAAACAACAAAAAATGTATAAGTTAGCAGCCATATCAGAGTTAGTAGCTGAGTAGCTTACAAGTAGGCTTACAGAAATGGATTCCAATAGATTTATGTTGTTTTAAACGGTAGCATGCTGTGTCAATGGCGGATTGAAGTGGATCTCGTTCACGCTGTGTTTAACTGGTATCACGCTGTGTAACTGCTCCTTAGCAACAAATGCATCTCGTATAAATGTTAAAGTGGGTCTCGTTCACGCTGTGTTTAACTGGCATTACGCTGTTTTAGCGGCGGATTAAACTGGATCTCGATAATGCTGCGTTTACAGTGTCAAAGAATGTTAATATTTGAAAAGTGTATGACGCTGTGTCGGCGTATTTACGAAGGCATTTGTTTCACTTCAATTTTGAGATAATGCATGGTGATCATTTAGATGAAACATGATGATACAAAAGTTTTTGTTTACATTCCATGTCTAGGTACGACAAAGAGATTTAAAAATGTCCCTCTTATTTCATAGCATACGAAATTTGTCCTTTGCGGTCTAATAAATGTTATGTTCTGACCGAAACTGATTTATTAAATTTTGGAAAGAACGAAACAAATGCTGATACAAACATATTATTCAACAGCAGTAGCAGATCGTCCATCCTGTTACATTATTATTCGAACTCGGTACTTCTTTTGAATTCTCAGCTGCTATGTAATTTGTCACAACCCCATTTTCTTACATGCTCTGATTTGTTATTTCTGCGTGACTGCATTCATTTAATTTCAAAAATGACTGGAATCTACATGTCAGTTTTGGATATCCTCAAGGAGTATGCTGTAATGTTTCAAACCAAAGAACCAATGATCCATTACTTACACGATGAACAAATCCGACTGGTGAAAGAATTCTTAGGTTAGTTTGTTAAACCACAGTGCATACCCAAGAAATCAGCAGAGTTGAAAAACCTAGACCTCAGAGATGACATTCTGCTGCAGAAATCTGACATGTTCACTGGTTAAATGGCGGGGAAACTTATTGAAATATCCAATGGTAAAGGAGACACAATACTCTACAAACAGCGTATGTTAAATGTGGGACAGCACTGATTAAGAAAATGCCTACTGACAATACCCTGCTTGAAAGCTTCTAAGCTCTAGATCCAGCAGCAAAAGGTCACAGTCTCACTCTAGGACTATTAAAACGTTTGTCCAGGTATATTACCAATGCCATCAAGGAGGATGAGGAAGACCAGTATCAGAAACAAATCCACAAGTACAACTCAGACACATCAGTCAAAGAGATAGATGCAAAACAAGAATTGATCAGTGGTGGGCATCACAAACAGCTTACCCAAAATTAAGTAAATTGGACCTCGCTGCCTTGACATGCTTTTATGGTCCATTGGTTGAGGGTGCTTTGAATCTATACGGAGATGTAATGGATGAAAAATCGTCTAGTTTGGGAACTCAGTCACTTTGCTTGCTACAAATAATAAAGTCTGCTCTACGTTCAAAGAAGACAACAGCAACTGCTTATTTTGGACGAGAAGATGTTCTGTACACACCACTTCATCCAGGACTTGTTCCATGGATGGTGACAGCATGGATGGTAGGAAACGGAGTGAAGACCTAGCAGAAAAACAAAGAGACAGACACAGAAGGAAAAATGAACTTATTAAGATTAAGGAAACAGCTGTTTTTACAAAACGTGCTGCTCAGGATATGGCTTCAGACAATGCCAAAAGGGCAAGACTGGAACATGAACCAAAAAGTCAAGAATGTTATTCCAAGAAACATTGCCATTAAAAACTTTTCTGTAGCTAGTTTCTATTCTGAAAACCATAGGCCTGTGCTTTCAACAGATTTTTACATTGACAAAAGAGCCATGTTTAAGGAAAACTTGTCTTTGAGCTTCTCGTCCAGATCTGTCTTAAACTGGGTTGTATAGCCTTAAAACACATGAATGCTTCTGACCATATAGCAAATAGAAATGGAAGGTTACTGTATCTGTATTAGGCATATGCAAAAGCTCTATATTTCATGGCATGAACACAATATTTTTGTTAAAATCAAGAGCTAATAAAATGTGTATAATTTTCCTTTTTGAGTCCCATTGTCTCAACAATTTCTGTTTTCAGAAAGGTTTAAAGCAAAATTTCACTTTGTAAAAAGACACCTTAAGGTATGATTTTTAAGTGATTTATAAGAGTTTTAAATCTCTTAAAATCATTTTCGGCCGAGGGGCGTCGCCCCCCCCCCCCCTGGCCACCCCACTGGGGCGCTGCCCCAAGACCCTGCTGGGGACCTGCGGCCCCCAGAACCCCGGCTTTTCCTGGTTTTGATTTTCAACCTGTTATCACCCCTGAAAGGATAAAATTTCCGTTGTCGCAATAGCCTTTGCGACTAACGTTTGGTGCCGGAACCCGGGAAAGGGAACTAGAACAAAAGTAAATTGTTTCTAAATTTGTTTAAATACGTTACATAGGACAAGCGTACGTGGTTGAGCAGTGTAACAATACAAAATGTCAAACGTGTCATATCTAAAGGGTGTGACAACAAGGTATTTGAACACACATTGTAAACAAACAAATGTTGCTCTAGATCTGTTAGCGATTGATGAGCACACGGTTGATGAAACAGAATTGATTTTGAAAATAAACAATTGTGTAGAACGGTTGCAACGTTACAATGATAAAGTTGAACACAATCAGAAAAAATGGCGGATGCTATAGGCGATAAGGATACTGAATTCATAAATGCTTGTTACTGAATACGAAACCTTGTGTGACAAAGCAATTGAATTTGTGTTGCGCTTAAAGCAATTTGAAGTGTTAGTGTTAAGAAAGTGAAAAAAGCGGAAGCAAAAGAAAAATATGTTGTGAATCAAATGGTTGAGCTACAAAAATAAATGAATAAAATTGTAGTAAGCCAAATGAAACAACAACATGAACTGTTAGAGAAGCAAGAAGAGAGGGACAAAGAGTTAGCAACGTCAGTGAAATGCCCAAATTAGACATGACCACTTTCACCAGCGATAAACCTAAATGGTCTGAAATTTGGGACGCCTTTGAAAGTGCTGTCCACAACAAAAAGAAAATGTCCAATGTTGAAAAACTCAATCATCTAAAAAGTAAGGTGAGTGGTGAAGCTAGAAGAGCTATACAAGGGTTGACGTTATCAAATGAAAACTATAAAGCAGCTAATGGTATTTAAAAAGGAAAGATTTGGCAATACGCAAGAGATAATAGATCTCCATATACACAAATGCTCAATCTGTACCCAGCTAATAACAGAACGCAAAGCCTCAGACACTTACTAGATCAGTTAGAAAAACATCTTCGTAGTCTCGAAGTTTTGAAGCAAAATGTGAACCAAGCCGTGTTTGTACCAATGACACGGGCCAAATTTACCAGATGATGTTCTTCTGCAATTGGAGATGTTGAAAGGAGCAAAACAGAATCGGACAGTATTCGCACTACGTGACAAACTTCTAGAATATGTTACAGCCCGAGAACATTCGGAGAGGAAAGGTTATTCAACTACGTTCAAACTTTCTGCTCCTGATATACAAGGACACAAACCAAGGTTATATCAGGGTAAAACTGATCACAAGGGAAATTTCTCAAATCGTCCAGACCGCAAGGTGCCATTTAATCTTGCAGCAGGTGCAAGCAAGAGTCAAATGGATCACTACATGGGTCGGCGGAGGCATTAGTTGCTAATACAAACCAACAGCCGAATAAAAGATATTATGACCAGTGCCGATATTGTGAACAAAGACACTGGAGCGAAGAGTGTCCAAAATTTCGCACAGTAGCTGCGAGAAAAAAGCAGTTGAAGTAAGTTGTGTAAGAAGAAATGCGCTCCAAATATCACAAATACACATATGACGGAAAAATAGATAGTTACAAGTAGGAAAAGATCAGGAAAAGGCGCAATCAGAAAGAGATTCCCACTCCAAAAACCGAGGTGGGAAAAAACCAAACTAACAATCAGGTACTTATACCATGAAACATATCGTAAGCCGAATGAGCAGCTATTTTCCCAATAGGTGGCCACTCAGTTACCTTAATAATCATACATAAGGTACAAGTAGGCAAAGATCAGGAAAAGGCGCAATCAGAAAAAGATTCCCACTCCAAAAACCGAGGTGGGAAAAAACCAAACTAACAATCAGGTACTTATACCATGAAACATATCGTAAGCCGAATGAGCAGCTATTTTCCCAATAGGTGGCCACTCAGTTACCTTAACTTAACTAAAAACATGAAAACATACATAAGGCGCCAACAGCACAAAAAATTTTAAACACCAAGACATAAAACAAAAAGAACCACTACAGAAGTATAAGGCGCCAACAGCACATAAAATTTTTTTAAACACCAAGACATAAAACAAAATGAACCACCACAGATGTATCGCCTTGGAACGATCAGTAACACAAAGTTACTGGCGGGCTTAAAAAGGTACAAGTAGGCAAAGATCAGGAAAAGGAGCAATCAGAAAAAGATTCCCACTCCAAAAACCGAGGTGGGAAAAAACCAAACTAACAATCAAGTACTTATACCATGAAACATATCGTAAGCCGAATGAGCAGCTATTTTCCCAATAGGTGGCCACTCAGTTACCTTAACTTAACTAAAAATATGAAAACATACATAAGGCGCCAACAGCACAAAAAAAAATTAAACACCAAGACATAAAACAAAAAGAACCACCACAGAAGTATCGACTTGGAACGATCAGTAACACAAAGTTAAACCGGTTTTACAGGATCCTAACCTCACCCTCAGCTTCTGCGGTGGTTCATAACATTTGAATGGAGAAAAACCAGTACATATACAGTGTTAAATTCATTGTTAGAACCGACCATGGAAGCATAACGTGGTTAAGAAACTTCAAAAACCCGTCTGCTATTCTAGCACGCTGGCTCGAAGTCTTAAGCACGTACAGTGTTGAAATAAAGCTCCGTAGCGGGATTCTACATAAAATTTGGATGCGCTTTCTAGAAGACCGTGTACATCGTGTGCTTACTGTGAAAAAAGAGAGCATGAAGACAAAGAAGATGACATGAGATGTAACAAAGTTTCAACGCAGCAAGTTGCTATTCAGAATAGCACTGGTCAAAGGGAGATAACTACAGAAAGCACAGAAAATGTTTTAGTGTGTGAGGAGAACCCATCCGCAGAAGAAAGTCAAGAGAGCCGTGCCTTCCTGTCTCAACAGGAGATGGGACCTTTAGACCGTGGGGCTTCAGTGCCGATGAGAAAATACGTTAAGGATCAAAGTTCAGTGGCCACAAATTCTCTTCCTTTTTTGAATTGGAGAACGAATGTGTTACTAAGTACCGGTGAGAGCAGTACATTGCTCAGATGGAAAATGTCAGCCGACCTGGGAAAATGACCAGGATTTTGTTAAATGGAAGGAAGCGCAGGTCCTAGATCCTGTTTTGTCTACTATATACAATTGGATGGATAATAAAGAACGACCGAAATGAGAGGATATTTCGGCAACAGACGAGAAAACGAAAACTTACTGGGCTCAGTGGCCCAGGCTTCTTCTGCATAAAGGGGTTTTATGCAGAAAGTATTTAGATGTGAAAACAGATACCCATTTCTTACAGATACTTGTACCGTGTGATTCTCGTGAAGACGTGTTGACACATTTACATGACCATGTGACTGCTGGTCACCTAGGAACCACCAAGACCATTGACAAAGTGCAGAAGAGGTTTTATTGGTACAAGTACAAAAAATTCATCGAGAACTGGGTGAAAAAATGTCCACAGTGTCAGGCTAGGCGTCTTCCACATCTTCGACCGAAGGCACCAATGAGTCAGAACCGTGTGGGAGTTCCAATGGAGCGTGTCTGTTTCGACTTGTTGGGACCGTTTCCTGAAAGTAGAAGTGGAAACAAATATGTGTTGTCAATAGTCGATTCATTTAGTCGATGAGTGGAATTATTTCCTATTAAAAATATGGAGGCTAAAACGGTAGCGAAAGTGTTTGTGAATGAATTTGTTTCACGCTACGGTTTATGCCGGCAAATACTGACGGATCAAGGAAAACAGTTTCGATCTTTACTCGTTACAGAAATATGTGACTTGATGGACATTGACAAGAAAAGAAGCACCAGTTTCCATCCTCAGACCAATGGAATTACTGAGAGATTTAACCGTACCATACAAGATATGCTTAGTAAATTTGTAAGCGTGAATCAGAGAGATTGGGACAAATACTTACCATTACTCCTTCTTGCCTGTAGATCATCAGTGCCTGACAGTACCAAACAGACGCCGTACATGATGTTTTTCGGTCGCCACGCCCTCCTGCCGGTTGATTTGTTGTGTTGTCCGTCGTGTACTGAAACAAAAATGCCAAGTCATGAATATGTACTTGAATAACAGGATCGGCTCCGTAAGGTCCATAATATTGCGAGAAATGAAATGAATAAAGCGAGTGACCGCCAGAAGAAAACTTATGATCATAGGGTTTTCACGTTATACCTTATAAAGAGGGTGATCTGGTGTGGCTGAAGCTGTGCAATCGCGTCAAACGACTGTCCAAAACTTCGCCCCAGGTGGGAGGGTCCCTATGTCTTGTCCAGGAAAATCTCAGATTTGGTCGTTGAGATCGAGAAACCTGGAACAAGAAAAAGCAAGAAAATTGTACACCACAATAGAATTATACCATATGTCAGATAGATTGTCAATGATTTGACATGGTGTTATATGCAACAGAGTCATGCTCTATTAGACTTACTGTTCTTATATGACTGAAACAGCCTTGAAAGTCTGCAAATCCAAAATAAGAGTTGATGTACAGGCATGAAGTACATAATCATAGGCTGTGTTCGTATTCAGCAGCTGTGATAGACATCTGAGATTATCTGTCATAAATCAGAAAGCTTGTGTAGGTACATGCTTCTATTACATTTGATTTAACTGTACCGTCACAATACTTGAGATATGCTCCCCTTGTGTATTTTCAGTTAACCATGCAGGACAGCAGATTTGTGAGAACCAGGTTCGAGGATGATATTTCATCGTACTGGTGTGAGGCGTGCCCTGAGAAGTTTTCAGCCCTCCATAAGCTAACACGCCACCGACGTGAGAAGCATGGCCCAAAGATTTACTGCAGGCACTGTGAGGTGGCATTTGCTCAATGCCGGAGGTTCCAGTTAGAAGATCATGAGAAAAAGTGTAACAACGACAGCTACCACCCGCGAGGGCGAATGCGCCAGGCACGGGCGAGCCAGAGACGATCTCCTCATCGTAGCAGGTCCCCAAGAGCCAGCCACAGCAAGCCAAAAGACTTGAGGGACAAATTGAGACCAGCTTCAAGACCCACCAACAGGTAGGGGTGAAACAATCGCTATGCATCAAAAACTGAGTACACTGCCACGGAATCGAATCATGTCAGATTAACACTCAACTGGTTCAAATACGATACACATGCCCTAACAAAAGAATGTGTTTTAACTTTAGCCATGATAAATCCAACACATTATTGATTTCTGAATATCATTTACATTGTAATTCATATTATATTTTTTCAGTTTTAAATACCAAAGCTGCAATACCACCCAATACATTTTGGTTTGAGTGCAAGTAAATGTTTGGACTTAATTCAGACACAGTTTAGGAAGAAAGTGTCAGAAATGAATCATAAATATTTTAACATAGGTGTGCATAATCGAATCGCATCGCGGTTCCTTTGAATCGTTTCAGCCCTACCAACCGGACATCACTCACATCAGACCACTCAGCCACTGCCATCTCAAAAACCACCAACCGGACATCAGACCACTTAGATACTGCAACTTCAAGAACCACTCACCGGACATCACACCACTCAGCTACTACCACTCCAAGAACAACCAACAAAACATCAGATCACTCGACCACTGCAACTTCAAGGACCACCAACCAGACAGATCCTCTACCAACTATCACCAAAACTTTGCACCATCCAACTACTACGACGACAGAGCGACCAGTGACAATGACGACGACTGGACCAAAAGACATTCTTCTTTCTTCTGTAACGACCGCAGGGGACGACTTGCCAGCCTCAACTGAATTACAAGTAGATCTTAGTGGAGAGACCTTTAATACAGACCTATTCCTCTTTGACGACGATGACGACATATATAGCCAAACACAGAATACGTTCACACAGCTAGAATTAGAGACTAAACAAGCGACGGACACCTTGAACAAAATTACACAGAACTCTTCTCTCTACTCTGAATCTCTTCTACCTCTGACTGTCTCTTTCTGTTATGATGAGAATCATAATCTAATCGTTCTGACTGCAGACAACCAGACAACCGACACTTCGACCAACCAGACACAGGACATACAGACGACCGAGCTAGCCGTGGATACTCTGACAACCGACATTACAGACAACCGACAAGGCAGACAACCAGATACAGGACACACTGATAACCGACCGGAGCATGTACAAAAAAATCAACAGATGCTACAGACAACCACTGTAACCAGTCGTGCAACAACCAGACAGACGCTCTGCCACCCTTTCCAGATATACAGACGGCTTGGGAACTACCAGACTTTGGCAATCCCTTACCGCCACCCCCAGATTGGGAAGACGAGACAGAGGAGCAACAGCTTACAACAACAGAGACGTTCATGGCAGGTACAGGACTACCACTGACAACAGATACAGACTTACAGACATCGACGACGACTACGGAACTACAGACGACAACAGCGGAACTATGTCTCAGGACTTCAATTTCGGAACAGCTGACAATCAGTACGACAACAGGTATGACGACGGATTTGCGGAAAATAAGATTAAAACTACAGAATATGGCTTTAGACTCGCAGATGTCGAACGATCCAGAAACTTCCATGACAACAACAGACATACAGACGACAACAACTGCCACGACATCCGTTCAGCAACCGACAACAGTGACTACTCGACCACAAACAACAACAACAGTGACATCTCCGACAACAGTGACTACTCAACCTCAGACTGCGACAACATTGACATCTACGACGACAGTGACATCTGCGACAACAGTGACATCTCCGACAACAGTGACTACTCAACCTCAGACTGCAACAACACTGACATCTGTGACAACAGTGACTACTCAACCTCAGACTGCGACAAGATTGACATCTACGACGACAGTGACAACAGTGACATCTCCGACAACAGTGACTACTCAACCTCAGACTGCAACAACACTGACATCTGTGACAACAGTGACTACTCAACCTCAGACTGCAACAACACTGACATCTGTGACAACAGTGACTACTCAACCTCAGACTGCAACAACACTGACATCTGTGACAACAGTGACTACTCAACCTCAGACTGCAACAACACTGACATCTGTGACAACAGTGACTACTCAACCTCAGACTGCAACAACACTGACATCTGTGACAACAGTGACTACTCAACCTCAGACTGCAACAACATTGACATCTACGACGACACTGACATCTGCGACAACAGTGACTACTCAACCACAGACTGCGACAACATTGACATCTCCGACAACAGTGACTACTCAACCACAGACTGCGACAACATTGACATCTACGACGACAGTGACATCTGCGACAACAGTGACATCTCCGACAACACTGACTACTCAACCTCAGACTGCAACAACACTGACATCTGTGACAACAGTGACTACTCAACCTCAGACTGCAACAACACTGACATCTGTGACAACATTGACTACTCAACCTCAGACTGCGACAACACTGACATCTCCGACAACAGTGACTACTCAACCTCAGACTGCAACAACACTGACATCTGTGACAACATTGACTACTCAACCTCAGACTGCGACAACATTGACATCTACGACGACAGTGACATCTAGTGACGCACAGACAAACTCTACGGACTCATCTATCCTAATGACTAAGACAGATCTTCAGAGTGACCGATCAGCTTTCAAACAATCTAGACAAGAACCTACCGAGAGACAACGACTGATTTCACTTTCCCCCCCACTTCAATAATGACGACGACAACGGCTCCACGATATCTTATACCTGTTCTAGAGGTTCCAGTTGCAGTAGAAGTAGACATTCCTCACCCGGATCCCTAACGCCAACTCCTGCTAAGAGACGCTGCCTAGAATATGACCCTGGACAGACGAACTATACCTACCCGACTGAACCTGTTTACTCTCCTACTTTGCCGCCTTTTTCTCCAGAACCAGAGGACTATATACCAACACCCATAGACAGACCAGCAGTCGGACCAACATTCCAACCAAGGCCGATCTATATCCCGACGAATCCCGGACGCGACACTTATGCTTTTCTTCATCATGATCCACGGACGTTATTTGCAGGTGCCCCTTCTTCCTTCTCCAGGACTCCAGACGCACGCTATGCGGCAAAGCTCAGGAAGAATGCTCTTCAGATTGGCTGTCCCCTTGGAAATGTAAGATTCTGTGTACTGTAGATGGACATACTACAACTAAGACTGAGACAGTGAATGACAAAGACTTATCTTTTCAAATGACAACAACTTTTGGACCCATACCGACAACGAAGAAATTCCGGACGCTATCAACTCAGACGGATGAACAACAAGGATGCTCTACGGACTGCAATGGCTGTGGGTACACCTTTACTTCTACTTGTATTTAGTTTTCTAATATTATGTAGTTTTTTGTTTAGTCTTGTAAACCTCATATCGGAATCAAATCATAGTTCAAATTATTTACCCATTTGGTCTTTTAAAATGTCCGCTCTGTATGATTCTATAATACTGTTAAACTTAAATTGAGTAGCTGCTCTGTCTGACATTGTAGATGTTATATTTAAAATTATCATTTTCCTTTCCTCATTATCACAGTTATGTCCTATTCTTTCAATATCCCCTAAAATGTTTTGTAATGCACCCATTGTATCCTGTCCTTATTTTGTCACAATCGATAAGGTTTTAGTTTAACTAAGCTAAGCACACGCGAAATAACAGGGGAAACATTGCTTGATGTCACATTCATTTTCAATAGATCGTACACACACTCTTGTGTTTCAGTTTTAAAACAATTCTTATTTTCATCAAACATGTACTGTTGGTGCTGATCAGACTGTGTTCATGATAAATTTGCACTATTGGTGCTGACCAGACTGCGTGCATGATAAATCTTACCTGTTGGTGACTGCATGCATGATACATTTTAGCTGTTGGTGTTAACCAGACTGTGTTCATAATAAATCTTAACAGCTGATGCTGATCTTACTGCGTTCCTCATAATTTGAACTGTTGGTGCTGATCAGAGTGTGTTCATGATAAATCTGAACTGTTGGTGCTGACCAGACCGCGTGCATGATAAATCTTAGATGTTGGTGTTGACCAGACTGCGTGCATGGTAAATCTGAACAGTCTGTGCTGAACAGACTGCGTGCATGATAGTTCTTAAATGTTGGTGCTGATAAGACTGCGTGCATGATGAATATGAACAGATGGTGCTGATCAGACTGCGTGCATGATAAATCTGAACTGTCGGTGCTGACCAGACTGCATGCATGATAAATCTGAACAATTGGTGCTGAGTTGACTGCGTGGATGATAAATCTGAACAGTTTGTGCTGATCAGACTGCGTGCATGAACAATATGAATAGTTTGTTCCGACCAGACTGCGTGTATGACCAGAGGACCAATGGTCCTGTAAACGCTCACCTGAGTCTGCTGCTTATACCAATAAACATGTTTGAATATTATGGTATTTAACCCCAGTGCAGGGGCAGATGAAGCCCTTGGGCCGTTTTCTTTTTTCAGAATAATCAATATTCTGTCCATTTGCCAATTTCTTGCTAGCTTTTCCCTTCAAATGACATTTTAACAGTTTTTCCCATTCAAATGCGTGGGCAACCAATGTTGACCTTGCCATAAACTTGGTCAAGGTCATCACAGGGTCATGATTTATATATACATTATTGCACTATAGCCATGGATGCTTCACGCCAAGTTTCATTGAAATCAATCTATTGGTTTCAGAGAAGAAGATTTTTGAAGGGTTTTTACCATATATGGGCATGGCGGACATCTTGGTCATGTGACCTAGATTATTAATATATACATTGGTTCCCCCATCCTATAGATGCTTCACATAAAATTTGGCTTCAATTGACCAAGTGGTTTCAGAGGAGAAGATGTTTGAATATTATGGTAATATACATGTATATTGCCCCGGGGTGTGGGCATATGAGCCCTTGGTCCAATTTTTTTTCAGAATCATTTATATTTAGTCCCTATACCCATTTCCTGCAAGATTTTCACCTCAAATGACTTTTAAATAGTTTTCCCCATTCCAGTGCATTGGCGACCTATGTTGACCTTGTTCTAGATTAGGTCAAGGTCACCACAGGGTCATGATTTATATATACATTGTAGTACTTCAGCCATTAGTGCTTCATGCCAAGTTTCTTTGAAAGCGGTCCACCAGATTCGGAGAAGAAGATTTTTGAAGGGTTTTTACCATATTTGGGCATGGCAGCCATCTTGGTCATGTGAACTAGAGGATTTATATATACATTAATTCCCCCATTCCATAGATGCTTCATATAAAATTTGGCTTTTTTTCACCAAGCAGTTTCAGAGGAGTAGATGTTTGAATATTATGGTAATATACATGTATATTGCCCCGGGGTGGGGGCAGATGAGCCCCTGGTGTCCAATTTTTTTTCAGAATCATTAAGTCCTACTGCCCATTTCCTGCAAGACTTTCACTTTAAATGACATTTTAAAAGTTTACCCTATTCAAATGCATTGGCGACCTATGTTGACCTTGCCGTAAAAAAAGGTCAAGGTCATCACAGGGTCAAGATTTATATATACATTGTAGTACTTGAGTCATCAATGCTTCATGCCACGTTTCTTTGAAATCGATCCACCGGTTCTGGAGAAGAAGATTTTTGAAGGGTTTTTACCATATATGGGCATTGCGGACATCTTGGTCATGTGACCTGGATTATTTACATACACATTGATTACCCCTTCCTATTGATGCTTCACATAAAATTTGGCTTTGATTGGCCAAGCGATTTCAGAGGAGATGATGTTTGAATATTATGGTAATATACATGTATATTGCCCCGGGGTGAAGGCATATGAGCCCCTGGGGTCCAGATTTTTTTCAGAATCATTAATATTCAGTCCTACTGCCCATTTCCTGCAAGACTTTCACTTTAAATGACTTTAAATGACATTTTAAAAGTTTTTCCCATTCAAATGCATTGACGACCTATGTTGACCTTGCCGTAAAATAGGTCAAGGTCATCACAGGGTCATGATTTATATATGCATTGTAGTGCTTAAGCCATCAATGCTTCATGCCAAGTTTCGTTGAAATCAGTCCACCGGGTCTGGAGAAGAAGATTTTTGAAGGGTTTTTACCATATATGGGCATGGCGGCCATCTTGGTCATGTGACCTGGATTTCTTATATACACATTGGTTCCCCCTTCCTATAGATGCTTCATATAAAATTTGGCTTTGGTTGGCCAAGCGGTTTCAGAGAAGAAGATCTTTGAAATTGTGGACGGACGGACGGACGCCGGATCATGGCCATCCTATAAGCTCACCTTGTGAGCCTAACGGCTCAGGTGAGCTAATAAATCTGAACAGTTGGTGCTGATCAGACTGCGTGCATGATAGATCTGAAATGTTGGTGCTTATCAGACTGCGTGCATGGTAAATCTGAATTGTTGATGCTGATCAGACTGCGTGCATGATAAATCTGTACTGTTGGTGTTGCCAAGACTATGTGTATGATAAATCCGAATAGGTTGTGCTGACCAGACTGCGAGCATGACAAATCCGAACTGCTGCTTGCATGGTAAATCTAAACTGTTGATGCTGAACAGACTGGGTGCATGATAAATCTGAAATGTAGCTGCTGACCAGACTGTGTGCATGATAAATCTGAACTATTGGAGCTGATCAGGGTGCGTGCATGATAAATCTAAACTGTTGTTGCTGATCAGACTGCGTGTATGATAAATATGAACTGTTGTTGCTGATTAGACTGTGTGCTCGATAGGTCTGAACTGTTTTGAAAAAAAAAATCGAATGTAAACGCTTGGTATGGCTTTCCGGAGCAAAATACTCCCGCATGGAATCACTGGGCATGCAGCAATACTGACCAGGTAAAGTAAATTTTGGAAAACACACAGCTAGTCAGATAATTTAGCATAACCTGTGGCACTGACCCCTATTCTTCCTGCGAGAAGAAAGTCCGTCTTTAATACACTGAAGGGTGGTCCGGTGGGAATAAGGGCCCCCCGCCCATTGGGGCCTTGGAGAAATAGATGGACCGCTTGTGCCTCGAGGCAAAGCTTCTGAATTACAGGCCGACCATCTGATTACTGATTAACCGCTCATGTCTGAGCCTGCCCAGGAAAAGTGGTTTAGTCAAACCATCCATACATATAGGCATTATAGGCTTAGTTGGGTGGTTATATTTACGAAGCGCATTTTGAGTGGCATGACATCCTAATTTTGGGTTAAAGTCCCAAATGGGCCCGTACCGGACCCGGATTAGAATAGGCCGGTCGCTCCCTCATGCGGAACCGTAAAACCCGGTCAAAAGAGGTGCCACCTGTTTGCCGTGGGTGGATACCCGTAAGCCGGAGAAGAGGATCCTGGAGGTTGAGGGACAGGCCAGAGATCTTCACCTGTCTCAACACGCCTCTTTGGCCTCGAATTCGGTGTAAACGGGAGGCCGTGGAGGCTCGACACGGTCAATCGGCTGCCATGCCTTGCCCTGAGATCTCTTCTTCCTTCTAACTTTCTCAGTATCGAATGATACGCAACCGTGTTCCAAATTTCTTCATTTAATCATCCTTTTCCCTATATCTCAGAAGGCGGTGGTTTAAGGGTCAATCGACGGGCTTGTTTTTCGGTATTTCTGGGTTACTTGGGTGTAGGTTGAGAGGCAGGGTGGCTACAACGTCTTAATGTTATTTCGGTTTTCTTTATTAGACATCTGACTTAATATTCAGTTGTTGTTTAAGCTTGGGTAGTCTGAAGTACTTTGGAATCTTGCACGGCGAGTATGACGGGTATGTAGCTTTGGCGCTGGAAACTGGAGAGCCGTTTCCGTATAGCGTCCCCTTGTAGGGCTCCAAGGAGGGTGAAGCGCATAGCCATCGAGACTTAAAACTAAAACAATGGATTCAATGGCACACAAACGACAACGACCGGACTCCGACGACGATATAGACGCTTCGACACTGTTTAGAGCACAAGAAAATTTCCAAAGTTTATTATTATTGAGTCAACAAACAAAGAAACACAAGTTACATCACTGTCACCTTTCGTTATTGAGAAACAAATTGAATCTATGATAGGCACACCAAAATCTGTGAAGAAATTAAAAAATGGAACATTGTTAGTAGAAACAACAAGGAAAATACAAACAGACATTCTTTTAAAATCAAAAAAGTTCTTCAATCTATCAGTAGAGGTTAAACCACACAAAACTCTAAACTCTTCCAAAGGCATAATAAGAGACAGAAATCTCAAAGGAGAATCGGAAAAGAACATTCTCGAGTACTTGGAAAATCAAGGTGTTACAGCAGTAAAACGCTTCACAGTTAAAAAAGGACAAGACACAATCAACACGAATACACTTCTTTTAACATTTGACTCAGTTGTACCACCTAAATCTCTGAAAATCTTTTATCAAATTATTCCTGTCGATCTGTACATACCAAATCCTTTGAGATGCTTTAACTGTCAGAAATTTGGACACCATGAGGACAAATGCCCAGTTGACCCCGGGTCAGTTTGTGAAAGATGTGGTATGGGAAACCATGACCATCATACAAATCACTGCAAAAACCCCACAAAATGTGTCAACTGTGGCGGAGCACATCTATCACGGTCAAATGAATGCGAAACATGGAAGAAGGAAAAAGAAATCATGCGATTGAAGATAACAAAGAACTTGACATATCTTGAAGCTCGAAAACAACTAGAACAGAAGCCTGAATTTAGTTTCTCACATATAGTCAAATCACTTGCTGCCAAACCAGAAACAAAAACAGCTGCTACACAATACAGTGTCGAAGACTGTAAGATTACAGAGAGTTCAAAAGTTCTCATTGCGAGGAAATCAAACAGAAACAATAATTCTCAAAATCAGAACGTAACATCAAGCAAATCTCTGTCAGAACAAGCCAAAGTTAGTTCAAAACCAAACCAACCGAGTACAAACGCAAAACCACATTCTGCATCCAGTAGGGTGCAGAAGGGATCAGATGATCCCGTCCAACAGTATAACAAATTTGGAGCTCTGGCTATTGACGATGCCATGGAGATGGACGAGGTTGCCTCGCGCCCTGGTTCCCGTGGCCATCGTCCTCGGTCACCAATCACAGCTCCAAAGTAGAAGTTTCCAGTCTACATTTAAACAAAAGGTCACGCATTTAAATCTCCTCTCTAAATTATTTAATGGGTAGCAAATATAAAATAATACAATGGAACTGTCGAGGTGTAAAACCACGTTTTGAAGAACTACTACTTCTTTTGTCACTACTTAGACCTTCTGTTTTCTGTCTTCAAGAAACTTTCCTCAAACCTAATGACACGTTTACTTTGAAAGGCTTTAATTTTTACAATCACATTCACTTGGATTGTCTAAGAGCATCTGGTGGAAGCTCTTTACTTGTCCATTCAACATTACCACAACGTCAAATTAAACTTAAAACGGATCTACAAGCGGTTGCTGTTTCTGTTACACTCGAGAAAGAGATAACTTTCTGCTCAGTCTATATCCCTCCCTCTTATATTTTAAAATCTGAACAACTTACTTCTTTACTTCAACAGCTTCCTTCACCCTATATGTTGGTAGGTGACTTCAATGGTCACAATGTGCTTTGGGGTTGTAATGACAATGATCCCAGAGGAGAATTAATCGAGGATTTCATCACGAAAAACGACATTTGTTTGATGAATGATAAATCTAACACTTATCTAGATTCTGGTAAAGGCACTTTCTCATCCCTTGATCTTTCACTCTGTCACCCCTCACTCTATCTTGACTATGACTGGTCTGTTTGTGAAGATCAACGTGGATCTGACCACTTTCCAATTTTGATTGAAAGCGTTCAGACTCATGATGAAGCCCATAATCCCAAATGGAAATTGAATATAGCAGATTGGGATTTTTTTCATACTTTATGTAATGAGTCCCTTACTGATACTTTTCTCTCTGATTCTTCTGATCCTATAACTGACTTCACCTCTTCTTTAATAAATATATCTGAGAAATGTATCCCCAAAACCTCGACAAACCCAAAGAAAATTAACCCATGGTATAACGACGATTGTAAAGAAGCTATCAAACAACGGAAAGACACTTTGTCGAAGTTCTGCAAGTTCCCAACGCATGAAAATTTAAATACTTATAGGAATTCTAGAGCAAAAGCCCGTCGGACTATAAAGTCTGCAAAACGCAAATCATGGAGAACATACATATCGAATTTGAATTATAAAACACCCACTAAAAACGTTTGGGCCATGGTTAGGAAAATATCCGGTAAATCTAAATCTGCTTCTTATCACCATCTCAATTACAATTTCAACAATGCGAACGAAACAGCTTCCACAAAACAAGATATAGCAGATACTTTGGCATCACAATTTTGTTCAAATTCCTCAACCAGTCATTATTCGGAGGAATTTCAAAAATATAAGAAAGAACAAGAAAAGACTAAGTTAAACTTTAAGTCCTCAAATAATGAAGAATATAATACTCCTTTTAATTTGGATGAACTAAAAGACGCCATCAGTAAAGCCCATGATACAGCAACAGGTCCCGACGAAGTTCACTATCAAATGTTAAAACATCTTCCACCAAAATCACTACATGCTCTCTTAGATATTGTAAAAGTCTGAGACTTTAGCATGAACACACACACATACACACTTGTTATTTGATGTATTTATATGATTATCAGGGTGGGGTAGGATGTGACCTAAGATGTAAATGTACTCACAATTGTTTTGTCTTTCAAGATCATCAATATTTAGGCTTTGTCATGTCATGTCAGTTATGCAGCATTAATAATAAATGTTGTTCCTCATTGTAAGAGTTGTTTCTGATATTCCATAAAGCTTTTAAGTGTTTATTTTATCCATAATTCATGGTAATTATCCATTTTGTACATCTCCAAAGATTAAGCTTTGCTGACATCTCATTTGTGATTTAATCATTTTATGACGTCATTTCAAGTTTTCGCTTTTCATAATTTGATTTCTAAACCTGTGAGATTGCTAAGTCAAGAATTGAATAGGATGTAAGTTAATGAAATTATAAGTTTATTGTTTACTTTAATATTCACTTACCCCACCCACCCTTTATTGTACATGACGTTTCCAGCGCGTGAACTCTAACACTATTCCATGTTAAATCTAACAATGTTTTCTGTTAGATTTAACATCGTTTCCTGTTAGATTTAACAATGTTAGATGCTGGGAATTTTGATATAAATAGGAGACGCGCCGTCATTCGAGGTCTTCTGTCGGTTAGAAAATAGATTTGAATACACGTTGTGTACTTGCCTGTCGATAATTTTGAGGTAATTGGCTTATTCTGAAATACGCGCGCCGTGAAAGTTGATTTTATTAGTAAAGAGAGTTACTATAAATAGATTTACTGTTAAGCGTTGTGTATTGAAAATTGAGGCGCGCTACGGGATAATTTTATCGAAAGTACATTGAAATTTTAGCGATCGGGGACCTCGAAGGACAGCAAGAATTCATTTAATTCACATAAATTGCTGTTTCTTCAAATTAAAGTTAAATGAAATTTAACTAAATTGTCACTTGTTGATCAAGAGCCGTGTTTATCGTCATTGGGTGTCATCCTGACTAAATAGTATTTACAGCATCGGACCACTCGGTTGTAACAACTATTTTTGGTGTCAGGAAGTGGGGGATTTTTCGTTGAAAGTCCAGTAATATTCGAACCCACGGGTCCTTAAACATGGGTAGAAAGCGCCAAATCAGAAAACGGGCAGAACGGGTGCACTCAAAAACGTCTTTGAATAGCGGCATCATTACCTCTGATTCTGAATCAGAGGCCTCTGTTGTTTCTAGAAAACAGAGCCAAACAGTCATTGGACTGAAAAACCAGACAAATGTGAGTGCACACCCCGACATTAATGTTACATCACAGCTTCAAGGCACAGGCACAAATCTTGCATGTACAAGTAACAGGCCACAAAATCATGATGATCAATCTCAATGCAACTCTCCACAACATTAGGTTATTGGTGCATTTGTCAATCTTGCGTCGCAAGATAACATTCATATCCAGCCACCACAGCAAATACGGTCAGACACTTGTCACAACTCCGGTTATACACAGTCCGATGATAACGACACTGATCAGGCTGCACATTATACCATAAACGCGGGTCACAAACATAATCTCTCGCAAAGCGATCATAATTTGCGCTACTGATCGCCACCGGTTACGCTGCCCGGCACACAACTACATTCCGTGAGATATTCCAGTAATTATTCAGACACCGATCAGACAATGCATGCTCACTCCACCCGGGCTACTGCGAGTCGCGCATACATATCACGAGAAACCATCCATAGCGGAAGCTTCCCGCGAGCTCAGGTTGACACATGTTTGGCAACTTCGTTGCGGCTTGGCGAAAATTCGCAAACCGATCATGCCACCCACTTCAATCCGACCAGTAATACAAATCAAGAATATTCCTGGTCGCAAAGATACGTTACATTACCTAACACACATACAGTGCCAGGCCCGCGATCTTCCCCTATCACACAAACATTATGGTCCGGTGACACACAAACAAACCAGGAAACTCTCACTAGCGTCCTGCAGGATTTCTGTTCTTTAATGTGCCGACAGATTCAATCCCAAAATAAATTACAGAACAGCATGTTTAGAGACTGTCTAACCGGGGTAACAACTGCTGTTTCTGGGCTAGCAAATCAATTTTCAAGTTTATCGGGGCAAATCGATGGTCTGCGACAAGCTAATGCAAGGGAAGCAACTACTGCAAACCAAAGCGGCATTTCACCCAACACAGTTACTCCCAATGTAATTCCGTCAAGTACGGTGGCACATAATGTCCGTTCTCATAACTGTGAGCAAACCGATTTAAGGGAAACAACCACTTTAGGTCTAAGCAGTGTATCACAAAATGTAGTTCCTTCCCTTACATTGTCACCGGCTTCGTCCACTATGATGGAGCGCGATACATGTACAAGCATTTCAACTACATGTAGGCCAAATCAGTCTTCTCAGGATGCTACCATGCACATTCACTGCGATTCAAATATGCAGAGCATTGTACCAGCATCAGTCGCTGGCCATTGTGATTCTTCTTCGGTAATTGTGACACCACATGCACATTGCAATACCAATACAAGTCCATCAAACATGCTGAATGCAAACACTGCAGCTAATCAAACCCGATCACACGATGCATTTTCAAGCAACAAGGTTGTTAAGCTGCCATCTTTCACTGGAAACGGTAATGATAATTGGAAAATTTGGTACTCTCGTTTCACGCAAGTAGCAAATCTGAATAACTGGGACGATGCTACACAATTGAGCGAGCTTATGCAAAGGCTGCAGGAACTGCAGCAGAGTTTGCTTTCGACGAAATACCACAGGCGATTCTTAGCAATTTTCACAGCCTCGTGAATGAATTGGGTCTTAGATTTCAGTCGGTAGAAACCAATAAGACATTCCGAGTTCAGTTTGGGAAACGAGCGCAACGTATCGGCGAATCCGTAGAGGACTACTCGGCCGAGATAAAGCGAATTTACGATAAAGCGTACCCGGGTAGGAACCCCGAGATGCGAAGGCAATTACTGCTACAGCAATTTCTGAGCGGGTTGCGTGATAAGCAGGCTAAATTCGCCGTAGAGTACTTTAAGGAGCCGTGTACTATTGAGGACGCGGTTCATAATGTTGTGACATATATGGAGGCCCAGCAAAGCCACAAATTTGATACTTACCGTTCAGCTGACCACTCAAAATCTGTACGATTCCTATCGCAGGCTTCTGTTGATGATGATGATGAGAGTAGTGATAATGATGCCTTTGTAAACACTTCACAGTTTTCAAAACCCCCTCCATCTTCAAGTGAACTGGGTCAGAAACAAACTGTTAGGAAAGTTCAAACTACGCAACAAAACTCAGAATTAAACTTGTCGCATCAATTGCCTGAAATGATCTCTAGGCATGTTGGTGAACTTGTCAATCTCATTAAGTCTTCAGGTGAGTGTGTAACAAAAGAATCATCACCAGGCAAGTCGCAAACCGCACCACCAAATCAGGGCCCAACATCTAGGTTAGGTCAGTTGCGACCTCAGAATCCAAACCAGGGACAAACAGCTAGGTCAGGGCGCGTGCCATTTCAACAGCAAGGTCAATGTCAATCAGGTGGGCAAAACCGTTTAGCAAACATGCAATGTTTTCATTGTGCAAATTTTGGGCATATCAAACGTGATTGTCCTATACTTCAGACTGAGCAAACCCTGCTCGGGGCGAATGTATCACAAGTAAATGCGCCAAAGCCAAGACAAGGGGCTTCGTTTGCCCCCCAGGGACCTGTTAATCGTCAGAACATAGTTTTAAACTAGAACGGACCGGTCTTGAAGGCCGACAGGCGGTCCATATTTCTAACGGCCAAAATGATAATTTGAGAAATGATTGCAGTCTTAATCATGAAACAATGGTAAGTCAAGTCTCCACTTTGGTAAATGCACGCAATGCTAAACAATTGGCGCGACATGGAGCAAAACAATGCGATCCTAGTGACCGGGAACAACCATGCACAAATTCTGATTCCAAGGTCGAAACAGCGACCTCGCGAGAGACGGGGTCACATTTTTCTGTTCCACAAAATACCCATGAAACGGGGACGCAAGGCACATGCGACTCGCATACGGTACAAGCTAATTCCTCAAGTACTGGTACAATGTCGAACACTGAGACTAAACTTAATGCAGCAGATAACCAGGTCCATGAGCACGGCGCGATTAAGCAAATATTGTGTAGTGAGGGATTTTATCTTGACGCAGACATTTGTGGGGTTAATGTCTTATTTACCATAGACACTGGCGCAACCCGTACGGTTATCTCAGAGAGAGTTTATAATTCGATCCCCGAAGCTCGGCGACCCAAACTAAATAAGAGTACGGGACTGACTAGCGCCTCAGGGCAGCCACTTTCCCAAAAAGGTAGCGCTGTATTTACAATCTCGCTCGCGTCCGATATTCAACTTCAGAGTGAAATAATGGTAGCAAACATCGAGGATGACGGACTGTTTGGTCACGATCTTTTGAGTCAGGGGGGCGCGGAAATCCTCTACAAAGAGGGTGCCATACGGTTCATGGGTGTTACAATACCATGTAAACAAGTCCACAAGAATGACCCTATACGCAAACTCAGGGCGGCAAAAGATTTTACAATCGCCGGTTACAGTGAATCTATTGTAGAAGCATTTTTGGATAGGTCCGAAAATGATGACCTTTTGACCTCGGACATTATTCTAGAGCCAAGCCCCGGTTTTCAAGAGAAATATGGCTTGCTCATGGCGTCCTCTTTAAGCAACATTGACTCTAGGGTCACGCATAAAGTCAGACTCTTAAATCCTTGTCCTAATGACATATCCATAAAACAAGATACCACATTAGGCACTGCCGAGGTAGTAGTTAAGGCCATCACTCTGGTGGACCAAGAAAATAGGGACACCGATAGTTCATGTAGAAATCTCGATTCGAGCACTACCCTTAGACGTGTTATAGGCGAGGTCCCACCCGTACCGGAACACTTACAAAATCTGTACCGCACCACGTGCGAAAACCGAACCGAAGAAGAGAAATCCATTATTGCAGATTGTCTTATAAAATTTCAGGATACATTCTCTAAACACGATTTTGATTTAGGGTTGACTAGGCTTGTCGAACATGAGATAGATGTCGGACAAAATAAACCAATAAAGCAACCGCCTAGGCGCGTACCTGTAGCATTTGCTGCAGAGGAAGAAAATGTCATTAAACAGATGGAACAAAGTGGCGTTATACGCAAAAGTACATCTCCTTGGGCTAGTCCCATCTGTCTTGTTCGCAAGAAAAATGGTAAAGTGCGGCCTTGCGTAGATTATCGCCAACTTAATGCCATCATGACTAAAGACGCGTATCCTCTTCCCAGAATAAGCGACTGCCTCGACGCAGTTGCAGGGGCTAAGTTGTTCTCAAGCATCGACCTGACGTCATCGTTACATCAGGTCCCAATTAAAGAGGAAGACATTCCCAAAACTGCCTTTTTGTACAAAGTATGGTCTATATGAATACTTGACCATGCCAATGGGGTTAACAAATTCACCTGCGGTCATGCAAAGGCTGATGGAAATCTCGCTGGACAAGCTCCAGTGGCATTCGTGTCTTATCTATCTAGATGACGTATTGATATATGGTTCAGATTTCCGTGAACACATGCACAGACTTGACAAGGTCTTATCGCGCATACGAGATTCCGGCCTTAAACTTAAGCCAGATAAATGCCAGCTCTTGAAACCCACCGTAAACTTTCTCGGGCACACAATAAGTGCTGAGGGTGTTCTTCCTAACCCCGAGAACATAGCCAAGATTAAGCAGTGGCCTGTCCCAACCACCCCTACACAAGTGCGTCAAATACTAGGACTTGGGTCCTACTACCGGCGGTTTTTACATGGGTACAGTGATTTAGTAAGGCCATTAACACTTTTGACACACAAGGGTACTCCTTTTATCTGGAATGAAAACTGTCAAAATGCTTTCGATACCCTTAAGGCAAGGCTCACCGGAGCTGAAATCATGGCTTACCCGAGGGATTCGGATTCCTATATTCTTGATACCGACTCAAGTGATACACAAATTTCTGGGGTCCTCAGTCAAGTGCAAGATGGCGTAGAACGCGTAATAAGTTACGGAAGTCGAACACTGAACAAAGCAGAGAAAAATTACTGCATTACTGACAAAGAGCTTCTCGCTGTACGACATTTTTCCGAGTACTACCGTCAATACTTATTGGGTAGGCATTTTCTCGTGCGTAGCGACCATCAGGCCCTTACATTTCGCTTCAAAATGAAAGAGCCTAAGCACCGGATAGCAAGATGGATAGAAATACTGTCAGCTTTTGATTTAAGTATAGAATTCAGAAGTGGCGCTAAACACGGGAACGCCGATTCGGTCAGTCGTTGCCCTGATCCTTGGAATTGCACGTGCTCTGACACCGATAACCTCGAAAGTTTGAAGTGCGGACCTTGTAAAAAATGCGTTAAACGTTTCCATGAGTTGCGTGGTGAAACTAGCAACAATTCCGAAGGTCAAATGTCCAGTATTAGGGCAGTTACAATGAGGTCTGAGTCGCCGGTGGGTACGCCAGAGTGCTTACCCACACTTCATGAAAGCGCGAAAACTGATGACACCGTGCCACCGTCACTGCAGGGTACGCCAGGGTGCTTACCCACGTAACATGAAAGCGCGAAAACTGATGACACCGTGCCACCGCCACTGCAGGGTACGCCAGAGTGCTTACCCACGTTTCCTAGTGACAAGTTGAGCAACGATAATAGTACCATGCAACCGTCAACTCAGGGCACACTCGGGTGCCAACCCAAACTTCTCTCTGGAAACTTGAGAGCGGTACATACGAGGTCTCAGTCAGGACAGAGCGCATCGAAGTGCCAGCCCACGCTCTCCAATGATAATTTGTGGTCCTCAGAACAAGACAAATTAAAAATAAGAGCAAGTCAAACAAAGGTTAAGCCCAGCTGCTCGCTACTACTGGAGCATCTGGGATTCATTGACATTGCAAGACGGGTGTCTACATAGGTATTTTTATCGCAAAGATGGTACCGGGTCCCACCTTCAGTTCATAGTTCCCCACTCAATGAAGCATGACATACTATACCAAGTTCACAATTCTATTGTCTCTGGTCATTTCGGTAGAAAGAAAACGCTATAAAAATTACTACAACGGTTTTTCTGGTATGGGGTGCGCGAAGATGTCTATACTTGGATCCTGCGCTGCGATAAATGTGCTGAGAATAAACGGCCGCATAAGACCCCACGTGCACCACTAGGCAAAATACAAGTCGGCGCAACTTTCGACCGTTTATCGACAGATTACATAGGACCTCTACCTCTCACTCCCCGAGGCAATCGATACATTCTTGTAGCCACCTGCTCTTTTACGAAGTGGGTCGAAATCATCCCCGTCCCAGACCAGTCCGCTGTCACATGCGCTAACAAACTGTTAAATGAAGTAATCAGTCGGTTTGGTTGCCCACTCACGCTCCACTCAGATTTAGGGCGCAATTATGAAAGTTCTGTCATGGCTGAGCTATGCAAGCGAACATCGGTCCGAAATCCGAAATGCAACGGTCAGGTTGAACGTTTTAATCGGAGCATCTTGCGTATGATTAAAGCCTACTTATGCGGAGAGCAGGAAAACTGGGACCTGAACTTAGGATGCTTGGCTGACGCCTACCGAGCTTGTCCAAATGAAACCACACACCTCTCTCCCAATCTGCTCATGTTAGGTCGATAACTTAGGATACCCTCAGAACTTGTTTATGGTGGGCAATGCAATAACGCGGGTCAAGAATTGAATTCTTACGGTGACTATGTTGAACACCTAAAACAGATTTGTTTGTTTGTTTGTTGTTTAACGACGCATCAACCCTGATGGGTCATTAGCGTCTAACAAGGTAAAACGATAAAAATATATTGAAATCATATTAAAATGTAACGTTTAGTAAGATATAAATGTCGTTGTAAAGAAACGATATGTGAAATAATAACATTGATGGTTAAAAATTTACAATTTATAAAACAGATTTACTTGTCTAAGAAATGATAAAATGTTTCCAACGGGTACATCTTTAAACAATTCTCTCAAGTTATTAGCTTGAAAACAGGAAACTCGCTCCGCAGCAAAGTCGGTACATTCCAAAAGAAAGTGTTTAACTGTGAATGGTGTATCACAGCCAATACATTTGGGTTGATCTTCTCGCTTTAATAAGTGGGAATGTGTTATTTTTGTATGGCCGATTCGGAGACGAGCAAGTACGATTTCTTCTCGTCTCGAAAGTTTATTAATTACTTTTGGTCGTTTAACGATCGGTTCAACTTCCCTTAATTTATCAAAGTTCGCTCCGTTCCAGATTGTTTGCCATTTATCCGAGATGTACTCGTTAATAAAAGGTTTAAAATTGACATAAGGAATTTTGAAAACAGTTTGTTCTAGATTTAACGATTCTTTAGCGTTCTTATCAACTTTCTCATTTCCATATATACCTATATGACTGGGAAACCAGCAATAAATAATTGTTTTCACTTCTGAGATGGTATGGTGTTTTATTAATAGTTTTTGAATTTGAGGGTTTTTTGATGACGTATGGTTTACGGCCTGTAGAACTGACATAGAGTCAGAAAATATAATGAATTTTTCCTTTGAGTTACACTCATTTATGAAGTCTAAAGCTAAGTCTATAGCTTTAGCTTCCGCTGTGAAAATTGAAGAACCATCAGGTAAGCGTAACGTTTTGCAATTGCCGTTTGTAAAAGTAGCACAACCAACTTTGTTTTCTTCTTTTGAACCATCAGTATAAATACATTGATAGTCGATAAATTGAGATTGTAGTTGATGAAAACTTTCTGTGGATTTGATTCGGATTTTTTCCCTGAATGTGTAGAGTCAAATTAATTTCTGGTTTTCTAATGCACCATGGTGGTATTTCGGAAACAAAATGCTCTTCTATTTTATCTTTTTGGATGTTTGCTGATTCTAAAAGTGGTGCAACTCGTAAACCAAAGGACCGGATGACATTTGGTTTTACTTTCATTAAGCTGTACGACCTCTTCAGAAATATATGGCGGAAAAGACACCTTATGAACTGGATTTGATGGATTAGCCGCAATTCTAATGGCGTACTGTAGGGCAAGTTTCTCTCGTCGTAAATATAGAGATGGCTCTTCAGCCTCAACATAGAGGCTTTGTATAGGTGATGTTCGAAAAGCACCTAGAGCTAATCTTAGGCCTTGGTGGTGAACTGTATCAAGAGAACTGATATATGATGGTCTTGCCGATCCATACACGATGGATCCATAATCTAATTTTGAACGAATGAGGGAACGATATAGCTGTAGAAGGACAGTGCGATCAGCACCCCAGTCTGTGTGTGATAATACTTTCAGTAAGTTTAATGCTTTAAGGCATTTGGCTTTTAAGTACTTGATATGTGGTATGAAGGAAAGTTTACGACCAAAAAGAACTCCAAGAAATTTAAAATCTTCAACTACTGGAATAAGAGATCCATATAAATAGAGTTCTGGATCGTTGTGTACTTTCCGTAGTTGACAGAAATGTACACATTGTGTTTTCGACTTGGAAAATTTGAAACCATTATGTGAGGCCCAGTTTTCTATTCTGTTAATGCACTGCTGTAAGTGCCTTTCGATAGTTCTCATACTTTTTGACCTGTAACACATACAGAAGTCATCTACATATAATGATCCATCTGTTTTAGGATCCAAGCAGTCCATTATGCTATTTATCTTAATATTGAACAATGTTGTAGACAAGATGCTCCCTTGTGGGACACCCTGTGCTTGATCAAACTTTTCGGATAAAGTCGATCCAACACGAACCTGGATCCAGCGATCCGCAAGGAAATTTTCAATAAATGTAGCTAATCTACCTCGTATTCCGAGATCATGTAGATCTCGCATAATACCATGTCTCCAGGTGGTATCATAAGCTTTTTCCAAGTCGAAAAACACAGCAACAACATGCTCCTTTGCAACAAAGGCATCACGAATAAAGGTTTCCAGTCTTACTAAATTGTCGTTGGTACTTCGTTCAGAACGGAAGCCCGACTGAACAGGAGATATAAGGTTATTACTTTCTAAGTACCATACAAGTCTTACATTTATCATTCTCTCTAAAGGTTTGCAAAGACAACTTGTAAGTGCTATCGGCCTATAGCTGTTAGGTTCTGCATGGTCTTTTCCCGGTTTAGGAATTGGTATTATAGTGGCTAGTTCCCAACTTTCGGGAAACTTTCCAGTTTCCCACATATCATTAAATATATCTAAGAGAGCTTGAAGTGATTTTGGTGGAAGATATTTTAACATTTGATGGTGAACTTCGTCGGGACCTGTTGCAATATCATGGGCTTTACTGATGGCGTCTTTTAGTTCATCTAAATTAAATGGAGTATTATATTCTTCAATATTTGAGGACTTAAAGTTTAACTTAGTCTTTTCCTGTTCTTTCTTGTATTTTTGAAATTCCTCCGAATAATGACTGGTTGAGGAATTTGAACAACATTGTGATGCCAAAGTATCTGCTATATCTTGTTTTGAGGAAGCTTGTTTTGAGGAAGCTGTTTCGTTCGCATTGTTGAAATTGTAATTAAGATGGTGATAAGAAGCAGATTTAGATTTACCGGATATTTTCCTAACCATGTCCCATACTTTTTTAGTGGGTGTTTTGTAATTCAAATTCGATATTCTCCATGATTTGCGTTTTGCAGACTTTATAGTCCGACGGGCTTTTGCTCTAGAATTCCTATAATTATTTAAATTTTCATGCGTTGGGAACTTGCAGAACTTCGACAAAGTGTCTTTCCGTTGTTTGATAGCTTCTTTACAATCGTCGTTATACCATGGGTTACTTTTCTTTGGGTTTGTCGAGGTTTTGGGTATACATTTCTCAGATATATTTATTAAAGAAGAGGTGAAGTCAGTTATAGGATCAGAAGAATCAGAGAGAAAAGTATCAGTAAGGGACTCATTACATAAAGTATGAAATAAATCCCAATCTGCTTTATTCAATTTCCATTTGGGATTATGGGCTTCATCATGAGTCTGAACGCTTTCAATCAAAATTGGAAAGTTGTCAGATCCACGTTGATCTTCACAAACAGACCAATCATAGTCAAGATAGAGAGAGGGGTGACAGAGTGAAAGATCAAGGGACGAGAAAGTGCCTTTACCAGAATCTAGATAAGTGTTAGATTTATCATTCATCAAACAAATGTCGTTTTTCGTGATGAAATCCTCGATTAATTCTCCTCTGGGATAACTGTCATTACAACCCCAAAGCACATTGTGACCATTGAAGTCACCTACCAATATATAGGGTGAAGGAAGTTGTTGAAGTAAAGAAGTAAGTTTTCAGATCTTAAAAGATAAGAGGGAGGGATATAGACTGAGCAGAAAGTTATCTCTTTCTCGAGTGTAACAGAAACAGCTACCGCTTGTAAATCCGTTTTAAGTTTAATTTGACGTTGTGGTAATGTTGAATGGACAAGTAAAGAGCTTCCACCGGATGCTCTTAGACAATCCAAGTGAATGTGATTGTAATCATTAAAGCCTTTCAAAGTAAACGTGTCATTAGGTTTGAGGAAAGTTTCTTGAAGACAGAAAACAGAAGGTCTAAGTAGTGACAAAAGAAGTAGTAGTTCTTCAAAACGTGGTTTTACACCTCGACAGTTCCATTGTATTATTTTATATTTGCTACCCATTAAATAATTTAGAGAGGAGATTTAGATGCGGGACCTTTTGTTTAAATGTAGACTGGAAACTTCTACTTTGGAGCCTTGATTGGTGGCCGAGGACGATGGCCACGGGAACCAGGGCGCGAGGCAACCTCGTCCATCTCCATGGCATCGTCATTAGCCAGAGCTCCAAATTTGTTATACTGTTGGACGGGATCATCTGATCCCTTCTGCACCCTACTGGATGCAGAATGTGGTTTTGCGTTTGTACTCGGTTGATTAGGTTTATTTGTTTTTGCGTTTACGGTTGCTTGATCTGATGTTGATTTCTGATTTTGAGGACTAATTGTTTTGTTTGGCTTTCTAGCAATCAGAACTTTTGAACTCTCAGTGATTTTGCAGTCTTCGTCACTGTATTGTGTGGCAGTTGTTTTCGTTTCTGGCTTTGCAGCAAAAGATTTAACTACTTGTGAAAAACTGAATTCAGGCTTCTGTTCAATTTGTTTTCTGGCTTCAATATAGGTTAAGTTCTGTGTTACCTTTAGGCGCATTATTTCTTTTTCTTTCTTCCATGTTTCGCATTCATTTGACCTAGATAGATGTCCTCCGCCACAGTTGACACATTTGATCGGGTTTTTGCACTGATTTGTATGATGGTCATGGTCACCCATGCCACATCTTTCACAGACTGACCCGGGGTCAACTGGGCACTTATCTTCATGGTGTCCAAACTTCTGACAGTTAAAACATCTCAAAGGGTGAGGTATGTATATGTCAACAGGTACAATTTGATAGAAAATTTTGACAGCTTTTGGTGGGACGACTGAGTTGAAAGTAAGAAGCAAAGTATTGGTGTTAATGGTTTCCTGTCCTTTTTTAACGGAAAAACGTTTAACTGCCGTTACACCTTGATTTTCTAAATATTCTAGGATGTTCTTTTCTGACTCTCCTTTGAGGTTTCTGTCTCTGATGATGCCTTTCGAAGAATTCAAAGGATGTGCGGTTTCACTTCTACTGATAGGTTAAAGAACATTTTTGTTTTCAATAAGATATCTGTTTGCATTTTTCGTGTTGTTTCCACAAGCAACATTCCATTTTTTAATTTCTTGTCGGATTTTGGCGTACCTATCATGCTTTCTATCTGCTTTTCAATCACAAATGGTGACAGTGACGTGACTGGTGTTTCTTTATTAGTTGATTCAATGAGTAAAAACTTTGGAAAAGTGTCTTGTGCTCTAAACAGTGTCGAAGCGTCTATATCATCGTCGGAATCCGGTCGTTGTCGTTTGTTATTTGAGGAAGCCATATTTTCAGTTTTAAGTCTCGACGGCTATGCGCTTCACCCTCCTTGGAGCCCTACAAGGGGACGCTATACGGAAACGGCTCTCCAGTTTCCAGCGCCAAAGCTACATACCCGTCATACTCGCCGTGCAAGATTCCAAAGTACTTCAGACTACCCAAGCTTTAACAACAACTGAATGTTAAGTCAGATGTCTAATAAAGATAACGGAACTAACATCCAGACGTTGTACCCACCCTGCCTCTCAACCTAGACCCAAGTAACCCAGAAATACCGAAAAACAAGCCCGTCGATTGACCCTTAAACCACCGCCTTCTGAGATATAGGGAAAAGGATGATTAAATGAAGAAATTTGGAACACGGTTGCGTATCATTCGATACTGAGAAAGTTAGAAGGAAGAAGATATCTCAGGGCAAGGCATGGCAGCCGATTGACCGTGTCGGGCCTCCACGGCCTCCCGTTTACACCGAATTCGAGGCCAAAGAGGCGTGTTGAGACAGGTGAAGATCTCTGGCCTGTCCCTCAACCTCCAGGATCCTCTTCTCCGGCTTACAGGTATCCACCCACGGCAAACAGGTGGCACCTCTTTTGACCGGGTTTTACGGTTCCGCATGAGGGAGCGACCGGCTTATTCTAATCCGGGTCCGGTACGGGCCACCTAAAACAGAGAATCAGACATGCACATGAGGTCGCGAGGAAGAATATTTCTTCGGGCGCGAGACGGCAATCCGATATCTATGATGCGAAATTGGCTGTCCATAAGTACAAAGCCGGCGACTTAGTATGGGCTGAGAAAACCTCCGTTAGGCCAGGCCTCTCACCAAAGTTGCAACCCTTGTACCACGGTCCCTGTCTAGTCATTGAGAAGTACAACGATCTTGTGTTTCGTGTACAATTATCAAAGTGGGGTGTGTACCAAGTGCTACACCATAACAAAATGAAACCGTATGAGGGTACAAATATTCCGCGATGGCTGAGAAAGGCTAGGGCTGCCGTAACCCGGCACACAGTCGAGAAAGTACCTTAAGTCGGGATGACACCATACCTGCTTCTTTTATTTATCTTTGTTGTTGTTGTTCTGTTACTTCTATGACAATTAATGGAAGAGATATTGGATTTCATGAACATATTTTTGTGAATTTTGTTGCTTGTATGGCAGATTATCATACAAGCATATATAAAAGTATATCTTAATGATGTGATGTCTTTATTTACATCAAATGATTGATATCCACAGCATGTCATTTAAAGTGATGTTATATATGTCTTTTAGAATAATGGCTGAAGAAACATTGTTGACAAATGAGTCCCCAGTGCAAACGAACAAAACAGAGTTTCTTGGGTATTACTCTATCGCTGGCAATAAACACAAATCATTGAGGGTTAATGATGCTCCGCCAAAGGAAGCTGCGGCAAATTCTCTTTCTCAAACCCGGGTTGTTCACTACAGTGATGATGTGGTCACCCTGTCATTGCCTTCATCTAGCCACACTCGCCAGTCTAGTAGTAATGACAGAGTAACAGTTTACGCTGATGATGTTTTGGTGATGCGTAATTATTATGGGTCAACATAGGAAATCATCCTCGCACTGGTTTTCAAGCCATCAAAAGGGCTCCGATTACTTTATTACTGTTCATTGTGTTGATTACCATATAAAATATATATGTTACCCTGCACACATTTTTATGTAAAGATACCATGCACACTTGATATTAATGGGTTTCCATTTACACTTCGGGCAGATGATACCTCGCACACATAAATTGGAAAAAAAGGTACTGGCTGTCACTGGTGAATATAAACACTGGGATATTGCCGCGCTAGTTACTATAAACTGGTTTTATCTTCTTCAGAGCTATGTCAGTGCCCATCAATCAGGGGGAGAAGATACCAAATGTGCGTGGCAGAGTTTACCGATGCCTCGTGTGTGGCTACATGGCTGGGAAGGGCCGTGTAGTAAGCCATTGGTATAAGACTCACCGCCATTATACTGAGGCCCCGTTCTACTGTACGGTCTGTTTGTTCCGGGCAACAAAAGAGAAAGAGCTGGTAGAGCACATCAAGACAGGTGTATACCCTCCACATCAGAGGTGCATGGATCATAAGTTACAACAGAATCAACCCGTTGACTTCAATAATATGCTGATGAGGAGCAGTAGTCCCAAGTTTCCTGTGGAGGTGGTCGATATAGAGTGTATGACAACTGAGGACTCTTCTTCGTTCTGGGATCAGAGGAAAAGGCCAACAAGTGCCGATCAACAGGGGGCGGTGGCAATCAACATCCTTCCCCAGTTATTGGATTACGACCCGGATGAGAGAATAACTCCTGCCCCAGTGCCACAAAGGCCTAACGACATAACCATGCGGAATTCGACATACTCACCTGAAATGCCCCAGGGACCGGTACACGTTTACCACCCCACTCCACTTTCCCTGGTTGGACCGGGCCGGCACCAGCCTGACTTGTTACAGAGGGCCATACAGGCGACCCAGATAAATGAGGATGATGTGGCCCTTGTCTCCAGGATGCTGCCAGATTGGCTCCTGGAGAATACTCTGGTAACCGTAGGGGGAACCGCATCTCCAGATCCTAACCAACTGAATACGCCGCCACCCCAGAGGATCGTTACCGTGAGCTCACCACCAGCCCAGGTAGCCCCAACAGTCCTTGTAACCAGTTCCCAACAAGTTTTCCAGGACAATCCTAATGTTTCCACCCCGCCTCCAAGGATTGTTGCACCCCCAGTGGTCGTGGGTGTCCAACCGGTTCAAGGCGGTGACCAACCAGTTCAAGGCGGTGTCCAACCAGTTCAAGAGGGTGCCCAACCAGTTCAAGGCCTAGATGGAGCAGCGGGAAACCAGGACAACGCTGGTCAAGACCAGGTTGCCAGGGCTATCCGGGAAATGTCCCATAGCCTTGTGGAAGCCATAGCGAACCAATCTTTCCAAATCGAAATGGTGAAGAACACGCTGTCCGCATTCCTCAGGAGGCTGGACGACAGGGACAAGGAACGACACCCGGTCATCCTCCAGCAGTATCCTCGAAGACCGCTCTTTCCACCCAAGAGGAGGAGTGTAACTCCTATACCGGCATCTCCTGCCAGGAAGAAGAAGAGGGCTTCCAGCACAGCAGCAAATCCTGAAAAGAAGAAATAGACATTTATACATGAACATTATGAAGGAGTTGATTTCATAAAGTGACATTTACACTTGGACATTATGAAGGAGTTGAATTCATCAAGTGACATTTATATATGAAAATTATTTAAAAGTTGAACTGATCTGTTTTCCAAGTTACTTTTAAAATTATATGTAATACTTGTATGTGTGTGTATAACCGGAGTCTCTTTGGCTCGGCTTTTTCCATTTCTTTTCCCGCCTTTCAGCTTATGGGGACATAAGCTGAATGGAGAGGGGAGTAGTGTAAAAGTCTGAGACTTTAGCATGAACACACACACATACACACTTGTTATTTGATGTATTTATATGATTATCAGGGTGGGGTAGGATGTGACCTAAGATGTAAATGTACTCACAATTGTTTTGTCTTTCAAGATCATCAATATTAAGGCTTTGTCATGTCATGTCAGTTATGCAGCATTAATTGTTTTCGCTTTTCATAATTTGATTTCTAAACCTGTGAGATTGCTTAGTCAAGAATTGAATAGGATGTAAGTTCATGAAATTATGTTTATTGTTTACTTTAATATTTACTTACCCCACCCACCCTGTATTGTACATGACGTTTCCAGCGCGTGAACTCTAACACTATTCCATGTTAAATCTAACAATGTTTTCTGTTTGATTTAACATCGTTTCCTGTTAGATTTAACAATGTTAGATGCTGGGAATTTTGATATAAATAGGAGACGCGCCGTCATTCGAGGTCTTCTGTCGGTTAGAAAATAGATTTGAATACACGTTGTGTACTTGCCTGTCGATAATTTTGAGGTAGTTGGCTTATTTTGAAATACGCGCGCCGTGAAAGTTGATTTTATTAGTAAAGAGAGTTACTATAAATAGATTTACTGTTAAGCGTTGTGTATTGAAAATTGAGGCGCGCTACGGGATAATTTTATCGAAAGTACATTGAAATTTTAGCGATCGGAGACCTCGAAGGACAGCAAGAATTCATTTAATTCACATAAATTGCTGTTTCTTCAAATTAAAGTTAAATGAAATTTAACTAAATTGTCACTTGTTGATCAAGAGCCGTGTTTATCGTCATTGGGTGTCATCCTGACTAAATAGTATTTACAGCATCGGACCACTCGGTTGTAACAATATATTTAATGATATGTGGGAAACTGGAAAGTTTCCCGAAAGTTGGGAACTAGCCACTATAATACCAATTCCTAAACCTGGAAAAGACCATGCAGAACCTAACAGCTATAGACCGATAGCACTTACAAGTTGTCTTTGCAAAACTTTAGAGAGAATGATAAATGTAAGACTTGTTTGGTACTTAGAAAGTAATAACCTAATATCTCCTGTTCAGTCGGGCTTCCGTTCTGAACGAAGTACCAACGACAATTTAGTAAGACTGGAAACCTTTATTCGTGATGCCTTTGATGCAAAGGAGCATGTTGTTGCTGTGTTTTTCGACTTGGAAAAAGCTTATGATACCACCTGGAGACATGGTATTATGCGAGATCTACATGATCTCGGAATACGAGGCAGATTAGCTACATTTATCGAAAATTTCCTTGCGGATCGTTGGATCCAGGTTCGTGTTGGATCGACTTTATCCGAAAAGTTCGACCAAGCACAGGGTGTCTCACAAGGGAGCATCTTGTCTACAACATTGTTCAATATTAAGATAAATAGCATAATGGATTGCTTGGATCCTAAAACAGATGGATCATTATATGTAGATGATTTCTGTATGTGTTACAGGTCAAAAAGTATGAGAACTACCGAAAGGCACTTACAGCAGTGCATTAACAGAATAGAAAACTGGGCCTCACATAATGGTTTCAAATTTTCCAAGTCAAAAACTCAATGTGTACATTTCTGTCAACTACGGAAAGTACACAACGATCCCGAACTTTATTTATAAGGTTCTTTTATTCCAGTAGTTGAAGATTTTAAATTTCTTGGAGTTCTTTTTGATCGTAAACTTTCTTTCATTCCACATATCAAGTACTTAAAAGCCAAATGCCTGAAAGCATTGAACTTACTGAAAGTATTATCACACACAGACTGGGGTGCTGATCGCACTGTCCTTCTCCAGCTATACCGTTCCCTCATTCGTTCAAAATTAGATTATGGATCCATTGTATATGGATCGGCAAGACCATCATATATCAGTTCTCTTGACACAGTGCATCATCAAGGCCTAAGATTAGCTCTGGGTGCTTTTCGAACATCACCTGTACAAAGCCTCTATGTTGAGGCTGAAGAGCCATCTCTATATTTACGACGAGAGAAACTTGCCCTACAGTACGCCATTAGAATTGCTGCTAATCCATCAAATCCAGTTCATAAGGTGTCTTTTCCGCCATATATTTCTGAAGAAGTCGTACAGCTTTACGAAAGTAAACCAAAGGCTATCCGGTCCTTTGGTTTACGGGTTGCACCACTTTTAAAATCAGCAAACATCCAAAAAGATAAAGTAGAAGAAAATTTTGTTTCCGAAACACCATCATGGTGCATTAGAAAACCAGAAGTTAATTTGACTCTACATACAGGGAAAAATCCGACTCAAATCCACACCTTCTAAAAGAAAGTTTTCATCAACTACAATCTCAATTTATTTACTATCAATGTATTTATACTGATGGTTCAAAAGAAGAAAACAAAGTTGGTTGTGCTATTTTTACAAACGGCAATTGCAAAACATTACGTTTACCTGATGGCTCTTCAATTTTCACAGCGGAAGCTAAAGTTATAGACTTAGCTTTAGACTTCATAAATGAAAGTAACTTAAAGGACAAATTTATTATTTTTTCTGACTCTATGTCAGTTCTACAGGCCTTAAACCATACATCATCCAAAAACCCTCAAATACAAAAACTATTAATAAAACATCATACCATCTCGGAATTGAAAACAATTATCTATTGCTGGGTTCCCAGTCATATAGGTATATATGGAAATGAGAAAGTTGATAAGAACGCTAAAGAATCGTTAAATCTAGAAGAAACCGTTTTTAAAATTCCTGATGTCAATTTTAAACCTTTTATTAACGAGTACATCTCTGACAAATGGCAAACAATCTGGAACGGAGCGAAGTTTGATAAATTGAGGGAAGTCGAACCGATTGTTAAACGACCAAAAGCAATTCATAAACTTTCGAGACGAGAAGAAATCGTTCTTGCTCGTCTCCGAATTGGTCATACAAGAATAACACATTCCCACTTATTAAAGCGAGAAGATGAACCTAAATGCATTGGCTGTGATACACCATTCACAGTTAAACACTTTCTTTTAGAATGCACTGACTTTGCAGCAGAGCGAATTTCTTGTTTTCAAGCTAATAATTTGAAAGAACTGTTCAAAGATGTACCCGTTGGAAAGATTTTATCATTTCTTAGACAAGTAAATCTGTTTTATAAAATATAATTTTTAAATCACCAATCTTATTATTTCATATATCGTTTCTTTACAACTACATTTATATCTGACTTAGTGTTACTTTTTAATACGTAACGTTTTACCTTGTTAGACGCTAATGACCTATCAGGGTTGATGCGTCGTTAAACAACAAACAAACAAACAAAGTCCCAAATTATGAAGGCAACGTGCCGACATGACCATTGCTGTTAACTGAGACGTACAGCACCAATTCATTAATACACTAGCGCTACTTATCCATTTCTATACGACTGCGCGATGCCTACCACACGGGCATAGAATATGAATCATTGTGGTCAAGTGATGCTAACGACACATTAATTTGAAATGAGTGATTCATTTTTGTTGTGCGTTGACCTTAAAATAAATATAACATTGCATTGCATTCGCGTCACATTGCACTTGTATTGCTTAGTATATTCAATTTTCCTTTCTGCTTTTCAGGCATGCTTTTGAAATCTGTGTGCAGTCACAAAAACGCAAGATAGTGACGGCACCGAATCAACTGCGCAAACTGGTTTCACTCCAAACATTTGCAACACTGAACAAGTTTGGAGACGATGTTGCTGCTGTTCAGCTTCAAAAGGAAATGATTGTATTAAATATGCCTTACTCTGTTTGATATATTGTTTTGGTTTTGATCACGGTTACGAAAAGGCGTGGCAACAAGTGTGTTTAAATGTTGAAAGCCAGGGAAGAAGACCACGTCATTCAAGTTTACACTTGAGGTGATTTAATCGATTCTGTAGGCGCGGACAGTGCAGGGAACGCCAACCAGGACTTAATTCTACTGTAACAAAGACATTTTGCAAAAATATTCAATATTGTTTTAGATCTACTGAGAATACTCATTCTTGATCGAACACTCAACATGGCAAGCGCACAGTCAAACGAAAACTCACCGGCTCCTTCAATGACGTTACCATTGTCTAGGACCTGGTCGCTAATAATGCAACGATATGGCTGTGTCATTATAGGCAAGATCATGCAAAATGACGACAAGAGGTTTACGTTCGATTACATGGACTTTACCAAGGCAACTTGATACTAATGCCCGGGAAACGTTGCTAGACGAGGCCGAACAGGAGAAGTTGTTTCTCAAAGGAAACGCCCCAGTGCAGCCATGTAAGCGGAAATGAGAATATGATTTGGAGGATTACCAGGATGACACGATACCTCCATCAGGAACCCCGGCACCGGCAACGGAAAACGAAGCGAGCATCGACGACAGTCATCGGATCAGGTGTTCTGTATTTCGGACGATAACGCCGATGGGAATGACATGGAGATAAGACTTTTCAAAGTGCCGACAGAGGTTTTTGAGCGTGTTTGTAACAACTTTATAATGGACACGACTATTATATGGATTAGGCGATATGAAAGTGATTTCATGAAATTCGATTGTCACGATGCGGCGAAAGCCAAAGAAATTTATATTCTAATGCATCAAGTATGGGACCGAGAGAATCTATTTTTTGAAGTGTAACTCGTGTGATTTGTTCGGATATTGTCAATGCACTCGCTAGTATAATTCACTTCATTATCTATCGATGCTTATTTTGTTGGTGTTTGTTGGTTTTTTTTTCCACCGTTGTGTATTTGTTTAACCAAACAATGTCTGGTCCTTGTTGTATTTCATATATCGTATTTACCAGATTAAAAAAAATATTTCGACTCTTACGTGTTTTCTTCAAATCAAGTCATATTCATAGGCGAACTGATTTTAATACTTTCGGTGCACATAACATTACAGTCACTTCTTATAGCTAAAATGTCGATTGCATTAAGACACCGAAAGTGTTAAAACAACGCATCTGTACAAAAACATATTCGGCACAGATTCAATGATAGAACGCCAATATCGGACAAAGACTGTTTAACTCTTAAGCCTTGTGTCCTTTTTATGGGGCATAGACAAGCTGTAATACCAGATGGGCTCATCATTATGAAAACATGCCAATGCAATATACAGATATTTTTAAAGTTGTAAAAAACGAAAATTTTCATCAGAAACCTAGATTGTGGGCGGTTCTAACGAGTACCCACAATCTATGTTTTGGAGCAAAAATAAGAAAAATAGGTATACCCCCGCATACCCCAGTTTTACTATATAAAAGTTGGGTTTAAGGGGGTATATGTTGCGCGGACATGTTTTCCTGATGTATTCGAGTAGGAAATATGGTAAGCATTAAACGTTTTTTCTACAAAGATTATATTTTAATTTGCTACCTGTTATGTCAAGCTATCAATTTACTTCAAGGACAAGGGGTTATCGCGGTGATGCATGTGTTTCTTTGTTCCTGGTCGTCACTGGTGTTGATTGGCAGCATAAAATTTTCCCTTTGTGTACATGTAGATTTTCAGCCTCAAACCATATAAGTCATGTTCGCATCTAACTTGTGAAGGCCTTACTCTGTTATCTGTGTGGAAACTCCTTGGTTTTCTAATGCTGAAATTCGGATGAGTGTGTGTCTAAGTTCGCTTCACTCATGCATTCTCCCATCCGAACCCCTGGTGAAATAATGTCATTTGATGTGTCACCAGTAAACTATTCAGATTCAGGCAGATTTAGATTTTATTTCTGATCAAATCTTTATCAACTTGCCGTTGTGAGTACTGGAATATCTGTTCGTTGCAAATGTATAGAAGAAAGAAGGCCACCGATAAAAAAAATCTGTATACTCATTGGTCATTTGAATCATTATATACTGTCTAAATATTGGATTTAAATAGCTATCGATCAAATATTGATTTCTGCATTACGTGACTGAAACGTCACAGCCGACGTTCGATGTAAAGTCGTCTGTGTTCTTTACTGAAAATGTCATTTGAAGATTTCAACCCATCTTTTAAAATTTCTATTGTGTCTATTATGAAATGCAGTGATTGATTCATTTCAACATCATAAAAATAAACGAATGTCAGTCACGGAATATTATGCACAGTTTTCTTATTCAGTGCACTATCCAGAAATGTAAAAACAATATTTTGTCTTGATCACAAGCGCTTGACACAGACAACAGTCATTCAGAAAGAGATTTTCTAAATTGGGAAGAGAACATTATGGGGCACATTGAAAAAATAAAGCAAATCAATTTCAGAATAATGAAGTCTCTCATAAGTGTCTGAAGAACAAATTGCAAAACTTAGAGCGGATTCCTGCTTTCTTGACACCAAACCGCAGTTTTTAAGCAAGTTTGGTTGAATTTGACTGCACATAAAAAGGTACAAGTAGGCAAAGATCAGGAAAAGGCGCAATCAGAAAAAGATTCCCACTCCAAAAACCGAGGTGGGAAAAAACCAAACTAACAATCAGGAACTTATACCATGAAACATATCGTAAGCCGAATGAGCAGCTATTTTCCCAATAGGTGGCCACTCAGCCACCTTAACTTAACTAAAAATATGAAAACATACATAAGGCGCCAACAACACAAAAAAAAAAAAATTATACACCAAGACATAAAACAAAAAGAACCACCACAGAAAACTGTGGGCACTTGAATGGTATAAATATGGATAAATTGACATTTTTTTTCAGTTTTACGTCCCTTTCAAGATTATTTCAGCTCATATGAGACGGGCCAATCAGTAGGTGGGGCGAAAACGGCAAAACAATTTTTAAGTAAATGTTTGCAGTGGGCCTTTTCTTGAATGTGTTTCTGAATTACTTCATAACACTAATGAAGAAATACTTCTCACATATTATAAGAATAAATGACAACATTTGTAAATGTATATTTTAAAGTCTGTAAATTTTAAAGTACAAACGTAGGAATAAACTTATTTTGCTCAGTATAATAAGAGACATTTAAATACTGTAGTGTACGTGCATTTCCAAACAAAAATATGTTAAGCTTGAAATTTCCCCAATTCATGTGAAAATAACCCTGCTTTAACAGACTGCTTGTTTTTACACTAAACGCTGAAAAACTGGAAAATATTACTTAATTGAGAACACAAAAGATTATTTCATTGTGTTTATGTGTGCGGGGTACGCATTCACTGACTTATCAATCATGCACAATTAACAAGGTCATGTTGTACATAAAACTATGCCCTTCATTTATTTATTTTACGTTTCAATGTTGGAAGCTATTTGTAAGATTATGTCAATCTGACATCAAATAAGAAATATCAGCAATGTACAAGATTTACAAAGATAAGGGGCCAGTTCTCGTACATCCGGTTTATGTTGATAGACAATGCACAATAGAAAATTTTATTTCTTTGCAGGTATACCAACATTCCTGGTATATCTGATACTCTAAAGACAAAGAGATCAGCGTTGTTTGCACTGTTCTGTCCAAAGATTCAGTGAAAATTTGGGGAAAGTCTGACGTTGGGAAAAAGTTAACTGGCATGTTATGTGACACAACAGCAAAAGTAGACTGAATAGCTTGGACTGATGAAGTTGAAAGAGTTGATAATCAATTGCAGAAGAATAAGACATACCTCATTGAGGATATAAAGGTGAAGGAGTGTCTGAAAAGATAACTCAAAGGCAAACAAAAATGTACAATTACTATTCACAAGAAGTACTAAAATAACTGAAAAGAAGAAGAATCTACTTTGCAATGTCAACTGAATCTCACAGCATTGAAGGACATGAAACAGATACCTTACTGGAAAGATTAATGTAGCTGGCAAGGTTGTTAGTGTGTCAGAACCCGAAACAAACCATGGAGCTAGAATATTAAATGTGAAAATAAGGGACCAACATGCAGATGTTGATATGTCATTTTGGACACAATCTGCAAATTCCTTTACTGGAGAAGTAGATAACATCCTTTATGTTGAACAGTGCCCAATGAAACTGGTCGATTCTTATTTGGTAATATAGGGTAGCCAGTGTCCCTATACCATAAATGAACAACATGAAGACTTAAGCTACTTAAATCAAGTTCGAACAGATGACGTACAGATGATGACAATGGAATAGATCATTTATCACCCAAAAAGACACCCTCAAATAAAGTTCACTCTGTGGGACAGCTTACACAGACTTATACAAAGCAAACTTAACTTTTGAAGCCGAAGTGGCAAGTATAGCTGTAGCAGTTTATGACAGACGCCCTGTCAAAGGCTGCAATAAAAGCATGTACAAGAACGAAAATAGTGGACTATATGTTTGCGTGTGACAAAGTGTATTTGGTTATCAGCAGTAAGACTTTGCTTGAAAGCAGACATACTAGACCAAAAAGAGGATGTGACTATTACATTTTTCAACAGCATAGCCGAGCAAGTCATATGTGAATCGGCCAACGTTCTGAAAAATAACAAATATAATATTGAATGATAAGTGGATAAGAGAATTTAGAAATTTACTGTTTCTGGTGGAAGGAAAGAGGATGAGTATAGCTGTTTAGATTTCCAGTTCATGAGAAATACTAAGGAGGATATAAGTCACTCAAGAAATGGAAAACGACAAAGAGAAGAAAAAAACACCAGAGGACCAATGGTCCTGTAAAGGACCAATGGTCCTGTAAACGCTCACCTGAGATCTGCTGCATATACCAATAAAACATGTTTGAATATTATGGTATTTAACCCCAGTGCGAGACAGACTTTAAGATAAATTGCATTGATTTTTAAGCATGTTATATTTAAAAAAAAATATGTTCATAAGCCCTATAGCCATAGATATGGTGATGTGTTTGAACAACTCAAAAAATGAAAATTTCTACGTTTTCACACCAACAAGTTGGCTTAAATAACGGTTTTGCCATCTAAATGTGCTTAAAATTTAAGTGTGCTTAAAATTCATTCTTTGACAAAAGTAAAACCCATATGTCATGTATGTCCACCCTTTGTATGTTTAAGCCGTATATTTTTGTGCCCCCAAACATATTGGTTTGGGTTTGTCCGTCCTTCGTGTGTCCAGTGCAAAAATACGCTTCACTCGGTCAAGGACCGTTAGAGCTAGGATCTTGAAACTTGGTATGTAGTTTGTATATGAAAATTAAGAGAACCCCTAATTTTTCTTTCTTTCATTATGTGAGAGTTGTGTCCCTTTTTAATACTTGATAAAGTGAACAGATAGTGGGTACATGTACCTTGTGTGTTGTTTATAATACTGAAAGTGTGTTATGCATCAAAAAGAAAATCACTTCGAAGTGCGGACAACATTGCTTCAGACGGTCAAACCTCATTTGAAAACCTTCTGAAAATAACTGAAAGCTTTACAGTGCCATTTCTGATGAAGAAGCACAAATGTTGATATCAAGTCTCAAAACATCAATGGTTTATCTGAAGACAGACTACAAACTACATGTTCAAAAGACTTCTGTTTGTGCAGATCACTGCATTTGATTTTGCTCTCAGTGACTCTGTTGATAAACAGCAACTAATTTCCTGTGAACATGACCATGTTATTATCTGTGACAGATGTTCATTACTCCAAGAAACCTTTCAGAATCTCCTCAACATCCCAACGACATCAGACCTATCGGAATACCCCTGGAGCTAATTTGACCTACCTTGCACCCCCAGGACAAGTTTAATGGGTGCCAAATCGTTCATTGGGACCCTAGAAATGCAAAGATTTTTTGTCCCCAAAGAAAAACTTGTTTGCACTTTGAAAAAATGCATAGTTTCCATGGCAACCATTAACGCGGTTCTTGAGCATGGAGGTGTGCATACAAAATTGATTATAACTCCGCTATTACTTATCCTAGATTACTGAACTTGGTCTTATTGTAAAGCTTAGAAATTGCCCTTTCATCATATGGTAAGTAATATAAGATATCTAATTTTTATATTCATGAATTTTTATCAAAACATTTAAAAAATGACAGAAAAATCATATACATCCATAAATAAACTACTTTGAGGCCCAAACTATCATTGTGACACAATAATAGCATATGACAAATAGTGATGTCATGAGCTTAAATGAAAATTATCTCATTTGCATATAACACTCGAGTGTCATGAACTATAGCACTTGCAAGGTTTTGGATAGGTTATAAAATCTATCATGTATCCCTGAAACCAATTTTCATTGCTGCCGGTGTTGTCAAAGGGATCATCTTAATGCCATAAAAATATTGTCCTCAACAATGAACAGATTTCCATCATGTAAAAATACATCGTTTCCACATCCACCCCTAGTGTGATTCTAAAGAATAGGGTGTACTCACAAAAATATTTATATACAAACAATAGCATGCTCTAGAATATAAATAATTGGTCTAATATTGATGTATGGACTTAGTAGTTTAACCATAATACCTATTATTCAAATCAGTGATTTTGCTTGTTCATGAAAATAAATAAAACTCCACACAAGAAAATCGGAAAAATCTTGACAGAAATAGGGGATATACGTACAAAATCATTTGTACCAGAGCTGTTTATAAAACCAGGATGCTAAAAGAAATATCAAATGAATGATATGGCTATGTACTATGACTCTTATTTTAAATTTCATGTATTTTAATGAAAACTTCATAATAGGAATTAAAAAATGGAAAAATTTGAACCGGTAAACCTACAAAATGACATGCATCTCGGCAACCAAAAGCACTAACATGCTGAAAATGGCATCAAATGGTTGCTAGGGCAATATTATACCATCCTGTGCATTCGATGTTTTTTATCTATGAATATTAATGAATGCTACTGAAAAACAAGAAATTCAACAACCATATGAAAACCACATACGTGTATATGTAATAAAGAAGTTGCTATGAAACATAAATAACAAAATAAAACGCAATTGGTCCTGAATGGTGGCTGCCTGTTTTGATTTGGGACAAGTACTGGAAACACCCAAAAGTTTAGAAGGCGGCCCCCGTGGCCGAGCGGTTAAGAGCGCTGTTTCTTAATCGCTCGATCATCTCACCGCTGTGACTGGTGTGGGTTCGAGCACCGCTCTGGCCACATGTGAAACAAGCCAAGTTCTGCCTGCGGGTGTGTCAGGTGTTTTTTCTCGGGGTTCTCCCGATTTTTGCCCCACCTACTGATTGGCCGTAAAACTGAATTTTTAAAAAAAAGTTTTGAATAATTTATTATAAACGAACCCTAAGTACATTAAATCTTACAGTGAATGATCTTGGGACAAAAGATGGATACATTTACATATGGAATGAATCTATAGCCCAGAGAGGTGGTTGTGCGTTTGCATTATGCATTTATAGCTTTTTGGAAAGGTACAAGTAGGCAAAGATCAGGAAAAGGCGCAATCAGAAAAGATTCCCACTCCAAAAACCGAGGTGGGAAAAAACCAAACTAACAATCAGGTACTTATACCATGAAACATATCGTAAGCCGAATGAGCAGCTATTTTCCCAATAGGTGGCCACTCAGTTAACTTAACTAAAAACATGAAAACATACATAAGGCGCCAACAGCACAAAAAAAATTTGTTATACACCAAGACATAAAACAAAAAGAACCACCACAGAAGTATCGACTTGGAACGATCAGTAACACAAAGTTACTGGCGGGCTTAAACCGGTTTTACATGGCCATAACCTCACCCTCAGCTTCTGCAGTGGTTCATAACATTTAGTTAGTTATTTGGTCCTCGTGGTGAATCTCTAACTAGTCAATGAATCATCAAGAACAAACAAATAAATCATGATAAACATCCTGATGAATCAAAAACCAGGACTCACAGACTGAGTAAGCTGCCCGACGATGGAGATCCCTGGGCGCCGAATAACCTACTAACTCCGGAGCAAAAGAAAAACACCAGTTGGACCCCGGTGGGCCAAGCAACAGACAAGAAGCTCCGGCCCCAACCAACTGAAATGAATAGCTTTATGTCGGGGCCATCATAGAGTCTGACGCCCGACCCACCGGCGTGCAATTAAAGAAGGCAGCATAGTCTGCCAAAAAAATGTCCTTTACTCAGACAATTGTTGCGGACAAAACGCAAACTGATTTTACATTGCAATGCTTTGGTACTGTCTGAATAAATTTGATATTAAATCTTTTGAGCACAAGTATCTCGAGAAAGGGCATTCCTTCAATGAAAATGACAGCATTCATTAGCGTGAAGGAAATTCGACAAAACGTCCAGTATAAACAACACCACAATGGACTCAGACTGTCAGGGCAGCAAGGGCGGAACAGCAATTTATGGTAAAGGATTTTTTTTATATTTCCAAGGGGTGTGCCCAGTTGAGAAATTTTGATTTAGACATGGATAGGGAGAAAGTCTATTGGACAGGAGTACGAGAATTTAAGTTGACATCAAACAGTCCAACCATAATCCAGCTTCAATTTAATCATGATGGCCTAGTCCATCAGCTGGACCTCATGCAGAGGAGGAATAAGTCCCAAGAAGACATTCCAATGCCAATGATTTTACCACGATAAGCAGAAACAAATATAAGGATCTTTTGGTCCTCTGTAGAGACATTTTGTTATAAAACTGAAATCCTTTAAGAGCAGTGAGCATATTAATGAGAAAGGACATGGGCCATATCTTAAGCCTCTCAAGTGACTCTATAGATTTGGCAACATGGAGCCAAAGAGAATTGAAATAATTTTGCATCTTTCAAAAGGGTCGTCAATACAAAAACTAATAAAATCCAAATGGGGTCAAATATCTTAAACGTAGGTTAGAATATGAATCTAAAAATATTAATTTCCTATTTTTAGAATATTCTCGCTGCTCTCAAAAGACCAAAAGCAAAATGTAATCAGCACTATGATGTACGAGGACTTTTAAGGGCCGCCACACGACAAAACACCAGCTGCAGTAATAGCAAATAAATATAAAACTGAGATCCTTTAAGAGCGGTGAACATATTAATGAGACAGGGCATGGGCCATACCCAGTGCCAATCATGATTTTTTTTAGTAAAGTTACCTCTTGATTGAGAGTTAACAGAAAGAGCTTTGTCTCACTGAGTCTGGCAGAATAAAACTGAACAGATGACATTTCTTTTCCATTTAATTTCTCAAAAGAAAAAAAATTGTCTTTTCACGAGAATCATCTGTTTCAGCCTCCGTCACAGATCATTCACATGTAAAATCACTTTTGTTCTGAGGAAAAGTTAAAAAATGTATTTAAAATATAAAACGCCAGTTCTGGTACAATCATGCTTACTGGTATAGTTATCAATGTGAACTTACACTGTTTATCCAGAGACAACCAACGCTATTAGAATAAAAAAAATACACAATGGAGTAAATAATCTGATTGTTCCCAGACAGGTGTTTTCTCCCTTCAGTCACTTATTGATTTCATCTGTGTTGGTTGTACTCAGTAGCGTTAGTTATCTCTGGATAACCGATGTGTTACTAGACAAAGTAATATTCATTGTGATTTTATCACTGATCAAGGACATTACAATTTATAGTCAGTGTTTTGGGACAGATTTTAATATTCATTCCAGCTTTGCCCACTAGAAATATTTCGAAACCTGCCCTCCAACACAATGTCAAGGGATAAATCATGGTTAGCTTAAATTATTTCTTAACATTTTAAGGCTAAGTAGTTGTAATTCATTGTCCTTAAGAAACTGAAAAAGGTTATTTAGGCACAGTGCAGACCCAGATCGGCACAGTAGTTTTGTTCTGATCAATCACTGTGCAGTCAAATCAGACTGCGTCAAAAGCATCCAGTTCATGCAGTGCTTAACCTTGTAGTCAGCCCATTTTTATTTGGAAGTATAAAACGGCATCTCATCAGTGTCACCACAAAGTTAACTAACAAAATTTGTACCAGGAATAAATTAAAACTAAGAAATAACACCTTGCACCCCTAAAATGACAATTGACACGTTCAGTACGTCAGGATGGAATAATTCAATATGAAGAAATGTGTTATTTATTAACATGGTTGTTATGAAACAGTTCAGGTTCAATGTAGATAAGTTAAGATCATTATTTAAGTTTGCTGTTCCCAGTTTAGATAGGTTATCTTGACTGTCTAGTGTTTTCTTGACATCAATGAAATTATACTTCTGACTATATGTGAACTGTGACACAAGAAAACAGCCATTATAGGATATGCAAAAAGCAAAGATTCAGGTAAGCCTGCGCATATCTTGCGCCTTTTACCTTATTAATATATGGAAAAAAGTGAAGGCCTCAGCAAAAAATAAAAAAGTTGTGATATCACTTAAGATGGGTATGCACTTGTGGTGAAACGATTCACCGAAAACTTGGTGCATCGCGATATGACCGGCTCGGTTTGATTCACGATACGTTTTCCTTAATTATCGGTTCGGTTCGGTTTATCTCAATTTTGTGCCGCTTATGCCAAAAATGGAGAAAATAAAACAAAAGAAATAAAAAAAATGCATTTTCTTCCCTTCGAAATGCAAAATTGATTTTATAAGACTCAAACCTGGCCTTTGTACATCTCAAATGACTTTTTTTTACAAGAATCTTGTAAAAATAAATTCGATTTTTACGTTTCGCGAGCGGCGTTGTTTAACAAAATGGTGGACTTTGGAGGTGTTGATGCCCCCGCAAATTTCTAATCGAACGTTTGGCAATATTTTGGTTTCGGGAGGGTCACAGATCAAAATGGCATTAAAACTTTGGACAAAACAAAAACTGTTTGTAAAGTTTGTGAGGCTCAGTTCGCCTACGGAACAGGCAACACCACTAACATGTTCACTCACCTTCAGAGAAAACATCCTAAACTTCATGATTAACTTGAGGCTAGCAAATCTAAAGATAGTAAGCCATCTCAGTCAGTGAAACTATGCACCTTATATGTACAGTGATCTCAGGTTACTAGTCAGCTCTTTTTAAGTATCAGTGTTCATAACAAGTTTATTGTTGAATCAAAAAGTGTTAATCAATTGTTAATTTGTTAGAAGTTTCAAATTTTAGTGTGTCATAAATCAAATACTGTTAATCAAATGTTAAAAAGTCTATTTTTATTGTTCTATTAAATTTTCCATTGTTTTATGTACAAGTGTCTGTCAATATTCAAGTATTCCCTTGATTTCCCTAACTTAATATGTATCGCGATACGTATCGTATCGTGAGCTGTGTATCGCGATACGTATCGTATCGCGAGCCAAGCGTATTGTTGCAGCCCTAGAATGCACACTTCAAGTATGACATCACAGACTGTCCCAGTGGCTACTTTCCTGCGTCACGGCTCATATATAAAGATGTTTATTTTGAATGTTCACATTAAATTAAACAAAGACTTCTGTTTCAGCAATTCTGTTATTGCTTTTATTCAGATTCCTAAACAATAGGTGACAATTTTACACCAGTAATGAAGTATATTTACTAAAAAGTTAACGTGGTCAAACATCGACAAATACCAAGACTTTCCAAGTAAATTAGAATAAGCAAGGCCTAGGAACTGATATAATCAGAACCCACAATGTCACTAGAGAAAGAAGTACAATACAAAAAAGACACAATCAAGCAAACATGGCAAGCCCAGTCATTAGCTCTTTCCTTAAGAGATGGTAAAAAGGTACAAGCAGGCAAAGATCAGGAAAAGGCGCAATCAGAAAAAGATTCCCACTCCAAAAACCGAGGTGGGAAAAAACCAAACTAACAATCAGGTACTTATACCATGAAACAATCGTAAGCCGAATGGGCAGCTATTTTCCCAATAGGTGGCCACTCAGTTACCTTAACTTAACTAAAAATATGAAAACATACATAAGGCGCCAACAGCACAAAAATTTTTTTAAACACCAAGACATAAAACAAAAAGAACCACCACAGAAATACTGCATGTAGCTCCCGTTCTTATCGGCCTCGGCCATAATTGCGAACTTCTATTGTTAGTAGTTGTAATTCATTGGCCTTAAGAATGAGATTTTGATTAAGACTTCTTGTGTAAAATTTCGAAAATGCAGTACAATATTCTGGCTTTCGTTTCCGGTTTAAAAGGGACTCCTGACGAGGGTTCATTACCCGAAATTGCACAATACAGTACATACTATTTCCCTTTCCAATGTTTTTATTGCTTCAAAAGGATCAAACCTTTATATTTTATTTCATATAGTAACGTGCCAAATCAATGTCCACAACGTCGCAAATTCCATAGACTTCAATGTATTTTCACGTTTACAAGAAAAATTATCTTGTCTCTCCCGGTCAACATATTTTCATAATTTGGTGTCATTCGAAAGGTAAATAAATAAAGGAATAAATAAAGATTTTATGATATTTTCCAATTTTGCAATTTTTTAATACACAACAATTTAACACTGTAGGAAATTTTGAAAAAAATCATTTCCCATTGACGTTAATGGTGAATAACAATATGAGCCGCATCGTGAGAAAACCGGATTTTTGCCTAGGCGAAAACAAAGGCGCAGATCAGCTTCGCGGTAACCGCGAAGCTGATCAGCGCCTTTGTTTTCGCTACACGGATAGTACAATTTCTTTTCTAGTTAAATACGAAATTTCAAGCTTCTAGCTCTTTTCTGAGACTGTACAGGCCGGTTTGTGTTGGACCTGGTCGGAAACCCCGAAGACCGGTTTTCTCGCGTCGCGGCTCATATGTGCAAGACAGAAACAGACACAGAAATAAGAGACACCCACCGAAGGTGTAAGGATCAGATGTCAGTTGGACTTTTCCGCTGGAGTCTATCGGATTGGTACAGCATTTGAGTACCACTGTGGTGTCGAGTTTGGTGCTGCGTGTTACTAGCTCGTCCGTTGTGTGAAAGCGGCATCTGAAAATCCCCGACCGGTATGTGTTCAATTGCGATATTTGCCGATGCAGCTTCTCGACTAAACATTACGAAAACATGCCCATGCAATATACAGAATTGTTGGTTGTAAAAAAAATCTAAAATTTCATTAGATTTTTTCTCTTATTTTTGCTTAAAACAGATCGTTGAAACACGTTAGAACCGCCTCGCCGCGGCGGTTCTAACGAGTACGCACAATCTATGTTTTGGAGCAAAAATAAGAAAAATAGGTAAACCCTGCATACCGCAGTTCTATATAAAAGTGGGGTGTAAGGGGGTATATATTGCACGGGCATGTTTTCCTGATGGCATACATAAAATGGCACGAGCAACTCCATGTTGGTCAAAAAGGAAAATATGGGTTCATTTGATTATTTTTTGCATGGATGATTCCAACAACAAAAGCATTAATGAAAATGCATTTTCCATCAAACGACTTTTATTAATATTTTCTAAATTTAATCCCCGTCAGTTGCGAGAAAAGGGTCGGGGTTCCCTTCCACCTGCTTACAACGCATGCACAATATATAAAATCATGCGATTCCAAAATTTGGCAGAATAAATATCGTTCATATGAGCGTCTTTCAAGCTAATATAAACTTCAGAGAAATCCAGTCAACAATTTTTCAGTCATGTCGGGACGGAGCCATCATGAAAATGATTGCATTTATTCACTAATTTTGCATTAATTCACTCATTTTTCACGGGATTTATTTTATTACAATAACGATTGAAAGATGCATGCTGCGAACATTTAGAAAAGAAAGAATAAAATAAAAATAAAACTGAGATCCTTTAAGAGCAGCGAGCATATTAATGAGGAATGGGATTTCTAATGTCAGTTTCTGGCATTCAAGGGCACATACCTCATTAATTAGCTAAGCTACACAAAAATCCTCATAATTCTGCAATAACCAAGCATTGGCCAATATTTCCTTAAATCATCTTAACCATGATAATCAAGCTGATGTTATCGAGGCTTTTAATTCCACATCTAGGTACCTCGATGACCTTTTGAACATTGACAACCCTTATTTTGAAGGTATGGTCAATCAAATTTATCCACCTGAACTTCAGTTGAACAAAGCTAATATCTCAGATACCGAAGCCCCCTTTTTAGATCTACATCTTTCTGTTGCAAATGGATTTGTTTCTTCTAAAATTTATGATAAGCGCGATGACTTTGATTTTGATATAGTAAATTTTCCCTTTTTTGGATGGTGACGTTCCTCGTCGTGCTTCTTATGGTGTATACATTTCGCAACTTATTAGGTTTGCTAGAGTCTGCAATCATGTTACAGACTTCAACGCTCGAAATAAATGTTTAACGGCAAAACTTCTCCAACAGGGCTATCGGTATCATAAACTTCGAAAAACCTTTTCTAAATTTTATCGTAGACACTATGAATTGATTTCCAAATATAATGTTGGGTTAAAGACACTTTTAAGTGAGGGCCTTTCGGAACCTGAATTTTATGGTGACTTGGTTTACAAATTAAAGAAACTTAAAGGAATAAATGATTTTTCTCTTCAGTTCGGAAAAATCATATCACGTTACAGACGTATAGGTTATAACTTGAATGTTATGCGACAGTCTGCATGCTTAGTTTTTAACCCAATCATGGTTGATAACTATGCTGCCTTCTTTAATTGCACGCCGGTGGGTCGGGCGTCAGACTCTATGATGGCCCCGACTTAAAGCTATTCATTTTAGTTGGTTGGGGCCGGAGCTTCTTGTCTGTTGCTTGGCCCACCGGGGTCCAACTGGTGTTTTTCTTTTGCTCCGGAGTTAGTAGGTTATTCGGCGCCCAGGGATCTCCATCGTCGGGCAGCTTACTCAATCTGTGAGTCCTGGTTTTTGATTCATCAGGATGTTTATCATGATTTATTTGTTTGTTCTTGATGATTCATTGACTAGTTAGAGATTCACCACGAGGACCGAAGAACTAACTAAATGTTGTGAACCACTGCGGAAGCTGAGGGTGAGGTTAGGTACCTGTAAAACCGGTTTAAGCCCGCCAGTAACTTTGTGTTACTGGTCGTTCCAAGTCGATACTTCTGTAGTGGTTCTTTTTGTTTTATGTCTTGGTGTTTTAAATTTTTTGTGCTGTTGGCGCCTTATGTATGTTTTCATATTTTTAGTTAAGTTAAGGTAACTGAGTGGCCACCTATTGGGAAAATAGCTGCTCATTCGGCTTACGATATGTTTCATGGTATAAGTACCTGATTGTTAGTTTGGTTTTTTCCCACCTCGGTTTTTGGAGTGGGAATCTTTTTCTGATTGCGCCTTTTCCTGATCTTTGCCTACTTGTACCTTTTTGCTTTGTAGAAACATGTTCGTGTTTTTGGCAAAGTTGGTCGATAAAAATACTCAAAATTCAAGACCTGGTATCAATGCAATATTTCTCGGTACTTTTTAGGGGCACATAATTAATCCTCATACCAATATACTATGTGACTAATGCCCTTTCATTATATGATAACACTTTTTGCCCGCACCTTTAAGAAAAAGTGAAAATTGATGATTTTCTCCTCCAGGTAAAACAGGTAGGGAATTATAATTTCCAAACCAAAACCCTGTTCAACTAAAACTTTCCACCAATGCATGTCCCTTTATGTGGCTATATGCTACCAAAATATTATTCAAATATTCAGCCACCACCAAAACCCCCTTATGGAGACTGGTCCTTTCCTGGTGCAGATGCCTTGCTTTAACGGAAACGAAATGCAAAAACAGCCTGTTGGGACGACGTTAGTACACACTACACATGTAGTTGTAAGTTACCTCTTTTTGCCGACAAAATTTCGCTTTCTTAAAGATAACTAGCACAGGCACATGTGTTTAGGCTACATTTATGATCGTAATTGTTCATCGTGCACATGGTAGTTTATAAAGCTTGAAAACAATTTGACACTAGTGATATGTCATCTAACGACTTCAAACAAAATGGTTACACAGCACTATAAGAATCCACATAGAAAACTTATATTTATGATAGACACTTGTCATTTGTTGAAGAAGATCAGGGACAGTGTCATTATGAAAATACGCACATGCAATATACAGATATTTTTATTGTAAACATGATACGTTTTCCTTGAAAATGTTTGATATTTTTTTTTTTTTTTTTTTTTTTTTTTTTTTATTTTTTATTTTTTTTTTTTTTTTCAAAACATAAGATTGTTGGTACACGTAGAACTGCCTTCCCGGAGGCCTCGGAAAGGCGGTACTAACGAGTACACACAATCTTTTGTTTGGGTCTGAAATAAGTAAAATGTTTACCCTTTTATACCCCAAGTTGCCTATGCAAAATTGTGTTTCATGGGATATACTTTTCATGTTTTTCTGATGTTTGTCCAGTTGTGAGAAACACCTGAGAAGGGGTAAAAAACAATTTTGGTAGATTAAGCTCAACGCCTATTTGTGGGACAGGAACAAACCCTTCCCTATACACCACAGGCGAACCGACGAACATCTCTTCCATATTATTACCCAGAAAAAGCGAATAAAACTTGCGTTCGATGAGCTTGACAAAGAAATGCTACACCATATTGCAACGTATAACAAAAACCTATAACACGAATAAGAGTATAAAGCTGTTGTTGCCCTACTCGAGAGAACAAGATTTCGTGCGATTTTTTTTCAAGACAGTAGACCTCTTTAGGATTTGGCCGATAAACGCCAGAGACAGTTCAACGAAGTCTATAACTGGTTCCAGTCTTAGAATGAATCAGTAAATGAATGACACAAGTGCTTGTTTACAACGGAAACCAGGGAGGGTATAGATTTTCTGTACTTTACTACTGTGGGTTCATGCCGTTAGTGGATTATTCAGTAAATGAACTGAAAGCAAAAAGAACCACAACATAAGTATCGCCTTGGAACGAACAGTTATATAAAATTACTGGGGACATGAACTGGTTTTACAGGGCCCTAACCTCACCATCAACTTCTGCAGTGGTTCACAACATTTAGTTAGCTGTTCGGCCCTCGTGGTGAGTCTCTCTAACTATTCCAAGAATCATCAAGAGCAAACGAATAAATCATGATTACCACCCCTATGAATCAAACACGAGGACTCTGTAATCTGCCCGACGATGGAGATCCCTGGGCGCCAAATAACTTACTGAAACCCGGAGCAAAAGACAAACAGTTGAACCCCGGTTGGACAAGCAACAGACGAGAAGCTCCAGTCCCAACCAACTAAAATGAATAGCTTTATGTCGGGACCATTAAAGAGTCTGACGCCCGACCCATCGGCGTGCAATTAAAGAAGGCAGAAGTAATCAACCATGATTGGGATAAAAACTAAACATGCAGACTGTCGCATAACATTCAAGTTATAACCTATACGTCTGTAAAGTGTTATGATTTTTCTGAACTGAAAAATAAAATCCTTCCTTCCTATAAATTCTTAAATTTGTAAACCAAGTCACCATAAAATTCTGGTTCCGAAAGGCCCTCACCTAAAAGCGTCTTTATCCCAACATTAAATTTGGAAATCAACTCAGTGTCTGCAATAAAATTTTAAAAACATTCATTCAAATACTCCGGAGTTAAATTACTTATTATTTGCGCATGCTTTGCTTGGTGTCCGGTGACGAGCATAAATAAAGATGGTGTATTAACAGCACAAGCACACGTGAATTCGCCCCATTAATAAATGCACAGCTTTTTTCTTCATTAATATAGCATGTTAATATCATGTGACACGAGAATTTATGCAATAATGCCGGTACGAACATAATCAATTCTCAATGTATATAAGTGTGTTCCTTTACTGAGAAAATACTCATTTGTTTCCCATTTCTTAAATCTATTAGATTTGAATTTGAACTGGAATATAAGGCACCAACATCTAAGTCACTCAAGACATCAACTCCGGCATGTGAAGATATGCTCAACAGAGTTCCTGGTGTTTCTGAGACTCATCAGTGTTGGTCTCAAACATTTCTACACACAGTTTGTGTTGCACCCATTAAGGACAAATGCCTTCTTGGTCTAGATTTTTTAACAGCAACTGGCTGCAAATTAGATTTAGTTAAAAACTGCTTGAAGGTATCTGGGGAGAGGGTTCCTGTGAAGTTGGAGAAGTCACCAGTGCTGCAAATATCTCGCGTGAACGTTTCAAAACGTATGGTCATTCCACCACATACCGTTGGGTATATGAACGCTTCTCTAGAAGAGCCAATGGATTGTCCTTTTATATTTGAACCAGCACCTGTTGTCACATGTTGTTGGTAGCTCCCAGACCAAATCTTTGACCATTGAAGTCGTAAATGACTCTTAATAGTTATATGACATTCAAAATGAAGTTGCCGAAATTGTTCTTTTTGCTCATCCGAGAGATATGAAATATTGTTCCTATACATATCCTTGAGATGTTCAGGCAATTGAGCCCCAATTGTGCCCTGGTAGCCAGTTTCCTGTTATTCAACATTCGTTTTTGATATATTGAACGTTGAAGCATGTATTCTTTGTGAAATGACAACTATTCTGCCCTTGTTATGGAAATTGGTCAACGTTTTGACCTAAAAGATGTTCCCGTAGCGGCCCGTCAAAATTTACATTCAATCAAACAGTTGGAGGACGAGTCAATTGAGGCTTTTCTCCAAAGAGTTATGACTGTGGCCTCTGATGGTTTTGCTAGAGCTGATAATGAAACTCTGCAAAATGTAGCTGTGGAGGCATTCCTGAGAGGTTGTCGCAACAAAGACGCTGCCATGATTGTTCTGAATGAAGGGCCAACTAACATTCAGACAGCTTGCCAACGAGTAAAGTTACTGGTAGCAAATAAACGGGCAGTGTATGGGCCATCCAAGGTCTCTTTTCAGGAAAGGGCATTCACTGTAGAGTAGAATTTCTCGTATTGAGAAATCATTGGATTCCATTCAATTGATGCTGAAGGGAACTACACAATCTCCCTCTAGGCAAATGGGTCAATCTCCTAACCGGGGCTACTCAAATCAACCGCCCAGGTATAATCAGGATAACAGAGGTAGGTCACCCACTAGGTCACAGTATTCTGGAAGGCAAAATTTTGCCAACCGTACAGGATACAGCCCTTCTCCAGGTAGGGGGTACAACTACAGCAACATTAGACCACCTTCACCCCAACCAACTAACAAGGGTGCATACCCTTATTACAGTGGCCCACCATATGGCCCTCCAAATCAGTACCAAGGCTATTCAGGTCAAGGGTACACTTCCAGTAGGGGTCGTCCATGGAATGGCTATGGCCAAGGGTACTATCCCCAGGGTTATTATCAGCCACAATATCCACCTGATGGAATCGGTCATCAAATCAGGTCACCTTCTCTTAGGAAAGATACTTTTCCTATAAATAGGTCAAATTTTCCCACTGGACCTAGCCATCAAGATTATCTGAAAGGCAAGGGTCAGTCACCGGACCGGAACCCTGGTCCAAAACCTCCTGATTTCAATCATCCCCCTGCACACTCTGCCACACCAGACAAATCGTTAAACTACCAAGGGCAAGGTGCATCGGCGACGACACCTTAGCCCGGTCGTATATGGGTCGCCAATATGATGTGATGGAGGTTACACTTCCAAGTCAGCGTAATCTTACAGCAAAAGTTTTAGTCATGCTGAATGGGTACACAACTAGTGCCGTCATTGATAGTGCAGCAATGGTCACTTTGATATAGAGGGATCTTTTCTCCGATATTTTTCAACCCAGAGAATTTGGTCCAGTTTGTGTTCCGACAGGGATAGGGGAAGAGCCTATGCATGGCCAGCTTGTGCATAATTTCCCTATCAAAGTTGGTTCTCAAACATTTCTACACACAGTTTGCGTTGCATCAATTAAGGACAAATGCCTTCTTGGTCTAGATTTTTTAACAGCAACTGGCTGCAAATTAGATTTAGTTAAAAACTACTTGAAGGTATCTGGGGAGAGGGTTCCTGTCAAGTTGGAGAAGTCACCAGTGCTGGAAAAATATCGCGTGAATGTTTCAAAACGTATGGCAATTCCACCACATACCGTTGGGTATATAAACGCTTCTCTAGAAGAACCAATGGATTGTCCTTTTATATTTGAACCAGCACCAACCGACAAGGTCCTGTTGTCACATGTTGTGGGTAGCTCCCAGACCAAATCTTTGACCATTGAAGTCGTAAATGACTCTAATTGTTTTGTGACATTCAAAAAAGGGCAAATCAGTTGGACATGTTGAGCCTGCTGATACCTTACCACATGCTCCAACGTTCAATATATCAAAAACGAATGTTGAACAACAGGAAACTGGGGACCACGGCACAATTGGGGCTAAATTGCCTTAACACCTCAAGGATATGTATAGTAACAATATTTCAGATCTCTCGGATGAGCAAAAAGAACAATGTCGGCAACTTCTTTTGGAATTTCCTGGTGTATTTTCCAAAAACGATTTTGACTTATGGTGTTTAAATTCTGGAGTGGAGCATAAAATTAATACATATGATGAAATTCCAATCACTGAGAAATTTCGGCGAACTCCACTCCAGTTTCAAAAACAAGAACAAGAATATATAGAGAAATTGCTAAAACAAAGGGTTATTGAGCCATCAATGTCCGAATGGTCTTCCGCACCTGTGCTGGTAAGGAAAAAGTCTGGGGAGTTGCGTTACTGTATTGACTACAGGGCTTTGAACTCCAAAACAGTTAAAGACAGCTTTAGTCTTCCCCTGATTGAGGACTGCTTGGATTCTTTGTATGGAAAGCGCCTGCTCTGTTCTTGACCTCTGCAGTGGTTACTTCCAGATTCTGCTGGAAGTTGGTTCTAGGGATAAGACCTCATTCAATACACGATTCGGTTCCTACAGATGGACCCGTCTAGCTATGGGTTTGACTACAGCTCCAGCCACGTTTCAGCGGGCCATGGACCTGGTGTTACGTGGTATGACATGGGAACAGGTGATTGTGTATCTGGATGACATTATTGTCCTTGGAACTGATTCAGTGATACAATAGCAGCGTTGCGCAATGTTTTCATACGATTCCGTCAGCACAATCTGAAATTCAAAGCTCGTAAATGCCAATTTTTCAAGTCCCAGGTAGAGTTCCTTGGCAAAACAGTGAGTGGTGATAAAATTACTATATCTCTTGATAAACTGGAGGCTGTGAAAGAATGGCCAGTTCCTCAGAACCCAAAACAGCTTCTCTCATTTTTGGGTTTTATGAATTACCACCGTCCGCATATACCATCTTTCGCAAGGGTCGCTTTTGACCTGTATGAATTGGCTCATGCTAGGAATTACATATGGACTGACCATCATCAGGTCTGTTTTCAAACACTGAAAGATCTAGCGACTTCTGCACCACTCTTGAGTCATCCGTCACCTGACGGTCTTTTTGTACTCGATACAGACGCGTGTGGTAGCCAGATTGCCGCTGAACTTTCTCAATTCCAAAACGGTGCGTTAAAGCCCATCTGCTATGCTAGCCATGTACTGCTAAAAGAACACAAGAATTATTGTACAACACGGAAGGAGTTACTAGCCATTGTGAAATTTTGCAGGCAATTTCGTCATCTACTTTTAGGACGCCCCTTCCTCATCAGAACGGATCACAATTCGTTGACCTGGTTAACTCGGTTTCGTCATGTTGAAGGTCAACTGGCGCGTTGGCTAGAAGAACTGTCACAGTACGACTTCCGTATCATACATCGTAAGGGTATTAATCACGCGAACGCGGACGGTCTTAGTCGGATTCGCTGCAGGAATGTGACTGCTACAGGGCCGGTACTAAGGTCAGTGACCTCCCTTGTGGAGGTTGCACATATTGCACTAGAGCACATAGGCAGTGGGCTAGATTGAATGATGATGTAGATGATGTAGTACCACTGGCCGTAAGAAATATCAATGTATTGAATGCAGAGCAGGTGCGATCCAGTAACCATGCAGCCTCCAATTGGGTGGAAACCATGTCCTTCCAGCTTAGGGAAGCTCAAGCTAAAGACCGAAACATTGGTGTTATCCTAGCATGGTTAGAGCAGAGCCATGAACCATCTCAAAGAGAATTACAACTTAGCAGTCCCGAAACACGTGCCCTGTGGCTTTTACGGGATCAAATTTGCATCAGAGATGGTGTTATGTACTATGACTGGTCATACTGTGAAGGCCGCTCTAGATGCTTGATAGTGCCCGATAGTCTCAGACAAAAAGTGTTGTATTATTGTTATGACACCAAGGACTCGGGTCACCTCGGCCATTCTAAGACGCTAGACAGATTGAAGGAGAAATAATTTTATTGGTATGGTATGACCAGGGATAGTGAGATATATGTCAAACAGTGTTCTGTGTGTAATCAGAATAAGAAAAGGAATCGAACACCTAGATCTCCGTTAGGCACCTACCATGCAGGATATCCCATGGAGCGAGTCCATATAGACATTTTGGGTCCGTTCACCCCAAGCAGATCGGGTAATATGTTTATCCTTGTTATGGTGGATCAATTCACCAAGTGGGTTGAATTAGCGGTCTTACCTGCTCAAAATGCAGAACTGACCGCGAAGGCCTTTCTTGACCATTTTATTGTGAACTTTGGCTGCCCAGTTGAGGTCCATTCGGACCAAGGCAGAAATTTTGAAAGCAATCTGTTTCAGGCTTTCTGTCAGCTCCTAGAAATAGCAAAAACACGGACAACTCCGTATCATCCTTCTGGAAATGGTCAGGCTGAGGTTTTCAATAGGGTCATTCTGCAAACGATTCGGTCCTATCTGTCCTCTTGGGGCATCAGAAGGTGGGATGAGAACCTTCCCTTGATTTGTATGGCCCTGCACTCTATGAAAAATAAATCCACAGGATTTTCGGCCAATATGATGATGCTGGGGAGAGAAACAACCCAACCAATTGATCTCATTCTTGGACTGCCAAGGCACACTCCCCAGGACCCACCAAACTGGGTTGCCACACTAAGCCGTAATCTCTCTAAGATCCATAGCTTGGCCAGAGAGACGACTGGCAAAACTCAAATGCGCCAAAAGAGAGATTACGATTTAAGGGTTCTTGTCCACCCCTATGAGAAAGGCGACGTAGTCTATTTACTTGACTCGTCCACCAAGATTGGATTAAGCAAAAAGCTTAGACCCCCATATATTGGACCCTATTTGATTACTTGTGCTCGTCCTCCTCTCTATGTTCTGGAGGACAGAAAACGCCAGTCATTAATCCATCATGATAGGTGAACACCCTGTCATAATTCCACATTGCCACTTTGGCTGCGGAGGAAGCGTCACACAGTGTTGCAAACTCCTCCCATAGATGATGATGGGGATCAAGACATTGGCCCCGATGTTTTGCATCCGGATGATTTTTTGATCCAAATGACACTTTACCACAAATATGGGAAAGTGATCCTGATGCCACTCTTCCCTACATGCTGGGGGATGATACCAGTGATGATACGGGCTTGGAGGCCGTCGCTGACATTACATCTATGACCCCATCAGGCGATCCAGTCTTACCGTCAGAGCCTAGACAGACTAGGACGGGAAGACAGATTAACATTCCTGTACGTTACAGGGAGTGAAATGCCATGGCGGACCAATTGAACGCTAGCTGTGTTTTGGTCTGCCATGAGCATAATTAAAATAATCAATTTCATGTAAAGTGCCCATGGCGGACCAATTGAACGCTAGCTGTGTTTTGGTCTGCCATGAGCATAATTAAAACCATCAGTTTCCTGTTAAGTGCCCATGGCGGACCAATTGAACGCTAGCTGTGTTTTGGTCTATCATGGGCATATTCAAAATCATAAAATTTCACGTTATTTTTCCATGGCGGATCAATTGAACGCTATCTGTGTTTTGGTCTGCGTTGACGTAAACAAAGTCATTATTTCATTTCAAAGTAGCTATGGCGAACCAATTGAATTCTAGCTGTGTTTAAGGTCGCTATGGATACCGTCAAAATCATCATTTTCATAGGTTCATGATAATTTTGGAAATTGTTTGAGGAGGGTTAATTGAACGCTAGCTGTGTTTTGACCCTCTTCAATCTACTCAAAATTGTCATTATTCATCATCATTCATGGGGATCTCAGAAGCATATTGGCTTAGAGTACTGGTTATTTCCCAGGAAACGGTCATTAACAGGGACGTTAACTCAAAACTGGGGTCTCGAAAAGGTGCTTGTGGCAGGTAGATTGAACGCTAGCTGTGTTTCAACCTGCCACAGACGTCGCCAATTAAAAGTGGATAATGCATGGTTGGGTTGAAAGAAATCGTGAGCACACGACCAGCCTAAGATCTGACTATGCATTGTCCAAGAAAAAAAAAATTGTGTAAACTTCCACTAAAAGAATACACTGAAAAAAAGTTATAAGAGGCCACCTTATATTTTTTCTTCTAGTTCAGAAAGTAAAATACGATCAATTAAAATTCATGATCATATGAATAAACCAATGTCTAACAGTGGCTCTGTAGGTTTCTGCATTCCAAAATGCGTGATACTTCTCACACAGACGAAGCATGTGTAAAGGTACCCTCATTTCAAAAAGTCACACTTTAATAACATCAAATTAAATGTCATATTATGACGTTGTGTTTTTACATTTTAATTTATTTGAAAGTGCTACTGACTGCCATGATGCAAGATAAAATTAAGTCAAAAGTGTTGCTGCAATAAGAATCTTCGTGTCTGTTTTGTACATGCAAGAAGACAACAATCTGAATAACAGGAATTCAGCTTTTGTATGCAATTTGCATACCATCTTTGTTCTTCTCCAGTTGCGTTATTATCAGCAGCATGGCATTGAAATTTTCAGCGATTATTTAGGTCAAATACTAGACTCTGATAAACTTTGAAAATTTAAAAAATCGTCCACAAATTTTGTTATTTTGTTCCGTTAAAAATTGGCATTGAAACCGGAAGTGTGCGGCAGTCTTGATCTGTTGGTCCTCGAAAATGGTCTCAAACAGTTCAGTCGAGTTATATCTCTCATTTCCAGGCCTCATCAAGTGAATTTAACAGGGGTCGACATGTTTAAGAGGCACATTTATGAATTTTTCAAAAAATCTCCAAATTGGTGATTATTAAAAATGCATAAAAATTCTACCAGTAGAGAAAATTCGAATGTTTGATGTTTTTCCGAGCCGTAACAACCCCTTTGATGACACCCGTTCCTAATTTCAATAAATGGTGGGCTGTATCCATTTTTTTTATTTAAAAGCATTGATTTTTGCATTTTTACTCCAAAAACGCTTTTAGTGAAAGAAAATTATTTCTTAACACTTTGGAACTTTACTTACTTGAAAGACACGTCTTTCGGCAAAACATCGTGCAATTTTGAACATGGCTTAGATACAAAAAATGAGTTTGAAAAGTGGCCTCTTATAACTTTTTTTCAGTGTTAATATTAAATCATGGATACAATGGTAGTGGCCTCATTCTTTCAGGTAACAATGAGGTCATTCCCATGGTGGTCATGCAAATACCAGAGTGATTTTTGTTACTTTTCAGGATGCTCGGATTGATTCATTCTACTACACAAAAGTCACAGCATGCCAATGCCTCCCAAGAAAAAACTTAAAAAATAAAACAATATGTTCATTATGTGGCACTGCCACCTCACATTTTAAGAGGCATGCTAGGCAAAGTCATCTGCCCTGGTATTTGAATCTAGTTAGTTCATGTGCTGACTGCCTGAAATCCGAGGGCGACATGTACACCACTGACAGGTTTTACCTTGGGCGCGGCCACGGGGGTATCGTTGGAGAGCTCCTGTTACAGGCCTGGTTCTTGTTGATGAATGGAGTGTTCTATTTCATCATGCGAGTGCCAGGTTTGGGCTCTCTGAGCGATCTCCTGGGTTGCATCGGGGCCTACGGGGGCCTGTTGATTTCGGATTTTCTGAGGAAGAAGTAGTATTCCTCAGAGAATACGACCGGAGGGCTGGTATAGAGCCTCTGACCGCTGCTGGTTCTGTTTTTCCCCCGACACACATAATTGCTATGTCGAATCACAGTATCATGATACATCTATTGTCAAGACTCGGTGATTCGGCTCGCATCGCTTTCAGAGACTTGACCAGTTACGCAATGTTTGATGGCTCTGTAGCACCGTCAGGACATCCGGTGTTTAAATTGGGAATCATTGATTCCCATTTTCACATGGATAGGCTCTCCAGTTGTCATCTTACCAAACTGGAGGCCTGGATAGCACAACAATGACTAGTCCTGTCAGGTTGATTTCTGATATTGCTAATTATGGTTATCAGGACTCTTGGTATTCCATTAGTAGGCATGTCAGACTGAACTCCAGTCTGAAGTTTACTATTGGAATACACCCACACATGACCTTACCAAATTTGGCTCCTTCATTATTCTCTAAACTGAAAAGCAAAGTATTCCAAAACTTGTGTCGATCCCTTTGATTTTTTATTGGCTCTAAAATTTCAGTAACCGCCATCTTCCTTATTTGCAGGACTTGGTTGACACATATTTATATTTTTATTGGTTTCAAGTTTCTCTAAAATCGAGGTATTGACAGATGGGGAAACAATAAACTCATGTGTGTTCTTCAAAGCCAGAGGTCTCGTCCAGTTTCATTAACCCTTTTGAGTAAGTTTTTAGATTTACAATATCTTCGGATTACAAAAAACGGTTTTGCCTGAATTTTGATATACAAAGTCTAATGAATGTCAACAAGATAATATGTGCATTTGTACTGCCATGAATTATTTTTGTGGTGGAGTATCGTGCATGCCTGCAGTGAGTTTTTATTTGAAAAAAAAAAAATAACAAAAGCGTTTCAGTAAGTAGTCTACAAAGCTGCTTAAATAAACTTTGAATATAATTTGTAAATAGAATTCTTAAAATGTGATGCAAATGTGGTAATTTGTAGTGGTGAATACCTGGTTTTGACCAGTTTGCCAAAATTAGTATTAAATGTGCCTGAGTGGCGTGAGAAAGAATTATATTACTTATTTTGGCATTACAACATTTAAATGGACCAATTTACACCCAATAATTGAATGTTTCTTTTTCTTATTCTAAGCTTTTCTATGGAAGTGACAGATGATGATAATGTAGAACAAGCGGTTTCTGATAAGGACTATTAACCTAGCATCAACCTCACCATACGGTACAGTAAATTCTTATATAAAGAAATGGCAAAAGCCTTCACTTCCATATGCTCAGAATTATCCAATTCAGGTCATGCCTTTCTAATGACTTAATGAATATCGTATGATTTGTTTAGTGTTCACCAAGAATTTATGAGCAAACAGCAGACCAAGATCAGGCTACTACTTTGTAATTGCATATTTTAGAACTGATATTCAGTTCATGTCTGCATGATTGCTTTTTTTTAAGCTCATGTGGGTAAACATTGTATTTTTGAATTTTCAGGCAACTGACAATAACGTTTTCAAAGGCCTTCCAATTTTGTGGCACTAGAAGACGTGACTTTTGCAGAAGTGGAATTTGGAGACCATCGTGACGACATTGTTGAGGAGGAGGAGATAATACCCGAGGCGGATATTGCTGGGCCTGGAATTAACTCATTTAAGCCTTGCGTCCCTTTTGTGGGACATAGGCAAACAGCATAGCCCCATATGTGACGCCGCAGAACGCGGCGTCCCATCTGCGGCTATTCTGTTTGCCAATAGAATTTTTGTCAAAAACATGAATAAGATTTGAAAATCACACCTGACGCCCCTAAAATGGAAGTGGACTCACCCGTTTTCTTGGTCAGCTTATTAATCTGGCATTAAAAAGGACCATTAATGTGTCTATTTACCAAATATCTTGTACATTGTAAATTGACCTTTTTATGTATGTTTGTTTATATTGAAATGAGCAGGAAAATTAACAGGACACTCTTGCGTCAATGACTTGTTTTTTTTTTTTCTCAGCTGTATTATTCCCTTCTTTTGTTTTAAAGCTTTGCAAACAGATCGATGAGGATTTAAGCTGCCAGGATACCTATGATTTTATTTCTGAAAGACCCGAAATTATGGTTGAATCCAAATGAATAATCATCAAAATTTGAATTTAATTGCAGTGAGAAAATCAAATACAGAAAGTGAATCACACAGAGAAAGTGAAACAAAAATACCTAAATGTGAAAAAATTGAACGATTTGATCAAAAGGGGAATCATATCAAGAGAAAAAATGTGAACGAAATTTGTAGTCTTTACTATGATAGCCGACATCAGTATGACAGTGAGGTTTTTAATTTTCTAATTCTACCAAATACCTTGTTGGAGAAAGGACTCTCAATTTTCTCAGGTGATCATTGTGGTACGGCACTGGAAGAGGTGGAGAAATAGTACTTCCGATGCAAAATGAATTCAGGTGGCCCTTCTAAAATTGTCAGGCAAAAACGCGTATTTAAATGTAACACTAAGTAAAAATAAATGTTATTGCAAAATACATACACGAGATAAATAAGACTGGTGGTTAAACGTTTATATAAAACCATTAACTTGTATCACAAATGATAAAATGTTTCTGACGGATACGCTTTTGAACAAAACTTTTAAAGCAGATCTATGCCTAAGATGAGCAAAAACCCTATAAGCCTAAAATCTAAATTTGTTTGTTTGAAGTGATTTTTACGCCCCAGTCAACATTAAATGTCATATCGTGACGTTGCCTCCAATATATGGGACTTTTACCCAAAATTAGGACGTCATGACACCCAAAATGTGCTTAAATATTACCACCTAACTAAGCCAATAATGCCTACAGGTATGAATGGTTCGACTTGAAACCACTTTTCCGTGACAGGCTCAAACCGGAGCGGTCTGCCAATAATCAGATGGTCAGGCAGTAGCGTATAAGCTTTGTCTGAAGGCACAAGTAGCCGATCTTTTTCTTTAGTCCCCGAAGGGCGGAGTCCATATTCCAACCCAACCGCCCTTGCTTATAATCGAGGGGTCAATTTTTAAAACATGTAATTTAAGCAACATTTTAAACTATATTATTGGGTGTATATGTAAATTGTGTAAAAAAGGATTTGGCAGCGTTTCTAAATGCCAACAGGTGGAGATAACAAGATAACTCTTGTACCCGCCCAAATATTTACAAATTCCCTACCCTGCCAATGTTCATGGTTTTACTATAAACCAAAGCAGACTTTATGTAGTAATATCTTATGTTCCACGGTTTGGTGAACATCGTTACCCCCTGAACCCAGCTTCTCACTAACACATATTGTGTGAGAGGGTAATTTGATAAATCAGAAAGTTATTATCGGTTAAGATTCATTTTCTAACCGTTAAATATATTTTGCCCTATTTTGATTACATTAGTCTTTGTATCGACTACCCTGTTGAAAATTGCAAAATTACAGTAATTATCTTTTGGTTCCATGTTGCCAAATCTAAAGGGTCACTGAAGAGGCTTGAATAGCCGAAACCGCGGTATGGCCCATCACCTATCTCATAAACATGCTCACTGCTCTTAAAAAGTCTCAGTTTTATTTTTATTATATATATTAGGTGGCTCCAGTATGAAAAAAATTGAGTCTAGGCGGGGACATACTTTTAAACTAAAATATTAATGGTCCCAATCTTTTATTTTTTGATAGGAAACAAAATGGCCTTAAATGTTTTTTTTTTTTTTTTTTTTTTGTTTTTTTTTTTTTTGTTTTTTTTTTCAATGATGCGTATGCTCCATGAACATTAGCAAGGTAAGATTTTTTTTATTCAGTTTTACGTCCCTTTCAAGCTTTTTCACTCATATTGAGACGAATCAATCGGTAAGTGGGGCGAAAACCGGAGTACCCGGGGAAAAACCACCTGACACACCCGCAAGCAGAACATGGCTTGTCTCACATATGAATTCGTGCCCCGTGCAAGGCGCGAACCCACATCGGTAAGATGATCGAATGATCAAGAGCACTGAAGTCAGCGACCTTAACCACTCGGCCACGGGGTCCGCCTAGCAGGGTAAGAACTTGAAAATATTTGAGTAGGTACAAAAACCAAGAGTTATCTCCACCTGTTGGAATTTGTGAGCTGCCAAAACCTTTGTCACTTAAATTGCACGTTTTAAAAAAATGCCTCTCGATTAAATGATGCGCCGTGACGTGGCGGTTGGCAGGATCACAACATGTGTACATTGCTACACACAAACTATGAAAACTCTGGGCCCTGTGGTTTCAGAGGAGAAGATTTTTTCATGTATTTTCCATTATAACCCTTATAGTCTTTCAAATTGTGAACGGACGCCGACGGACAATGTATGCCTGCCTAACCTATAAGCTCACGTGTGAGCCTTAGGCTCAGGTGAACTAAGAATGTATTCATTCATAAATTTATGCAGAACAAATTGTTCATTACTTACAAAACAAAGCATGCCGTGCATTATGCAACCTTAAAATGCTACATCCATCATGGACTGGTTATAAAGCGCGTGCACAAAGTTATATTGTTTCGCCAGTCGACAGCTGCACGACCTTCACATTTACAGTCCAGAAGCCAAAAAAATGACAACCAATCAGACCAAGTGCTCATTAAACACGTAACGGGCATTGCGTTTGGAAAAAGTATTGAAAATGTAAAGCAGAGAATGTACGTTAAATACTAAGCCGCTAAATTTTTCGTCGCCTGAACATGCATATATTTGCTGTAATTATTATTATCTTTGCTAAAGCATTGTTTAAACATTTGCGGTTTAATTCCTTATCTGTAATAAGATGCCTTATTGTATAAAATTAAACTTTTGAAAGTGCCATTTTTGTTTTATATTGTTTCCATTACGTCTGAACAAGTACACACAAATTACTGTCTGAACACCATCTTTCAGTTACTGCATTTTTAAAACGCACTTTTCTGAAACACCACAAGAAAAATATGACCATGCAAACTTTTTGCAAATCAATGAAGCAGAAGACACTTTGCCAGCCAGAAAACAACACCAACACCAGGAGAAAGACAAAGCCCAAGATGAACCGCAGCCAGGGCCTAGCATCGAAAGTGAAAATGCCCCAACACCTACAAGCCCCATTCGAAGCCCTATCAAAAGAGCAGAAAGCAAGTATCATCGCTGACCATATTAAAGAAAAGACAGGTGCCATTCTTTGTGATGTAGAAGAGCACATTCAATCTTTTGAAACACATGATGCAACTACAAGGAAAGAACTAGCAAGAAAGGTAAGGCAGCTTCGAGACAAGGAAAGAGAAAGGGAATTAGCAAATATTTAATTGAAGAGTGAGGCAACATCGATGAAGAAGAAGATATGTGAATTGAGTGACGAGGATATAAGTGATGTGACACAAGAGGACGTGAAGAGGTATGAACAGTCGAAAGGGTAAAATGCAGGAGCTTGGGAATGTGTATGTGTATTGGCAAGAAGAGTGCGTGAAAATGTCATAAGGCGAAATAAATATTAAACATTATATGTGTTTGTCTATATTTTATTTCCCCGCAACCACAATCTATCACATCAATTTCCCTTCTTACACTTCTGTATTCTTTAGAAGTATTGTCTCCATGGTCTTCATCTTCCATATTGCTCTCCAACATACAAGTAGCTAGCGTAGTGTACCAGGTAGCAAACAGTGATTTACCCTACTATTTAAACTAACTGCGCCTCAACGCCTCAATGCATTCACGCTAGATTCATTGAACGTTGTCATTGTTATGTGCTGTTTACATTCATCGATTATTCAATATATTTATACAATATATTGCAGGGTGCGACACTTTATCATTATCATTAGATCATTCTTTTTGTAATAATTCTAAGCTCCTGTGTTAGTAAATTATTACTCTTTTGGTATTTTTTTATAATACATGTGTACAGGGCAAGATATCCATATGCCAATTTCGGCATATGTGTGTTGTTACGTCATCAAGGTGGAGTAGCATTACACATCCATTTATTCCATATTGTATGGTTTAGAGTACATCCATCCATCCAATGTCAATAGAATGCGTTCACGCTAGATTCATTGAACGTTGTCATTCTTGTATATTGTTTACATTCATCGACTATTCAATATACTTATACGGGCGTTCTAGAACGGACCCGCGAAGCGGGTCCGTTCGTTCGGGACGAACGACTATAGGTTGAGTTTAGGCTCAAGAAGTTTTGTCCCACTTTCATCCGGGCACTTCGAATCACTGGAGGGGCACATGATCAAATTTGACCAATCAAAGGACGATTTGGGGTTTCGTCTGCATTAGCTCCACCGCCATCTTTGTTTGTTTTGGCAACCGGTCGTTGTCAAAACGTAAGCTGTTCATTGATGATACTGTTTACGTTTTTATGGATGAATGGGTTGCATAATTCCTCCAATGAGCGCGCCAATTGACAGTTTGATCTATAATCTGAACATGCGCGCGCGACGGTGAAAAAAAGACAGAAAGCCTGTCAAAACCCGCATAGTTTTTTCATTGAACTTGCAAAGTTGCATTCATGAGGGGTGGGGCTTATTTAACGTACTACGCGCTCGTGATTTGATCTTCTTTACAACTGACCTCCAAACAGTGAATTATTACTCAACAATTCACTGCTAGAGCTGATCTATTTCAAATTCTTAAGTATAAGCTTCTTGAAAAGTCTAAAAAGTAACCCCAAGTATCTGTGCTTTTGTTGTGGCCTTGAGCAAGTCACATTTCCACAACTCTTGAGGCTGAGGTAATGCCTAATGATTAGAAATTGATGAACTGGTCAACAGTAAAAAAAGGGGAAAAAAAGGAAAAAAATGTGAATGAATAAGTTTCTATTTTGCAGTTGTTTTTTTTTTTTTTTTTTTTTTTTTTCAATTTTGGGAAGGGGTCCTAGGGTTTTTCCGATTGGGAAAATCAGCGACGTAAGCCTCAGCCTGGCTGAGGCTCATTTAATAAATTTCATATGAAATGAGTGGTAAGAATCCTCTATTGATTGTTCAAAAATAGCATATGATACGAAAGAAAAACAGACTTTTTCATTAGTCATTTGTAAACCGGGATACCCCCCACCCACACACAACCTTGGAAGAGCAGCGGCTGTGACTTTTTGTCCACTGCTACAAGCGCTGCATGGCAGGTACACTGAAACCTCTGCCAATGTGTTCCATTACCTGAATGGCCATAATTACTGGAATGGACTACCTACTGCCTCTATAGACTCATGCAGACCTTCAGCTGTTGTTGTGTGCTGAATTTTTTTTTTTTTTTTTTTTTTTTTTTTGTGATTCAGTTTAACGTCCCTTTCAAGATTTTTTCAGCTCATATGAGACGGGCCAATCAGTACACTGTAAAGGGCGGATCTAAAAATATCCATGCGACTGACCCACATTTTCTTCATGACGTACAATGCAATCCCAACATGTATATTGGAGGATTAAATAAAAATCAGGTTTCTGGAAATCCTTTGGGATACAAATATACTATATAATAATAGCAATGTCTAACTAATGAAATAGCATTGACAGTCAGAGAATTATAATATCGGTATTCGAATCAAAATATTTTACCCCAAAACATGCGCTGCAAAAGTTTATTTTCCTTTTTGTTGGTCATCTGATGCAATATCTGTAGGACGTGAATTGGAATTCTTTTCTTAACTGCGGCTACGCATTTAAAGGTTTGTTAGCCGTGAGACTGTAATTAGTCCCAGAATTGTGTGGTTTAAAGCCAGATTTACATAATTGATGTCATGGTAGGAAATTGTCATTCTTTGCATGTGAGTGTTTTTTGATGTCCCACATACAAAAATGAAAAGAAATTGATATCGTTCAGAGCTTGTTTTTGAGATATCAATCATATAATATCAGCCTTCAAAATTGTTAAATTCCAGATAATACTATTGATGTCAACGTAAAATGCGATTTTCAGACGTTTTTTTTATCTACATTTTTGAGCAAAAAAAAAATAATAATAAAAAAAATTCATTTGTAATATCAAAAACTTTACATTTCTGAGGTCCTCTGCATAATTGTATGGACATAGTTTCGTATTGCGAACGTAAACTTATGCTAGAATTTTCTAAGAAATGATGTTTTGAGGGAAGAATGACATTAGTGATGGGACGATGATCAGTTAATATCGAAAATCGTTCATTTACATGCAAGCGATCGATGATCGGATGGAATTTTTAGGAATCAATTATAATTGGAAAAATTTTTAAGCAGAGGAATTTCTATTTAACTTAACACCAGATGCAAATTTTGTTCAAGTTTTGTCATAAACTAGAATGACTAATATTTGCATACAAACTATAACAATATTATAATCAATCTGACGTTTTGTATCTAACTGGGCCTAAGCTGGCAAATTTAAGACCCTGGTAATTACGCTGTTAGACTGAGGGTGACAATTTATGTCATACTTCATATTTTAGAAGGCATCCAATCAAGTTCATCTGTCTATGTTGCATAGATATGTACACATTGAAGCACATCATAAGGCCTCTAAGGTAACTGTCAGACAAAATAAAAGTTTATGTTGTGAAACGATTATAATCGATCATCGTTCATTTACGTTGAACCGATGATCGATTCTGAAAATTCAGCCAATTCCCATCACTAACTGACATTATGGATGCGGCGTAATGTTTCGGCCAATAGATATGCATATCCTTTCAGCGCCTTCAATTACGTACATCTACCTTTAAGTATCGCCAAATTGTGCTTCATGATTGGGTAGAATTCTAGCTCATATGCTCAGATACACTTATGTGTTATACTCATTTCTGTTTGTATTTGCATCTATGATGTAGAACAAATTCTAGATCTCCATTTTATAGATATCAAAGAAACCTCGAAAGGTAGCACCAAAGACACCACCTCTACTGAGCTACCCTAAACCATCATTGAGGGCAACTTTTGCCATACATAGCTAAACTTAATCTTATGCCAACTAATTATTTGGTTTCAAAAGTAATTTTTGTGCATATAAAATGCATTAAAAGTACATGTGCTCAATGCCACAGATAAATGTCCATTCGGATGCTCCATTGATGTAATTGTGCCCATTTCCCGTAGAGAAATGCACCTCAATCCCTGCTAATTTTGCCTCCTCAGTGTTATCTTTAAATTGAACTGCTATTTTCGCAAATAAAATGTAAACCTGAGTTACTTCCCCTGTACTGTTAGAAGAAACAGATATTCAGGTTGCAGTTCCTTTTTGCACACCCACCTTTCCCCAGAACCCAGGTCCCGTGGTTACAACTGACTAGTGCATAAGTGTCATATTTGTACAACCATTGACAGTCTGACTGTTCATTCGGCTCAACAAGAAAGCATATGCAGGGCTTTCTCTGGGAAATTTTTGACACCAATAAAATTGGGGAAAAAATGCACAATTTTGGGGAAAATTATAATGTTTAGCCATATTGTGCTAATAATAGTTTCACTATAACTTGGAATACTTTCCGCCAATTGGGAATAAATTTAGTACCAGAAACATGACCCAGCTTTGTTGGTTGGTTAATTGGGGTTTGACGTCCCACCAACAGCTAAGGTCATATGGAGACAGGACCTAGGTTTATATCCAGGTACAATTAACCAGATGCTTTATTTGGTTTTATGACTGATCACTTATATTTTTTGTTTTATAACATCTGTCAGCCCATGCGTCTTGAGCAGGTGAAGCCAATGTCCATTACATTTATACTATTTCATATCTTTGCAGGCGAATGAAGGTCTAAGAAAGCTAAAAGCAAGCTTGAGAATTACAGTAGATTTTATATGCCAAATCTAGGTAAGATTAAATTTATTAAAATTTCATTCATACTGTACTGTTTCAAATGTTTTATACATGAGCCGGGTCTTGAGAAAACCGGTCATAGGGGTTTCCAATCAGGCCTGCCACAAACCAGCCTGGACAGTCATAGAAGATACAGAGAGGCTTGAAATTTTGGTTGTATGTAGAAGAGAAATTAGTCTAGGAGTAGCAAAAAATAAAGGCACTGATCAGTGGTCCAGTTACTGCACAGCTGATCTGCTTTGTTTTTGCATATGAAAAAAATCTGGTTTTCTCATGATGCGGCTAACATGGCAGTAAGAAGGTAAGAAATGGATGTTATAGCAAGCTTTACACTTCAAATGAATGACTACCTTACAATGATTTTAATCAGCAACAGAATACTGCTTGAATTTTTTTTCTTCTGAAGTATGGCATAGGAACCAGCTGCAAAGAACTTCAGAGGAATTAAGTAGGATTCCCTGAAAGGAGTCATATACCCCTACCTTGGTGACAATTCATTGGGTTTGCATACAGGGCATAATTCAAATGGAAAACTATTATTCATTGAAAGAGAAAAATGCTTCATGAAAAGTACATGTAAAATAAATAGAGGATTTTACACGAGTGGTCCTTTTATATGGAATTTATTATACGAGCCTTCGGCGAGTTTAATAAATTTCATATGAAATGACATATGAAATGACCACGTGTGTAAGATTCGTTTCATCATATGACTTTTAAAATAGGATTTTATCGCCTTCGAAGAGGACATATTTTCAATGAAAATTTACATTGTTGTTACGGACGTCGTCAATGACGTTAAGTATTCCCGCAAAAGTGTTAATACACGTGTGGTCATATGATTTTTATGACATGACCTTATCCAATGGAAAACAGCAACGTCATATGATAATCTAAGTTTCACATCACGAAATCTTGTTATTTCATTGCTTAGTGTAGTGCCGCTAGTGCAGTGAATGATATGCTGGTACAGGCCACTGTTTATAAATCAGAAATCCTGGGTTTGAATTTTCACTGGCATTTGTGTCCCTTGAAAGACGCAAAATCGGCCATTAAGTATTGGTAAATGCAATGGTATCTGTTGACTCTATGCTGACATGACTGATTTGTATGCTCATTTTGGCAAACTGCAAAGTTGAACGTCCAAACAACCAAACAAAATGAATTTGTTTTCAGTTACAGAGTTACATTAGTGCTAACCACCGAGGGTTTGAAGAGATTGGAATTGGTTCAGCCTGGTGAATTCACCCAGAAAAGTATGTAGTAAGTTTCAGTTTTCATCAAGTAGAAAACCCTACACAGATTTAGGTATGTCCTTGGAGCTTTTAGCTCACCTAACAGTCTGACTTGCTAAATGAACTACTATTTTGTATATCCACCATTCTAATGTACTTGAGAATGTAATAGGACACCTACTTTTTACATAATGTCAAAACGTTCTGACAGTATATTCTGTGATATACCGTAGGAAATCCAATGTCGTGAGCAACATTGCTTGTCATTGGTTAACATTGTGGTTATACGTCACTTATACTGCTCACGCTTCCTGCAAAAAAGAAATGCATTTTCAATATTTATGTTTAAAAAATGATATCACTACTCACATTCTTGTTTTGGGGTGGTATATTGTCTTATACTGTTGGAAATTGTTTTATGGATCTGCTGATACGTTGCAGTAAAGCAAAATTTCTGACCATATATCCGATGATATACTGCACTATATCAAAAATTTTAACACAGTCATCCCCGACTTTCTTGGATATCCTTGAATGGATACTTTTGTCAAACTTCTTTTCATGCAGTAAAACTTGTACTTTTTAATACATTGGAATTTTCTGTGCCGATACTCTTCATAGTGTCTTTCTCAGTGCTTTTCATTTTCCCATGAAAATCATTAAGATATAACGCGATCTATGGTACACTTTCATGCAGAGACATATCAAAATCAGCCAATGACAATGTTTGCTTACTGATTATGACTAGACATTGGTAGCATATGACTGTAAAGTGCCAAAAAATGATATATGAATTGAAAATCAGATTTGAGTTTTCCAATGGCTGATGAAAAACATAAGGTGCTTCAAATGTTTCTGAGAGGCCCTTTGGGCTTCACAGACATTAAAACAGCCTGATGTACAATTAAGATTCTTTCTGTGAAATCACAAGAATACGAAATAGCGCTGAGAAGGCTGATAACAGAAAATTAAAAATACACCAATTGATTTTCTACCTGTTAAGGATACTGATTACAATTTTTTTTTTCTTGCTCCAGGTATTCCACAACAAAGATGTTCAATATATGAGAACTATGGAATTTTTGTTGCTGCTATTAAATTGAACCCAGACAGACGTACATCCTGCAGGTAAGTGTAGTTTGTTTTTTACCTCAACTCAGCAGTTGGGTCACAAAGTGGAGTTGTAGGATGGCCATAATCCGGAGTTCGTCCGTCGTTCATCCGTCAACAATTTCAAAGATTTTATCCTGTAAAACTGATAGGCCAATCAAAGCCAAATTTTATATGAAGCATCTACATGAAGGGGGAACCAATGTGTATATAAATAATTCAGGTCACATGACCAAGATGGCCGCCATGTCCATATATGGTAAAAACAAATCATAAATCTTCTCCAGAACCGGTTAAACTATTGCATGAAACTTGGCCTGAAGTATGAATAATTCGAGTACTACAATATGTATATAAATCATGACCCTGTGATGACATTAAACTATCTTTCAGGGCACCAAAACATTACGAGAACAGATTTTAGCTTCGGAGGAAGACCTTCTTTTCAGAGTTCACATACAGTAATGTTTCTTGTTACAAGTGTACTTTCATTCTTTTCAGATCCAAAGTACTTTATCAAGTGATCTACAAATGGTAGACCATGTCATTAGATCAGCTGAAGATAGGTTTGATTTCAAAACCATGACAGATCACAGTGAAAATGGAAGAAATAGAACAAGATTTGGTTAGTAATGTACCCTTGCATAAATATGTATATATACCTGTTTAGAGCCATTCCACTTAGCACTGTAACCATGTTTATATAACAAAATTATATAACAAAATTAATATTCATGTCTTTCATGCGCCCATTGTACATGGGTTTGGGGTAAATTCTTCCACTGTCATATTGGTCATTGTGACAAGATGTCTATGTTTTCATGGTTGAAAGTGTCTTCTTCAGCTGTTCATGTCTTCTTTTGAATATAGGGACTAACCATGTTTTTCATTCTTAGCTCACCTGAGCCGAAGGCTCACAAGGTGAGCTTATAGTATGGTAGTCGAGCCGTCGTCCGTCTGTCCACACTTTGAATCTTGAATATCTCTGAGACTTGCAGTCACATTTTACATGAAGCAGCATTGGGGTGGGGGATTGCCGTCCATAGGTTTTTAAGCAGATCGGATCGGAACTCTGGTTTCCATAGCAACAGATAGCTCCCATTGAGTTATACACTGAAAAAAAGTTAAAAGAGGCCACTTTTCAAACTCATTTTTTGTAACTAAGCCATGTTCAAAATTGCACGATTTTTAGTCTAAAGACGTGTCTTTCAAGTAAGTAAAGTTCCAAAGTGTTCAGAAATAATTTTCTTTCACTAAACGCGATTTTGGTGTAAAAATGCAAAAATCAATGTTTTTTGAATAAAAAATTTGATAAGGCACAACATTAATTGAAATTATGAGCGGGTGTCATCAAAGGGGTCCTTCCGGCTTGGAAAAACATCAGACATTCGAATTTCCTCTACTGGTAGACTTTCTGCGCATTTTTAAAAATCGCTAATTTTGAGATTTTTTGAAAAATTCATAAATGTGCCTCTTAAACATGTTAATTGCTATTACATTCACTTGATGAAGCCTGGAAATGAGAGATATAACCCGAGTGAGCTATTTTAGACTATTTTCGAGGACAAACAGGTCACGGCTGACGCACACTTCCGGTTTCAATGCCAATTTTTAACGAACAAAATAACGAAATTTATGGACGATTTTTTAACTTTTCAAAGTTTATCAGAGTCCAGTATTATACCTTAATACTCTCTGAAAATTTCAATTCCATACTGCTGATAATAATGCAACCAGAGATGAACAAATTTGTATGCAAATTGCATACAAAAGCTGAATTCGTGTTATTCATGTTGCTGTCTTCTTGCATGTACAAAACAGAAACGAAGATTCTTATTGCAGCAACACATCTGACTTAATTTTATCTTGCATCATGGTAGTCAGTAGCACTTTCAAATAAATTAAAATGTAAAACACAACGTCATAATATGACATTTAATTTGATGATAATAAAGTGTGATTTTCGAAAAGAGGGTACCTTTACTCATGCTTCGACTGCGTGAGATATATCACACATTTTGGAATGCAAACACTTTCAGAGCCACTGTCAGACATTGGTTTATTAATTTGATCATGAATTTTAATTGATCGTAATTTTCTTTCTGAACTAGAAGAAAAAATATGAGGTGGCCTCTTATAACTTTTTTTCAGTGTAATGGGGAAAATGTTGTGGCCACTCTAGCAGCTTCATTTTTGATTGGATCTTCTTCATTCTTGGGAATAACAAGGACAACCATAATATCTTGGATGAGTTCGAATTTTGGGAAGGTTCGACCTCAGATTGCGGAGTTAGCTGCCCTTGAGCGTCTGTAAAAATCCCCATAGACTTATAATGGGAAAAATGTTGTGGCCATTCTAGCGCCTTTATTTTTCATTGGATCTTCTTCATTCTTGCAGGTAACAAGGACAACTAAAATATCTTGTATGGGTTCGAATTTCAGCCAGATCCGACCTCTGACTATGGAGTTAGCTGCCCTTGAGTGTTTGAAAAACCATTATTTTGTGTTGTGGCCACTCTAGCGCCTTCAATTTTGATCGGATCTTATTCATACTTGGAAGTAACAAGGATAGCCATAACATCTCGGATGAGTTCGAATTTCAGCGAGATTCGACCCTTGACTGCAGAGTTATCTGCCCTTGACTTGTGAAAAATCAATATTTAGTGTTGTGGCCACTCTAGCGCCTTCATTTTTATTCTGATCTTCTTTATTCTTGGAAGTAACAAGGACATCCATAACATCTCGGATGAGTTCGAATTTCGACCAGATCCGACCTCTCACCACGGAGTTATCTGCCCTTGAGTATTTGAAAAATCAATATTTAGTGTTGTGGCCACTCTAGCGCTTTCAATTTTGATCGGATCTTATTCATACTTGCAAGTAACAAGGATAGCCATAACATCTCGGATGAGTTCGAATTTCAGCCAGATCCGACCCTTGACTGTGTGAAAAATCAATATTTAGTGTTGTGGCCACTCTAGCGCCTTCATTTTTATTTGGATTTTCTTTATTCTAGGAAGTAACAAGGACATTCATAACATCTTGGATGAGTTCGAATTTCGACCAGATCGGACCTCTGACTGCGGACTTATCTGCCCTTGAGTGTTTGAAAAATCCATATTTTGTGTTGTGGCCACTCTAGCATGTTTGTTTTGTAGTGGATCTTCTTCATTCTTGCAGGTAACAAGGATAAATACAATATCTCGCATGAGTTCAAATTTCGACCAGATCGGAGTTAGCTGCCGTTTAGTGTTTGAAAAATCAATATTTTGTATTGTGACCACTCTAGCGCCTTCAATATTGATCGGATCTTCTTCATTCTTGCAGGTAACAAGAATAACCATAACAACTCGGATGAGTTTGAATTTCGGCCAGATCTGATCTCTGACTGCGGAGTTAGCTGCCCTTTAGTGTTTGAAAAATCAATATTTTGTATTGTGGCCACTCTAGCGCCTTCAATTTTGATGGGATCTTCTTCATTCATGGGAGAAACCAGGATAACCATAACATCTTGGATGAGTTCGAATTTGAGCCAGATTCGACCCTGGACGGCGGAGTTAGCTGCCCTTGAATCTTTGAAAAATCAATTTTTAGTGTTGTGGCCTCTCCAGCATCTTCAATTTTGATCAGATTTAAAAAGAAAAAAAACACTTTGTCCAGTGAATGTACTTGTTGACCCTCAGGTGAGCGATCGTTGCCTTTGGGCTTCTTGTTTGTCTGAGTCACATTTTACATTCTTTTTGCAGGTTGTGCTTCTATGGTGATCTACAACAGAGTTACACAGATGATCCGTAATATTTTGAGGTGATTGATTGTTGCTATTTGTGTACATTATGTTTTTAAAGACTTTGCATTAGAATTGTAAATATATTATTATGATCAGCATATGAACCATGCCAAGAGAAAACCAACAATGTGGATTTAGAACAGGTCTGACACAAACTAAGTTGAACAAGCTCAGAAACTGGCTTGAGGCTGGAAATTTTGGATTTAGAAAGTAGAGCAATTGTACTATTTGTGTAATGAAAACAAATGGCTCTGATCAGCTTTGCAGTACTGTGAGTCTGATCTGTGCCTTTGTTTTTGCATATGCAAAATGTTTGTTTTTTCATGATATGGCTGATATATGTGAAAAGATGCTGATCATCTGCGCAGTAATATGAAATAGAATAGATGAATAGAAAACTGTGAGAAAAAAAGTGATTTAGTTTTTATTTTAACTACCTTTTCATTACACAAAGGCAGTAATGACAGTAATATGTGATCGACCATATGAAGTAATTAACTGTGTATGGATGTGGCGGATGCTTGTAATAGAAGATACAATGATTTGGCCAGAGGATATTGCTTCCACACCAGACTAGATCTTCGCAGACAGTACAGTGATAAATGTCCATTCCGATTGAGCTATTATAGATATATATGCCTTTAGTCCATTATCGATATATGATATGTATAATCGATACTGGATAATGATCGATCACTGAGTAGGAGATCAGGCACACACACCATAATTATAGCTATATATGCCTTTCAGGCACACACGCCATAATTATGTCAAAGTACAGGTCAACCTCATTATTACGCTATCTTTGGGGTCCATGGAAACAGACCGTGTTATGAATGAACCGTGTTGTAATGAGGTTATTTACAATAGACATATAGTAAAATAATCGATTTGGGAGCCATGGCATGGCCGTGTTATATTGAAAACCGCACTATAGTAAGGCGCGTTATAATGAGGTTGAACTGTACCTTGTTAATAATCTCATTTCATCACACTTGATCATATGAAGTATTTAGCTCTAGAACGCCCGAATATAGGTAACACCTATTAAATTCATATTACAATATATTGCAGGCTTTGCTGTGTTTGATATGAGAACCTGCGTGGGTCGGGACGATGTAGACGAATCCCCTATAATACAGTAGTACCCGCTGATAACAACATGGTAAGCATTATACATATTCGAAAAGCAGACCAACCTATGACAGATCAGGAAATCTCACTGAGACGCAAGCATGGCCAAATTTATTCACTAAGGACACAAAAACAGAAAGAGGAGAAGGAGTTTGTACTGGGATTCATTGAAATTGTGTGTGACTATCATGGGGACATTATAAAGAAGAAAGTTGAGGCCCAGGAGTATCCCATACCAGATTGCACCTACATGATTTTGTTTTCATGATAATGGAACTAAAGCTGTCGACGCGTGCAACCCATGTAAGTGTTATCCTAAGGAACTGGGAAATGAGAGCTGGTTAGTTGAAGTGGGAATGAGTGAGAATCAGCTGGGGATAATTTCGAAGACAATTCAACTAACCACGGGTTTGGCTAAGTGAGTGAACAAAGAGATGGTCGCACAAGCCGCAGAAGTGCCATTAAGTGGACAAAGGTCACGCCTGGCCATGGTAGGCGATTACTTAGGGTCGGAGCGCCATGATAGATTGAGAAAACTGTTAGACGAGCGATAGAACGCCGGCGAGACGTTGAGTAAGGACGAATACACGCTTGTAAATTACAACTTGATGTTGCTACTCACCATTCGCAACGCGAGAAGGGCCGGTTATGTGCCCTACCTCCTTATCAGACAAGTGGAATCTATGGCAGTTCCTGAGAGGGATAGTGTAGTTGAGTTTCAAATCGCTAAACATAAGACAGTCGGAGCAGGAAAGCCTTCTCCTCTCGAAGTTTCAGTAGCTGAAGCAGTTCGCAAATCAAACCATATTGCGAGCAGAATCGAGGGGAGTAGACTGCCCCGAGTACGTGTTTGTAACGAGACATTCATGTTCATGCATGGAAGCCACATCGGTAATAAAGTGCTTAAAAGCAGAGTGGGACAAGCACTTCTCCGAGAGCAGAATGACTAAGCAGCGCACAGCGCCTTTTAGAGCCACGGTTTAGCGCCATCTAGCTGTGTCGTCGCTGCGTGACGTTGGCCTTAGTAGGACGGATCAAGCAGTTTTGTCGAAACATATGGCACATTCGTTACACACAGCGGACACGCAATATGACGAATCACGTCAGTTTGATGCCAGACTTATATGTCTGACTGAGACGCAAGCGACACAAAAACAGAGAGAGAGAATGAGTTTTTACGGGGATTCATTGGATTAAAAAGGATCAATTGTGTGTGACTGTCATGGGGACATTATAAAGATGAAAATTGAGACCCGTCTCAAGGAGTATCCCATACCGGAATGCAACATGATTGTTTTTTTTTTTTTTTTTTTTTTTTTTTTTTTTTTTTTTTTTGGGGGGGGGGGGGGTTATGATAAAGGATCTAGTGCTGTCGACGCGTGCTGCCCATGCAAGTGCTATCCTAAGGAACTTGGAAAAGAAGAGAGCTGGTTAGCTGAAGTGGGAATGAGTTAGAATCAGGTGGGGACAGGAGATAATTTCGAAGACAATTAAGACTATAGCCACGGATTTGGCTAAGCGAGTGAACAAAAAGAACGGCCCACGAGCTGCGGAAGTGTCATTAAGTTGACAAAGGTTACGCCTTGCCATGGTGGGCAACTACTTAGTGTCGGAGCGCCATGGTAGATTGAGAGACCCGTTAGATGAACAATCGAATGCCGGCGAGACGTTGAGTAAGGACGAATACACGCTTGTAAAAGACAAGTAGGTTTTGCTACTCACCATTCGCAACGTGACAACGGCCGGGTATGTGCCCGCCCTCCTTATCAGACAAGTGGAATCTATGGAGGTACCTAAAAGGGATAGTGTAGTTGAGTTACAAATCGCTAAACACAAGACATCCAGAGCAGGAAAGCCTTCTTCTCTCCAAGTTTCAGTAGACGAACTTGTGCAGTTGAAGCAGTTCACAAACCAAACCAAATTGCGAGCAGAATCGAGGGGAGTAGTACACTGTCCCGAGTACGTGTTTGTAACGAGAAATTCATGTTCATGCATGGAAGCCACATCGGTAACAAAGCGCTTAAAAGCGGAGTGGGACAAGCACTTCTCTGAGAGCCGAATGACTAAAAAGGTTCAAGTAGGCAAATATCAGGACAAGGTGCAATCAGAAAAAGATTCCCACTCCAAAAACCGAGGTGGGAAAAAACCAAACCAACAATCAGGTACTGATACCAAGAAAACATTTCATAAGCCGAATGAGCAGCTATTTTCCCAATAGGTGGCCACTCAGTTACCTTAACTTAACTGAAGCAGCGCATAGCACCTTTTAGAGACAAGGATTGGCAGCAATCCTACCTGGAAATGAAATCTAGCAATTAACATACTTAAGCTTCTTCTATTTTACTTATGGTGAAATGTCAATTTACATTTACAGAAGGTACCTTCGTCCCAAAAGCGAAAGTGTCCGAGAAAGGAAACCTGTTTGCAGACGAGACAGAGGAGGCCAAAAGACAAAAGGTTGAAAATGAAAAGAGCAAGCTACATGGAAATGAATCCAAATCGAAACAGAAAAAGGTGATGCCTGTTTTATTTCAAGTACATGTGTACTTATAAACTATGAGCTAGGAACATAGCTTCTATCAGAACCGAACAAAGTCTTTTATTGGATCACAATGGACTAAGCTGTGTCGTCGCTGCGTGACGTTGGCCTTATAGGACGGATCAAACAGTTTTCTCGAAACTTATGGCACATTCCCTACACACAGCGGACACGCAATATGACGAATCACGTCAATTTGATGCCAGACTTCATGTTTCACTGAGACGCAAGCGAAACAAAACCAGAAAGAGGGGTTTTACTGGGATTCATTGGATTAAATAAGTATCATTGTGTGTGACTATCATCAGGACATTATAAAGAAGAAAGTTGAGGCCCTTCATAAGGAGTATCCCATACCGAAATGCAACTACATGTTTTTTATTTATTTATATTTATGGCACATTCGCTACACACAGCGGACTTCATTGATCATGTAGCTGTGTCTATCCTGCTTCTGCAGCTTATCTAAGTCTCGACTTAAGCATGTATACAATGTTTTCTCATGATATGGCTGTGTTGAAAAAAGGTTTCCTATCTTTTTTTCCAGTATAATGTATGGTTGGGAGGGTTGGTTGAAAGATGCAGAGGGGCTGAACCGGCTGATGCGGTACTCAGAACAGCTAGCTCATCACTTTTGTGATTCAGTGAGCAGTATTTGAGGTATGTATGTAACTTTTGCATACATCAAAATACTTTTAAAGTAGTTTAATAAGAAACTAAAATTGTAAAGTTTGTAAAATAACACTTTTGAAAAACATTCCGTCACCCTCAGGCTGTACGAAATGTTTTCATGGTATAAGTACCTGATTGTTAGTTTGGTTTTTTCCCACCTTGGTTTTTGGAGTGGGAGTCTTTTTCTGATTGCGCCTTTTCCTGATCTTTGCCTACTTGTCCTTTTTTTCGATAAATAGATGGGCTGCTAGAGTGCTAACCAGCCATTTGGATTGAGCATTTAACAAATCAAACTTACATTTTCGAAACCAAGAACCACACATGCACATTTTGTCAGAAATCACTTCAAATCTGGCACTTTTTTGGTATTTATAATACCATTTTTAAATAAAAATTAAAATTTAGATCCATCAAGAGCAGTGAACATATTGAAGAGAATGGGGTGGGTCATACCGCGGTTTCGGCTACTCAAGCCTCATCAGTTACCCTTTAGATTTGGCAACATGGAGCCAAAGAGAGGAACTGTTAATTTTCAACTTTCAAAAGGGTAGTCAACACATATGAGCGTCGTCACGCATAAAGGGTCCTTAGGGTAAATTTTTTCGAAATTCCAAATTTTACATTTTTTAAAAGAGAGACATATTCGTAACAACTTGTGAAAATTTGAAGACGGTATCTCTGTTGTTGACGTTTCTATGGCATTTCAAAGTTGTCTACCCTCACCATTGTTACAACAAAATTGTGACGTCGTTCAAACGACGTGACGACGTCGTCAATGAAAAAAAAACTCTCTTGACGCTTCCAGTTGTACGTCCTAAGTTATACAATATCTGAAGAGGTAAGTCTGACATATTGTGAAAAAGTATTCATAATGTTCATGCTGTTCTGTAATATATGTTGCAAAATTATTCTGGTTCAGCGGCTGAAGCTTCTCGGACTTTTTTTTTTCGCGACAATATCATGAAAGTACCTATCGAAAAACAATTAAAGAGATGACAAAGAAAATAATAACTACAATAAGTCCCGGGCAACGAGGACGACTGTTATTAGGGACACATGCACGTAAAACACTTTGATCTCGTTTTACTACACTTTATCAAATGTATGCCTACCAATTTCTGACAGGCCTTCCAAATTCCGACCGTGATCGAAACAAAAGAATATGATCTCTTAACAAGTTGTTAAAATGTGAATTTTACAATTTTTGGCGTATTTGTGTTAACGAACACGAGTATGCATCACTCTCGTGTCTGGTTACTCTGAGTCTTTACGTATTTTGGCGGCCCCCGTGGTCGAGCGGTAAAGAGCGTTATTTCTTAATCACTCGATCATCTCACCGCTGTGTCTGGTGTGGGTTCGAGCCCCGCTCTGGCCACATGTGAGACAAGCCAAGTTCTGCTTGCGGGTGTGCCAGATGTTTTTTGTTGTTTTTTTTTTTTTCGGGGTTATCCCGTTTTCGCCCCACCTACTGATTGACCCGTCTCATATGAGCTGAAATAATCTTGAAAGGGACGTAAAACTGAAATTAAAAAAAAATACACTTAGAACTGTCCCGAGCGATGTGTTAAATTTTTACACGTTTTCTTTCAAAAGTTAATTCTTGCTATCTCATGACAAGGGAAATAATACAAATCTTAAAAAACGATACAGTTGTTAATTAATATCTTGAACAGTACTCGTTATTTTGAATTTACATAATACTGAAGTAAAAGGAAAACAAAAAACAACCGAAAGAAATATTTATATTACAAATGAATACTGACTGACAAAATATAGATGTATATAATTATCTACACGATACGAATCTACAAATGAGCCGCGACGAAAGAAAATCTGTCCTCAAGATTTCCGACCAGTTCTGACACAAACCGGCCTGAATAGACAGAAGCAAGCTAGAAGCTTGAAATTTAGGATTAAAGAAGAAGAGAAATCCAGCATACCGTGAAGCGCAAAGAAAGGCGCTGATCAGCTTCGCACTTACAGCGAAGCTGATCTGCGCCTTTGTTTTCGCATAAGCAAAAATCCGGTGTTCCCACTATGCGGGTCTTCAATATTGTTGGCTAATTGCTTGTCCAAAATATCATGTTCGATCGGTCTTTATGTCCTCTGCAACTACAAGGACAATGAATGAATATTAATGCGCATTATTCAACTGATGGTGTCAACGAAAACAATGCTTGCACTTTCCCTTATTAAGACTTGGTTGCTAGCAGCTATATTCCGGTATATAACATATAACGCCAAAAGGCTAAAATGTTATCATTTCCTTTAATACGAGCATTATTCGGCTTGTAGACGGGATTTTCCCGTCGGTTTGCCATGGTAACTTCAACAGAAGTGGAGTAAGGTGATCTATTCTATGCTATTTTCTGATCTTCCGTTCAACAACAATGCGAGATCTCCGTACAACCGCAATGCGATGTCACGATAACCGTGTGTTGTCATGCTAGTATAAAACCTTATATTCTGAAATAAATAAATAATCACCGCTGTGTCCGGTGTGGGTTCGAGCCCCGCTCTGGCCACATGTGAGATAAGCCAAGCTCTGCTTGCGGGTGTGCCAGGTGGTTTTTCTCGGGGTTCTCCCGTTATCGCCCCACCTACTGATTGGCCCGTCTAATATGAGCTGAAATCATCTTGAAAAGGACGTAAAACTGAATTAAAAAAAAAATAAAAAAAATAAAAAAATAAATAAATAGATAAATAAATTAATATAATTAGATCTATATGGCAACAACCAATAAAAGCAAATGACGGGAATCGTATTGGTCAATAAAACTGCAGCCTGTGCCTCGGTCACGTCGTTTCACTTCTTTTATTACTACATCTGGCTCTGACAAAATCTGCAAAATACTCACACAGCAAAGCGGCCGCACGATAATAGTGTGGACGTCGTGGGATTTTTTTAGGATTGCTGCACGATATCCGTTCTATTTCACAGGCATTGCACGGACACCTCGCATCACCCGTGCGATCAGCCGAATGATAAACTTTTTCCTGAGACCTTAAGATCTCTCCTTCTGGACCCGCTGTGTCTGTACGACGAGTGTGCATGTGGGGATATGATTTTTTTTTCTTTTCTAAAGATGTATCATACTGCGGACTACAGTCTACTGGGTCCATTTGTATCCGGCGGTAAGAAAATCGTACATCTGTCGGCTGCTGACATAAGAAATTCGCGCGGAAATGGTTTATTTGATGTAACTGCTATCTCTAGTTTGAAGGTCGAGCTTCTCTTCTGAATGTGACCTTTTCCATCTCCATATATACATGTTAATATAACAATGATTTGTTTCGAGTGGTTTTACATCACAAAAACTGCCTATTCTGTCTTGCGACAGCAGTAGTTCATGTAAGAGGCATATGCAGCGCATATATGCCAGATACAAGTTGTTTTTTTTTTCCTGGGCGATACCAGTACTATATGAGCACCCGAAGGCTCAACCGGGAGGAGGTTTTTTTGAGAAGCCCGGGATCGAACCTGCGACCCCTGGTTTACAAGGCGAGTGACTTTACCTTTATCGGTCTGCAAGTAGACTGACATTGAAAAGTGAATTATGGTCTAATGTGCTACTTGATTATGGCTATATAATAATATTAATTTTAATAGTTCTTTATTTAATTGATTCGCATATTTGTAATAATTAACGTAAAAAAGATGCAAAATAGTACACTTTTAAATTTTATGTTTATTGTTTGCTTTCGCTTTAAAACAAAATAAAAATACAAAACATTTTCAGTTTCAAACCACATGCGTGTTATGTTTTTTTTTTAAGATTGCTCTCCCTTGAATTAAAATATAACAAGTGGCACTTTTGGAAAGATCAGAACATGTAGAGAGAAAGACGGGAAAATATTTTTGACCAGATTTTGGTCCAACAAGACTAAATTCAATTCAGATCTTGTGATAACACTGACCAGAAAACAAATCTATGCATACATGCATGCGTCTAAGTCTGAATGATTTACTGGTGACACGCCAAATTGATTATACTTCAACGTTGACACGGTTTGACATCCTAACAGAGCCGTCGAGATAATAGACGGTCGCGGCTATGTTGGTACATTTTGATCCATGTTTTAGCGATATGATGCATGTGTCTGTCTTATTATTGAAGGTCAATTCTTTTTACCATATACATATGCCAGTGACTTTTAACAGAGATAACAAACGCCACTACATTTTCCATGTTCTATGCAAACACATGCCGCTAAGCTAAAATAATACATGCACACACGGACGTTAATTGGGAATGAATTTGTCGCGTAATTTACGCGTCGCTTTTGACGTCAATATCTCGCAACGTCATGAATTACGCTAAGGACCTTTTATGCGTGACGACGCTCATATACCATTTTTGAAGTTTCATTAATCTACATGTATATTGTGAATAACCTGCAAAAAATCATAAAAGCTGTGATACTCAGTGGCAAGTGTTTGATAACTGTGAAAATGTGATGTACTACTGACTATAGCTCTGTGAGTAATGTGTTGTTGATATGTAAATACAGTGTTTTCTGCATCTGCAAAATATAGAATTTTATTTTGACAGTGGCTGATTTGTCTGCGAGATTTGCGACAAAGAACAATATAAGCCAGGCTGCATATCCCGTGAAATGTTACAACTTATGTTTAAGATTATGCTGTAAAATGACAGCCACTGTGTGAAATTATTTGTGAAACAGGTGCTTAACGTTGATTAATGCTCAAAAGCTTTGGCCATGTCTAGAAGTAACCTGCAAGTTATGGGGTGTCCTGACATCCAAAATGACCTGAGCGATTAACTGTTAATCAGATGGTCAGTCAGTAGCGAATGGCCTCTATTATATGTATGGATGGTCGAAAATTGATGTTTATAAAATGCAATGTGCCATAACGAAGCTAGCAACAAATCATCACCCTGCAACATCAGGGAGAGAATTTAAACAAAACATAGAATAGAAAATATTGAGGCCCTTACGAACATGAATGTTGATACAAAGAACATGAGAGCTTGTGCAAGAAATAAATACTGGAAAAGCAATACAGACAAATGAATCCAAAGAGCATTTATATATACATACACGTCAAATAATTAACTCTGTAAATAATTACCATCATGCTACTAAACTTAATCATGGCGATTGAAAATAATATATGTGTCAGTACTCTTTAGGTTATCTTTTCCCTACGTACTTCCGTTCTTCCCAAGTGAATCCTGAAACACAGATGCCGTCAAATAATAGTTCAAGATTTCAGTCTCGTTGAATTGAGGCAACAGCCACAGTCATGGCGGTACGTTGTCTCCATTTTATGCGGCTTCTACCCAAATAAGGATGACATGACATCAAAACAGTGCTTCGAACCATCCAACTAAGCCAAGAATGCTTGTATTGCCTACTTGTACCTTTTTATATGTATAGATGGTTTGACTTGAACAATTTTTCCTTGGCATGGCTCGCTCAATGTTTTAAGAAAAAGTCTTGGGTGCCCTTCGTTCACATCAGGAAAACATGTCCGTGTAAAATATACCCCCTCAAACCCCACTTTTATATAGTAAAACTGGGGTATGCAGGGGTATACCTCTTTTTCTTATTTTTGCTCCAAAACATAGATTGTGGGTACTCGTTAGAACCGCCTCGGCGAGGCGGTTCTAACGTGTACCCACAATCTATGGCTTGAGCAAAAATAAGAAAAATAACAATTTTTTTCCAGTGAAAATTTTTATTTTTACAACCTAATTTTTTCCCGTTTATTGCATGGGCGTGTTTACGTAATGACAGACCCTCTACATCCAGCCCTGCGAAATAAGTTCCGTAAATCACATGTTTATTAAGTTTATTTTTTCGTTCTGCGGTGCACGGTCATGTCATGGAAAATTCACCTTATGTCGTGTTGAGCATTTATTTTGTAAAGATGTTTACCGGACTTTTCGACCAGATTCAATCAGTTTTCCTCATTTTTCTTACTTGAATTTATACAATTTGAACCCCATACTATTCAGGCAATATGACAGCAAATTAGTAAAGATTTCCTTTTATTTTCAGCTGTTTATCGTACAACATAAGTGGCCCTAATAAACGAAGAATATATACTCTGTTGTTTATAACAACCTGGTTTACCGGTTATCTTCCTGTAGAAGACCCACGGTCCGAAAGACAGGATACCCAGATCGGGTTGAAACTTAAGAATAGCTACATACTTATTATCACTTATATACTTACTTTTAGGTATACAAAATACACGTTTTTTCGTTAGACTCAATGTACATTCTAACAGCTGACAATTGCAAAAAGGTATGTACGCTTTTTTATCAACAACCATAAAAGCAGACCGAAAAAGCCAAAGACAGAAATTTTCACCGTTGCACTTTTCTGTAGAAACATTTTTTTTTAATTGAAGAATCGCTATTTCCGTAAGAAATGTGAAATTACCTGTTTAAATACCAAAAATTAAATTTTTTGTCAGCAGAGGTGCTTCCTTGTTGCACTGTCCGCCATCTTGCATAAAATGAAAGCAGGTCACGGGCCCTGGATCTTCTTCAGCATCATCCGAATCTATGGAGGACAATATAAACCATAAGATCAGTTTACATGAACCAAACCAAATATGCTTTTAAAATATATTATTGGTATTGTAGCGAAAATATCATACAGACACTTGAAGTCTGAAATGAACACTGGCCTTACCATTATATATTAAGAAGATATATAAATATATACACACAATCCGGTACCGTTGCCGGTACTGCCAGTATAATGAATAGCATCAGGAGCAAACCTGACTTTTGCAAAGCTGATCATCGCATTTGATAGTCCATTCCACTTCTACTGCTTCCAAAAATTACAAGATTCTAGCTTTCTTTTGTGTTTTAAAAACTAGACCCGTTTGTGTTGAACATGGTCGGGAAAATCAAATTTTGTGGTTCATTATATGACAATTTTTATCACAATCACAGGAAACATCGCAAACCGTAAAGAATCCGGGCAAAAATGTAAAGGGCCAAGCTTGCACAACAAGGAACCCACATAAAGGACCGATTGAAACAAAATACATCGAGGATGCCAAAGCCAGGGCGAAGTGCTGTTACACTAGAAAAAGGGGTCTTCTTCAGAAAGTAATGATTGTTTGCCGTATGTATACTCACCCAAAATAGGGTGGTTGTTGACAGCCTTATCAAGTGCCACTAACACTTCTCTTGTATAGAACATGATAAGAGCCTGCTTCTTGTGTGTCTTTATCTTTCGATCCCATTCAGTCCTCAATTTGGTGGCTATTTCTTTTTCACATCACAAGGATCGTATTTGTTCTAGTTCTCTTTCTATCAATTAAGAAATATGACTTGTAGGTATATTTATTGTATTTATTTATTCGTTTTCATTAACTTATTTAATTATTAAAAGCAGCAATATATAAATGGGAGCTCAAATTAAAACCACGTTCAGAGGACTCCATTCACAATCATGAAGTTTTCTTGCAGGCTTAGGACTTACAGACACTCACCGGTGCCAGGGTTTCCTTGTCCATAGATTATGGAGACACTCAGAGCATAAGACACCGTACAGTGAACTATCAACCATCTGGTATGTAGGGTAAAACATAATGAAAAGGTACAAGTAGGCAATGATCACGGAAAGGCGCAATTAGAAAAAAAAAATCACACCAAAAGCCGAGGTGTAAAAAAAGAAATAAGCAGAGTAAGCAGCTATTTCTCAATAGGCGGTCACTCAGTTACCCGTGCTTTACCAAAACCACGAAAAGGCCATAAGGTTCAAACAGCACATAAATTCGACCAAAAAGCATAATACGTAACGTCATTTACGACGTTTCGTGAAACGCCAAATGTACAATAATTTACTTTAATATGTTATTTCATATTCGTTTCTTTGATATGTTGTTTGATTTGAACGTCTAAATCTAACTCAAGAGCTTAGGTCATGCTGAGAAAAACATCGGTTTAAATTATACACAGAATGAATGTTGAATTCAAAAGTGCAATCCTATGCAGTTGATTCACTTGACCATATTGGCTTAACCATTATATCACAAAAAATATTGGGCTTTGATATTAATATTCATTAACATTTAAGATGCAGTTGACAGTAATGATGTCCACAATGATAAAGACGCAAATGTAGTAGCTAGTGATGAGGTACCAGTCACTCAATTTAACATCTTAAATAAACCTTTAAAATCCGGCACCATTGCCGGGATTTGAGTATAATATTACTATACGAGTTTCAGTATATTATAATCGTAGGAAATAAAAAGGGCCAACCTTCAACTGTATACACAGGAAAAATAAAGATTGAATAGGTTAGAGATTCCCAAAGCTAGGGCCTAAACCGGATGAGGAAGCGAGGTAGCCGAGTGGTTAGCGCACTGGCTCCTTATGCTTTAAGGGGTTCAACCCCAGCCGGCGGCGAGGAAAACGTGTTGGTCCGAACACGCTTCTCCTCGTGTTATATGCAAGAATGACATGATAAAGTGCGATGTCGTTGGGATTGGGGCGTTAACTGGAGGCCACCTGTGCAGGGACAGTAATCACCTGTGGCACTGTGCAGGTTAAAGATCCCTACACAGGCTCTATCATCATGCATGTAGGCTCATCCTGAAACCACTTCTTGTGCTAGAGGTCCCGGGTTCGATCCCCGCCGGCGGCGAGGAAAATTTGTTGGTCTGAACACGCTTCCCTTCGTGTCATTTACAGGAATGACATGATACAGTGTGCCGTCCTTCGGTGGAGGCCCCCTGTGCAGGGACAGTCATCCCCTGTGCAGGTTAAAGATCCCTGCACAGGTTCTATCCTCATGCATGTAGGCTCATCCTGCAAACACACCGGAGTGTACAATGTACACATCCCAAGAATAATCAGAAATTGATTGATGGGAGTAACAAGAAAAAACAAACAAAACAACACACCAGAGTGTTGAATGTACACCTCCCAAGAATAATCAGAAACTAGTTGATTGATGGGAGTAACAAGAAAACAAAATCCAGGGCGCCTTTTTAAGTCGTCTCTGTCCTCCATGAATGGAGGGTCTGCCGATATAATTGAGGGCATAGTACTAGTAGATCGCGTTAGCTATGTCCAATTCAGTGTTTATATTTTAGGAAGAGAAGGCGTTTGGACTAGGTAAACATAAAGCATTTATAAAGCGACAAATTAATCTGGGTGATTGATTCTTTTCATTGTCTCCAATCTTGTTAAAAACTGTAAACTAACTTAAATGAAGTGATTCAAGGGCATATCCCTATGTGACGAATATCCGTTTTAAAAACCGCAGTTTGTGTTGAAATTTCTTCAAAAGCTCTCTTAGTTTGATATTCGTCATGAAAAATCGCATAACTCTCTGAGTTTTCCCCGTTAAAATCGATGTATGCAGTGTTTTACAAGGAAATCGCTTTCGCACCTGATTTACCTACATTAGTTGTCGTTTAAATAGCATCGTGCTCGGTACATGCTTCGAATATTATAGTTTTTATAGTTTAAGATATACAGAACAAGGATAGCTTTTAAAAAAGCTAGAAGCGGCTCGTTTAGCATTTTGTATTATGACCACACCATTTTCGAAATCTATTCATTTTTTAAACAAATAAACTTGTATGCTAGTGGTTTCTGAGAAAACAAATTTCTTATTTTGATGTCCATGAGCTCAAGATTACTCTCACACTGATCTCGTGAGAATTAGTCGTAAAGTAAATGTGTGTGTGTGTGTGTGTGTGTGTGTGTGTGTGTGTGTGTGTGTGTTCTCACACTCATATATCTCTGGACACCAATCCAAGTTTTGCACATACCTTGTGGACACCAATGCGCCTTATGGACACCAAAATTGGTGTCCACAATGTTTTCAGTGTATTTTTGTCTGTTATCATCAGTAGAAATGATTGAAGGAAAGTGGTAAACCGACCTTATGAACCACTTTTGCACATGTGTGTGTCATTGGCCTGTTTTCTGGTATTTTTTTTGAAAATGATTAAGTGTGTAGAACTCAGCAGAACGCACAGATTGTAATTTGACACCCCTGTGGAGCCTGTTTGCTAGTGGTAGATATATATCTGCTAGAGGCTCTCTGAAGGTATTATTGGTTTTTTTCTCTTAAAATAATTTGAGAAAAATATAAATAATCCTTTTAGACTCCTTACATATATTATTTTTTTCTCTCTCTTTCTTTGTTTTTTTACAATCGCGGGAAAAATCCACGTGGTTATTTTCCATGTACAGACAATGGAACAAAGGGAATGTTTTGTGTTGGATTTTAACTGTTGGATTTGATGAGGTAAGTTATTAATATGCTTTTTATTTATATCAGAAATGTAGATTTATCAAACTTTTATATTTTATTTTACACGGTTGCTCTTTTAAGATGCGACATGTACATGTACGCTGTGCCTTTACAACGCAGTCAACATTTTCCAGTCATTCCGGGATATAACCAATGCTTCAATCGAACTTTAATGGCACTTTGTTGAGTAGATTAATTGTTTGTTCGATTTTTTATGTGTAGCTTTACTCCCCAGTCAGCAGCTTTAGACATGTTGGGACACAGTGCTATGGGACTTTTCATTTGGATGAAATGACATGCGAAATGTGCTTACTAGAAAACGTCCAAAGCTTATAATATTATTTATAGTGCATAATAAAACTAGATCTATTACATAAATCGTGTGGCTGTCGACGTTGATATTGGGACATTGATGCTGACTGCCTGACATAATATTTCAACATAAATGTCAAAACCAAAAATATCAGAAATACCCGATTTCTCATGTTATGGGAGTAATAATCAAACATCCTAAGCGATACACCAGTAATCGGGCGGTCTGTATGAGCTTTGCCTATAGGCACAAGCAGCCCATTTATCTCATGGCCCGGATGGGCTGGGTTCTGTTAATTTGTCGGGTTTATTTAAGTATATTTATTCAACATCTAGTCTAACAAAAATACATAATATCGTATGGTACAGGATTTGATAAAAAGCAAATACTTATAAACACCATCTCCCGCATGCTTGGAAAGCCAGTGGTGTATGCAGATAGTAAGAGAAAAATAGTAGGACAAGTTTATAGACCAAGACAGGGGGGGGGGGGGGGGGGCTTTCTGAATTTATGGCATTTCGCCACAGACCTCGGCAATCAATATACTCAGGACCCCAAATAAAAATCTATTAAAGTACATAACATTTTCTCGCTACTTTGAGAACATGCACACATATTAAAATGGTGTTCGGGTTAATATATTAAAGGAAAAAAGAAAGAAAGAAAGAAATGTTATTTTCTTTGTAAGTCATTAGAATCGCTCTTTGGAAAGAAGAAAGCAAAGCAAAGATTAAGAAATAAAATATTAAGAAAAGAAAAATATAACCTGTCCCGACATGATGAAATGTTGATTGGGGCCTAGAATCTCAATACAGACAAATGAACAAAACAAAAATAGAAAGAAAAATTATATCGGATTCCCATAGGTATCGAACTCCAATGGAAACTAGCAGCAACACCGATTCTGAACATGGACGATTTTAAATGACGAAATGCCGTTTCTGTGATATCTATTGAAAATTATTATTTATCATGATACCAAAACTCAAAGGTCGTCATAAAGTAATTTAGCTAAGTACCTCTAAGGAGGCCTTAACTGCTGGAATAATTGAAATTCAAGCCCTGATGTATGTTGCTCTAAGCTTTTGTTCATATAGTAGCATTTGGGCTCGAAAACAATAATTCCTACTACGAATGAAAAAGCATACAAAGTATCTTACGCGATAGGAACAGGTATGTTTTTCAGATAGAAAACGTTTGGCGCTAGTTTAGGCTTGTCAACTTTCATTTTTTAACTTTATTTCACTTTATAAGCGCTTTTATGGGCTAAAATGAAACTATATGCGAAAATGCAAAATAAATAAATAGCAAAGGCCTGTTTTTGAAGTCCACGGCCACTTGAATTTCTATACATTGGCATAAAGTCGATCATAGCCATACGGATGCATTTGAATCTCTTATTTATATGTGAATCGTGCAAGTCTCACAAACAAAGCTTCAAATGTCACTATCGTAAAAACTAATCTCAGACTTAATAAGCATTTGAAAGTTTTGAAATAAAAAGTTCATTCAATTCCTTTTCAGCAATTATTATGGGAAAGAAACCGAAGGACAAGTCAAGCCAGAATGGCGCAGTTATGGAAAACGTGAGTCACATCTTCTTGTCTATCTACGAACAATGACATGCATGTATTTTTTCAAAGATACGCGTCCAAGAGTGAAGAAAATTCATGTTGACTTAGTTCACCACTAGCCATACTGCCTCTGCCATCAGCAGACATTTTCTGCAGATCTCTTACCCCCCCCCCCCCCCACCACCACCATCCCTATAGATGGAAAGCAATATTCAATTTGATATCGCAGGTTTTCGCAGTGTTGAATCATTCCGCATCATTGCTTGCTATTTTGAATAAAACATAGGCACCCGTATGCAATTTAGTCTATGCATTGCATTCACAGGTTCTTGTTCGAACAACAAAACGAATTAAACCAACACAAGTTGCAGAGCTGTACATAAGGAAACAAAGTGATCCTATGGGTTTCGAACAGAGGCACATCGATGACTTTATAGGTAACAATCAATGACTATTAATTAGCTGTGTACGAGCCGGACAACTGCCTGAATACAGAAAAAGTCTTTGATTTATTTACATCTGTCCAAGTAATTTATGTTTTGGCCTGTTGTATGTTTATTTTGTCACTCTAGTACACCATATTAAGCATGTAAATCCTATTAATTCGATTAAAAAGTTAAATTGATTGGCCTGTTTGGGAATGCTTGTTTCTTGCTTATAAAATAGGTGGTATTCTAGATTATTAGATGATATATTGGTAAACCGGGACAGTAAAGCATATAAACTATTTCAGGCCGAGGAGTTTTCGCACAAAAACAGTTCGAGCTGGGGGATTTTCTCCTTGAGTACGCTGGAAAGCGTGTATATGACAATATGCCAGCTGATACCGATTACACTTACCATTCGGTGTACAAGGGCAAACGCTTCTGGTAGGTTACAACCTGATTGCTCAAACACCGTAGTGTATGCTAAGGTATGCAAACTGTGTTTAACACGAAAACGAACCATCATAAAATACATTAACCTATCATAAGCACCGTGAGGTAGCAGAATACTTAAATTTAACATCCTTAAATGCGACATTTATAAAAACAAAACATCTAACACTGTAAGTCACGGCCAACAAGAAGTTACAGCTTTTCAAGAATATGAAGATTTCGTATTTTTCTCAGCTGCCAAACCAAAATGGTTGTAGTATAAATAAATGGATTATAAGGTCAATGCAATGTATAGCTCGGGAACACAACTAAATAGAATATATGGCAAACTGTCTTCATATACAAAATATTCTATGTAAATAATTATTTTAGTATCGATGCAACAGAAGAACCCACGACGGGGCCAATGCTGTGTCGATTAGTTAACCATGGTAATAAAAAGAAAGACCGCAATGCCCACATGAAAATGATAATCGTAGACGAGGAGCCCCATTTGTGCCTGTTTAGCTCAAGGTAATGGAATTTGAAGAAGCAGTGTGTTAGGAAATTTTACGAGGTTTATATGATAGTAGAAGTAAATTAATGTACGTTGGTTTCATTTTCTGATAAAAAGCTCTATAATGCGAATAATGCACATGACGTCTTCATATGTCATGCTTTGTCTGGTTAACATGTTGTATAATTTAAAACAAGACACGGAATCAGAGTAACCTTTGACACGTCAGCAAATATTGCAAGAAGTTTGTTTATAAGTTTAAGATTTATCTATAAAATTGTGTACAACCCATTAGTATTAAAAGTTGATTGGAAAAAAAAAAACATTTGCGCCTTGATAATAAGGTACTTTTACTTCGAAAACATATCGTAATCCGAGTGAGCAGCTATTTCCCAATAGGCGGCCGCTCAAATAAAAAAAATGAAAACGTACATAAGGTTTAAACAGCACAAAAATTTGACTCCGAAAATCATAAAACAAATAGAACCACAACATAGCAGTTATCGTGATTCAGACACATGAGTATACCGTTAGTGTTGAGGGGCAATACATAGTCAAACAATAAACATGAGGCGGATCCCATGGCCGAGTGGTTTAGAGTTCTGATATTTCATTACTGCACTTTACCATTTTATCATCTCACCGCTGTGTCTGATTTGGGTTCGAGCCCCACACAGGGCACATGTGAGACAAAGTTCTGCTTGTGGGTGTGCCATGTCGTTTTTCTAGAGGTTGTCCCTTTTTTGCCTACCTACGGATTGGCCCGTCTCATATGAGCTGAAATAATCTTGAAAGAGACGTTAAACTGAAGAAAAAAAATAATAAAAATTAAACACATCAATGTTGACATCACCTATTTCTCATCATGAAATCTTTGCATGGATACATATGTATGTACATGTATAGCGTGGCATCAAGCGGCACGGTCAAAGTACTTTATGAACCCCATCCATTGTAATGTTTCCTAAGTGTTTTGATTTAATAACAATGTTTTCTATTAATACTGTTGTTATCATTAAAGTCCAATGTCAGTCTTTATTTTCCTTTGTATTGTTGTTGTTTCTTTAATTCGTCGAACATCATGGTTGAATTACAGACAGATACTCAAGGGAGAAGAAATTCTCTACGACTATGGCATAAAAGACCTCCCATGGCTAAACAAGGTATTACAATGTCGTTAGTCTCATGTTTCGGGCAATAATACCAAGGAAACAAAATATAGATATCCTTCTAATATTTATTGAAAAAAGTTGCCAAGTAATTAAGTAAGTAATAAAATTATTTTTAGATATGGAGGCATTTGTTTCGTTCTATGGTTAATTCAGTAAAAAATTGCTTGCTTAATACTTGAGACAATGGGGAACATTGATAATATAACAGATCAAAGAAAATTCGAGCTGCAGATGTAATTATGCCCAAAAAGTACAAAAACATGAAATTTCAACTGATACCGCTTGTATTATACAAGTAGGTACTTAATGCTTAAGAATATATATTCTTCAGGACAACTTTCAAATGATTTAGGATGCAAAAGAGTATCATCTGGCTGAGAAACGTTTAGATGCCACTGTAGTTTAAATATTCATGCTGTAATGCTTTTATTCCATAGTAATGTATCAAATATAATATTAAGTTATGCATTACACTTAGACTACTATTTTCATTTGTTGCATGTTGTAATACTGTTATTCCATGATTAAGCTGCACATTTAACATGATTAGTCTGCCGTTTAACCAATCGTTCCATTTCAGGATACCAACAAAGGCCAACAGGCTTCGACAAAAGCCAAAGAGGTGAGTGTGTATTTGTTTTAACATTTGCTTCCTTCGCACATGTAACAATAAGGTCATAAGAAATGTATTATGCTAAATTTTTGTACAATGAATGTAAATGAGACTGGTGTCCACATGACTAGTAGTATGAGACTGGTGTCCACAAGACTAGTAGTGTGTATATTTTGAAGCTAGCATCATCCAAGGTGTAAAGGTAACCAACTGTGCACCCTGTCTATACAGAAGGCACTTAGATATGAACTATAGCAAATTTATCTAAAATGTCATGACATTTCCTAGTACCATTTTAGTTTTGAGGGTAGAAGCTGAAAATTGCAGATCTTACATTGAACTTATCTTATCATTACAGAATGGAAATAATGATCATGATGCTGCTGCTTGTGATGATAATATGGGGATATCTGATAATGACAGTGATCCACCCGATGTTGCATCTAAAACAATAGAAACACATGCAAATGATGAATCCGATTCTCCGGTATGCAACTGTATTTTGTGAATAAACATATTAAATGAGCATGTAAATGAACAATACAAAAGTTCTAAAGAGAAAAGGTGCTAGACAGTTCTGCGTCAAATTATTAGTTTTCTTCAGTGACCGTGACCGAACTGGAATAAAATTTAAGGATGAAGCATATGCATGTAGTTATATTTATTTTGCATAGTTGAATCAAAAATAACAAAGCATGCATGAATTTAAACTTTCAATACTTTTAAATACTTTAAAGAAGCACATTTAATATGATTATTCTGCCGTTCAACCAATCATCCCATTACAGGATACAAACAAATGCCAGAAATCTTCGACAAAAGCCACAGAGGTGAGTGTCTATTTGTTTTTGTTTTATTTGCTTCCTCAGCAATAAGGTCATAAGAAATGTATTATGCGATTTTTTGTGCAATGGATGTAAATGAGACTGGTGTCCACAAGACTAGTAGTAAGTGTGTAAGAAGTTGAACATTGCAGATCTAACATTGAACTTATCTTATCATTACTGGATGGAAATAATGATCATGCTGCTGCTGATGATGATATGGGGATATCTGATAATGACAATGATCCACCCGATAGTGCATCTAAAAACAGAGAAACACAGGCAAATTATGAATCCGATTCAACGGTATGCAACTGTATTTTGTAAATAAAAACATTAAATAATTTTGTACATGAACAGTGCAAAATTCTTAAGAGAAAGGGTGTGCTAGAGAGTTCTGCTTCAAATATTAGTTTTCTTCAGCGTCCATGACCGAACTGGAATTAAATTAAAAAATAAAGCACATGAATGAAGTTATTTAGATTATTCATATTTGAGTCCAAAAGAGCAAAATATGTATGAATCTTTTAAATACATTAAAGCTGCATATTTAACATGAATAGTCTGCCGATATCAAATCGTCCTATTTCAGAATACCAGCGCAGACCAGCAGGCTTTGACTATAGCCACAGGGGTGAGTATGAACATGTTGTTATTCTATTTGCTTCCTTAGCAAAGTGGTCATGAGATATGTATTATGCGAAGTTTTTATACAATGAATGTAAATGAGACTGGTGTCCACAAGACTAGTAGTAAGTGTGTATATCATGAAGCTAACATCAACCAAAGTGTACACTGTAAAGGTAACCAACTGTGTACCCTGTCATAAAGAAGGCACTAGCAAATTCATTTACAATGTCATAACATGTCCTAGCACCATTTTATTTTTGTGGGTAGAAGCTGAAAATTGCAGATCTGACATTGAACTTATCGTATCATTACAGAATGGAAATGATGATCATGCTGCTGCTGATGATGATATGGGGATATCTGATAATGACAGTGATCCACCCGATGTTGCATGTAAAAAGATAGAAACACAGGCAAATGTTGAATCCGATTCACCGGTATGCAACTGTATTTGTGAATAAATATATTAAATGAGTGTGTAAATGAACAATACAAAAGTTCTAAAGAGAAAGGGTGCTAGACAGTTCTGCTTCAAATTATTAGTTTTCTTCAGGGACCATGACCGAACTGGAATAAAAGTAAGGATGAAGCATATGCATGTAGTTACATTTACTTTGCATAGTTGAATCAAAAATAACAAAGCACGCATGAATTTAAACTTTCAATACTTTTAAATACTTTAAAAAATAAAAAAAAAACACATTTAATATGATTATTCTGCCGTTCAACCAATCATACCATTACATGATACAAACAGCAGGCTTCGACAAAAGCCCCAGATGTGAGTGTGCCCATGTAGTTATTGTATTTGCTTCCTTAGCAATGAGGTCATAAGAAATGTATTATGCGACATTTTACACGATTAATGTAAATACGACTGGTGTCCACAAGACTAGTAGTAAGTGTGTATATTATGTAGCTAGCATCAACTAAAGTGTAACGGTAACAACTGTTACAGACGACACTGAGATATGAACTATTGCAAATTCATCTACAATGTCATGACATTTCCTAGCACCATTTTCGTTTTGTGGATAGAGGCTGAAAATTGCAGATCAGACATTGAACTTATCTTAACATTACAGGATGGAAATGATGATGATGATCATGATGCTGATGGTGATTATATGGGGAAAGCCATGGAGGTAAGTGTCTATTTGTTTTTGTTTTATTTGCTTCCTTAGCAATAAGGTCATAAGAAATGTATTATGCAATTTTTTGTGCAATGAATGTGAATGAGACTGGTGTCCACAAGACTAGTAGTAAGTGTGTATATCATGAAGCTAACATCAACCAAAGCGTAAAGGTAACCAACAGTGTACCCTGTCTATACAGAAGGCACTGAGATATGAACTGTAGCAAATTTATCTAAAATGTCATGACATTTCCTAGTACCATTTTAGTTTTGAGGGTAGAAGCTGAAAATTGCAGATCTTACATTGAACTTATCTTATCATTACAGAATGGAAATAATGATCATGATGCTGCTGCTTGTGATGATAATATGGGGATATCTGATAATGACAGTGATCCACCCGATGTTGCATCTAAAACGATAGAAACACATGCAAATGATGAATCCGATTTTCCGGTATGCAACTGTATTTTGTGAATAAACATATTAAATGAGCATGTAAATGAACAATACAAAAGTTCTAAAGAGAAAAGGTGCTAGACAGTTCTGCGTCAAATTATTAGTTTTCTTCAGTGACCGTGATCGAACTGGAATAAAATTAAGGATGAAGCATATGCATGTAGTTATATTTATTTTGCATAGTTGAATCAAAAATAACAAAGCATGCATGAATTTAAACTTTCAATACTTTCAAATACTTTAAAGAAGCACATTTAATATGATTATTCTGCCGTTCAACCAATCATCCCATTACAGGATACAAACAAAGGCCAGAAATCTTCGACAAAAGCCACAGAGGTGAGTGTCTATTTGTTTTTGTTTTATTTGCTTCCTTAGCAATAAGGTCATAAGAAATGCATTATGCGATTTTTTGTGCAATGAATGTAAATGAGTCTGGTGTCCACAAGACTAGTAATAAGTGTGTATATCATGAAGCTAACATCAACCAAATCGTAAAGGTAACCAACTGTGTACCCTGTCTATACAGAAGGCACTGAGATATGAACTATAGCAAATTTATCTAAAATGTCATGACATTTCCTAGTATCATTTTAGTTTTGAGGGTAGAGGTTGAAAATTGCAGATCTAGCATTGAACTTATCATTACAGGATGGAAATAATGATCATGCTGCTGATAATACTGATGATGATAATATAGGGATATCTGATAATGACAATGATCCACCCGCTAGTGCATCTAAAAACAGAGAAACACAGACAAATATTGAATCCGATTCACCAGTATGCTACTGTTTTGTTTATTTCTTTAAAAGAAACATTATATAATTTTGTTAATGAACAATACAAAAGTTCTAGACAGATAGGGTGTGCTAGAGAGTTCTGCTTCAAATTATCAGTTTTCTTCAGTGACCGTGGCCGAACTGGAATAAAATTAAAGAGAAAAACACATGGATGTAGTTATCCTGATTGTTCATTTTTGAATCCAAAACAGCAAATTATGTATGAATTGAAATTTTAATACTTTTAAATACATTTAAGCTGCACATTATACATGATCAATCTGCCTTTCATCCAATCGTCCTATTTCAGGATAACAACGAAGGCCAGCAGGCTTTGACAAAAGCCACAGAGGTGAGTGTTTACATGTAGTTATTTTATGTGCTTCCTTAGCAATAAGGTCATAAGAAGTGTATTTACAATGAATGTAATTGAGAATGGTGTCCACAAGACTAGTAGTAAGTTGTATATTTTGTAGCTAGCATCAACCAAGGTGTAAAGGTAACCAAATGTGTACCCTGTCATACAGAAGTCACTGAGATATGAACCATAGCAAAGTCTAAAATGTCTTGACATGTCCTAGCACCATTTTATTTTTGTGGGTAGAAGCTGAAAATTGCAGATCTGACATTAAACTTATCTTATTATTATAGGATGGAAATGATGATCATGTTGCTGCTGATGATGATATGGGGATATCTCATAATGACAGTGATCCACCCGATGTTGCATCTAAAAAGATAGAAACACAGGCAAATGATGAATCCGATTCACCGGTATGCAACTGTATTTGTGAATAAATTTATTAAATGAGTGTGTAAATGAACAATACAAAAGTTCTAAAGAGAAAAGGTGTGCTAGACAGTTCTGCTTCAAATATTAGTTTTCTTCAGGGTACATGACCGAACTGGAATAAAATTAAAGATAAAGTAGATACAAGTAGTTATTTTGATGATGCGTATGTGAGTCCAAAATAGCATAATATGTATGAATTGAAACTTTTAATACATTCAAATACATTTAAGCTGCACATATAACATGATAAGTCTGTCGTTCATCCAATCGTCCTATTTCAGGATACCAACGAAGGCCAGCAGGCTTCGACAAAAGCCCCAGATGTGAGTATGTCCATGTAGTTATTGTATTTGCTTCCTTAGCAATGAGGTCATAAGAAATGTATTATGCTAAATTTTATACAAAGAATGTAATGACTGGTGTCCACAAGACTAGTAGTAAGTGTGTATATTATGTAGCTAGCATCAACCAAAGTGTAAACTGTGTACACTTTCTATACAGAGGACACTGAGATATGAACTATAGCAAATTCATCTACAATGTCATGACATTTCCTAGCTCCATTTTCGTTCTGTGGGTAGTGGCTGAAAATTGCAGATCAAACATTGAACTTATCATTACAGGATGGAAATAATGTTGATGATCATGATGCTGATGGTGATTATATGGGGATATCTGATAATGACAATGGTCCACCCGATGTTGCATCTAGAATGAGAGAAACACAAACAAATGATGAATCCGATTCACCGGTATGCAACTCTATGCTGTGAATACATATATTTAATGAGTATGTAAATGAACAAGACAAAAGGTCTTAAGAGAGAGGGTGTGCTAAATAGTTCTGATTCAAATTATTAGTTTTCTTCAGGGTTCATGACCGAACTGGAATAAGATTAAAGATACAGTAGATACATGTAGTTATTTTGATAATACATATGTGAGTCCAAAATAGCATAACATGTATGAATACAAATTTTTAATATGTTCAAATTTATACATTAAAGCTTCTCATATAACATGATTAATCTGCCGTTAATCCAATCGTCCTATTTCAGGATACCAACGAAGGCCAGCAGGCTACGACAAAAGCTACAGAGGTGAGTGTGTACATGTAGTTACTTTATTTGCTTCCTTAGCAATAAGATCGTAAGAAATGTATTATTCTAAATTTTTATACAATGAATGTAAATGAGACTGATGTCCACAAGACTAGTATTGAGTGTGTATATTATGTAGCTAGCATCAACCAAACTGTAACGGTAACCAACTGTGTACACTTCTTATACAGAGGACACTGAGATATAACTATAGCAAATTCATCTACAATGTCATAACATGTCCTAGCACCATTTTATTTTTGTGGGTAGAAGCTGAAAATTGCAGATCTGACATTGAACTTATCTTATCATTACAGGATGGAAATGGTGATCATGCTGCTGCTGATGATGATATGGGGATATCTGATAATGACAGTGATCCATCCGATGTTGCATCTAAAAAGATAGAAACACAGGCAAATGATGAATCCGATTCACCGGTATGCATCTGTATTTTGTGAATAAATATATTAAATGAGTGTGTAAATGAACAATACAAAAGTTCTAAAGAGAAAGGGTGCTAGACAGTTCTGCTTCAAATTATTAGTTTTCTTCAGGGACCATGACTGAACTGAAATAAAATCAAAGATAAAGCATATGCATGCAGTTATTTTGGTAATACATATTTGAGTCAAAATTGGCAAAGTATGTATGAACGTTTAATAACATTATTATTCTTCCATTCAACCAATCATCCCATTCCAGGATACCCACGAAGGCCAGCAGGATTCAGCCACAGTGGTGAGTGTGTGTTTGCTTTATTTGCTGTCTTTTCAGTAAGGTCAAAAGAAATATATAGTTGAAAGTTATCTAATGGTTTTCTTGGAAATGAGTTTGAAAGCTTGTAATGGATATAAAATAGACTGGTGTCTACAAGACTAGTAGTAAGTGTGTATATTATGTAGCTAGCATCAATTAACATGCAAACCTAGCCAACTCTGTGCTGTAACTATACAAAAGGCAGATATAAACTGTAACAAATTATTACATCGTCTTAAATGCCATGGCATTCCTTTGTCATATGTACCTTGTCCTTATTGGTATCCTGTAATGATAAGGTCAATATTGATATAGTTAGAATAATGATATAGTTTTATACATTGTTGTCTTCTATATAGACGTAATACACAATGAGTAAGTGTTATTGTGGGCACCATAACATAATTGGTTGATGCTAGCTACATAATATACACAACAACTAGTCTTGTGGACACCAGTCTCATTTTCATTCATTTCATGCTTGCAAATTTGTTTCATGTAATTCAAATGCTTTTGTTGATTGTCTATTTCAAAAAGTCTTCTTCATAATAGAAATAAAAACACACACACCATAACAGTTTCTTACTTTGGCAAATTTTTCTGGTCCTCATGAAATTATAATAAAAGTCAATGTTAGTTCTGCAGTTTGCATCTTCTACCCACAAAACTAAATTTGTGCTTGGAAATGCCATGACATTTTAGACGATGTTAGAATTTGTAAAATATAGCTGCTATCCCAGTGTCTTTTGTATATACATAGTGCACAGTTAGTGAATGGTACTATGAACACCAAAACATTGCAGATTGATGCTAGCTTCATAAGATACACCCCAACTAGTCTTGTGGACACCGGTCATGTTTACACCCATTTCATGGTTTCAAACTTCTCTTTTCTATAAATGTTTGTGTTGATTATCTTATCTGAAACATTTTCATGATAGATAATTAAAAGAAGTCGTGCCTCACCACAGTAGTTTCTGAATTTGTATTTGTCACATTTATCTGGACCTCATTGGCACCCTAAAATGTTATCATGCAAAGTTAGATCTAATGTTCTCAGCTTCTACCCACAAAACTAAATTTGTGCTAGGATATGGCATAATATTATTAACAATGTTAGAATTTTGTGATAGGTCATATCTCAGTGTCTTCTATATAGACATAATGAACAGTTGGAAAGAGAAGCTGTGGACACCATAATGTAACAGATTGTCATAAAGTATACACACAAACTTGTCCAGGGGATACCAGTCTCATTTTCATTAATTTGATGCTTTCAAACGTTTTTTTTTTCAAGTTATCAAATTGCATTTATTGTTTTCTTTTGGAATAGATTATCAACAAAACAATTAGATTGTTATGGTGTCCACAGTATCTCTTACCAACTGTGCATTATTAACATTTTTGGGTACCAATGATGGCCAGATAAATGTGACAAATTCAGATAAACTGCTGCGGTGAGGCTCGACGTCTTTTATTATTTATTAAGAAGATGTTTCGGATTAGATACAAGACTAGATGGTGTGTATGATATGTTACTAGAATCAATCAATTAAGTTAAGGTGTCCACAGTTACACTTACCAACTGTTTATTTTGTCTATATAGAAGACACTGTTATATGAACTAAAATAAATTCAAGCTGTCGTCTAAAATGCCACGGTACATGTATTTCCAAGCACAATTTTAGTTTAGTGGCTAGAAGATTAGTAGAGTAGATCTAACACTGAACATATCTTATCATTACGGGATGCCAATGAGGGCAAACTCTTCAGAAGCTATTGTGGTCAGTGTACATGTATTTACTTATTATCTATTAAGAAGGTGTTTCATACTAGATATCCAACAAATACATTTAGATTACATTGAAAAGCGTTTGAAAGCGTGTAATGAATGTAAATGAGACTGGTGTCCACAAGACTAGTTGGTGTGTATATTTGCAGCAAGCATCAATCATTCAAGTTATGGTGTCCACAGTTACACTTACCAGCTGTGTAATATGTCAATACATATGACACTGAGGCATAACCGATAATTATTCTGACATTTTCAACACAAACTTAAAGTAGTTAAGTGGGTAGACGATCAGTAGTGTAGATGTAACAATGAACCTATCTGATCAATTGAGGATGCCAAATTTGTTTCATGTAATTCAAATGCTTTTGTTGATTGTCTATTTCAAAAAGTCTTCTTCACTGATAATAGAAATAAAAACACACACACCATAACAGTTTCTTACTTTGGCGAATTTTTCTGGTCCTCATGAAATTATAATAAAAGTCAATGTTAGTTCTATAGTTTGCATCTTCTACCCACAAAACTAAATTTGTGCTTGGAAATGCCATGACATTTTAGACGATGTTAGAAGGATCTCGGAAGAATTCTATTGTGAGGTTGCCCAAGAAATTTTCAAAATCTCAAGTTCCATGCACTGAAATGAAGTTTATTGCAGTCGAAAAATAAGTTTCTGTTGTATTTAGACATGTAATGTTGTGTGTGAGTCAAGCAGTGACTTCTATGAAAAATGGACAAAATCTTTGAATTTAACATAGATTCATATAGGAAATAGGAAACTTTTTATAAGACCATGTTCCCCCCCTTGCCCAATCAAAATATTTTGAACACAACTGTATTTTTGTAATTGACATATTATATCGAAACGCCATGTTTGGGCAAGGGGGGGAAGGCTGTCAAAAAGCAACAAAACCGATAAATGGGCTCAGCGCAATTATTTTTAATGTACCAAGGCTATGGAAATATACTGTATATGCATGTTCTACCTGAATAAACAAACTACCTGTCCTATTTTAGCAGGTATATACAAAGTGTACACACTCTGATGCATATAAGTATACTGTGCAAAATATGTTTATCAATTTTTGATGCTTTATGTTTTATTTGAGATATGCCTCTGTGGACTTAAAATCTAATGTCACTTCAGCACCATGCAACGAATGATTTTATCCTAATTTGATGCATGCAAGATATTGTCAGGAGAATTTTCCATATGTCTATAAACATATATAGAGTCAATGTTCAAAGTAAAAGTTGCTAAATATATTTTGCATAGTATATTAAAGGTACAGGTATTTGCATAAGTGATGGACAGTGTTATTTATAGTTGTCAATCTCATAAAGATGATGCACCTGTTATTCGTGCATTAATCATTTCTACCAAAAACTTTAGGTTGCAATAAGCATATTGCTGTATTTTCTTGATAATCTATGGCAAAAAATATGTTTTCTGACAAAAATATTTTTTTGAAAAAATCTGACCCCCTCCCCCTTTGACACAGATTTATGTTGTAGGTATGTAACATCAAGAGGTTTCCACCATGTTGTTGCATTTATCAAATGTTATATTTTACTGAGAATGCAACATATATTCTATACAAATAACACAGAAGCCGCCAGAGACGCTCAAAATTTAGGCGGGAAACATAGACTTTCTTCCGAGATCCTTTGTAAAATATAGCTGCTATCCCAGTGTATTTTGTATATACATAATACACAGTTAGTGAATGGTACTATGAACACCAAAACATTGCAGATTGATGCTAGCTTCATAAGATACATGTACACCCCAACTAGTCTTGTGGACACCGGTCATGTTTACACCCATTTCATGGTTTCAAACTTCTCTTTTCTATAAATGTTTGTGTTGATTATCTAATCTGAAACATTTTCATGATAGATAATTAAAAGAAGTCGAGCCTCACCACACCAGTTTCTGAATTTGTATTTGTCACATTTATCTGGACCTCATTGGCACCCTAAAATGTTATCATGCAAAGTTAGATCTAATGTTCTCAGCTTCTACCCACAAAACTAAATTTGTGCTAGGATATGTCATAACATTATTAACAATGTTAGAATTTTGTGATAGGTAATATCTCAGTGTCTTCTTTATAGACATAATGCACAGTTGGAAAGAGAAGCTGTGGACACCATAATGTAACAGATTGCCATAAAGTATACACACAAACTTGTCCAGGGGATACCAGTCTCATTTTCATTAATTTGATGCTTTCAAACGTTTTTTTTTTCAAGTTATCTAATTGCATTTGTCGTGTTTTTTATTGGAATAGATTATCAACAAAACAATTAGATTGTTATGGTGTCCACAGTATCTCTTACCAACTGTGCATTATTAACATTTTTGGGTGCCAATGATGGCTAGATAAATGTGACAAATTCAGACAAACTGCTGCGGTGAGGCTCGACTTTTTTATTATTTATTAAGAAGATGTTTCGGATTAGATTCAAGACTAGTTGGTGTGTATGTTATGTTACTAGAATCAATCAATTAAGTTATGGTGTCCACAGTTACACTTACCAACTGTTTATTTTGTCTATATAGAAGACACTGTTATATGAACTAAAATAAATTCAAGCTGTCGTCTAAAATGCCACGGTATTTCCAAGCACAATTTTAGTTTAGTGGCTAGAAGATTAGTAGAGAAGATCTAACACTGAACATATCTTATCATTACGGGATGCCAATGAGGGCAAACTCTTCAGAAGCTGTTGTGGTTAGTGTATTTGCTTATTATCTATTAAGAAGGTGTTTCATACTAGATATCCAACAAATACATTTAGATTACATTGAAAAACGTTTGAAAGCGTGTAATGAATGTAAATGAGACTGGTGTCCACAAGACTAGTTGGTGTGTATATTTTGCAACAAGCATCAATCATTCAAGTTATGGTGTCCACAGTTACACTTACCAGCTGTGTAATATGTCAATACAGATGACACTGAGGCATAACCGATAATTATTCTGATATTTTCAACACAATCTTAAAGTAGTTAAGTGGGTAGACGATCAGTAGTGTAGATATAACAATGAACCTATCTGATCAATTGAGGATGCCAATGAGTGCCAGATAAGTCATAATGTCAGCTATTGCATTAATTCAGCTTGCAGTTTTACTTGGCAGTATCAGGTAATTTAGACAAATTTTGATAACTGTGTTAAATTATTTTAACATGTTATTTTCTTTAACTGTAGAAATCATCGAGAAAATGGCCGTACAGAAAGAAACAAAGAAAATCTCTCTTTGGTAATATAATAGCTAGATTTTTTTCTATATTCAGTTTCTATCAATTCATACTGTTCTGAAAGATGACGAATCACTAAATTGTCTTACCTTTTACGTATATGATGAAATCATCATGGTTTTAACTGCCATTTATCATTTTCTGTGTTTATATGACATATGCATGACTTTTTAATGAATGTACATTGTCCCAGGCATGTCTCGTTTATAGTAATTAGATAAAATTTAATAATGATTTTCCTTAAACAGGCTGGCATGCTGAATTAGATGACGATACAGTTTCTGTTGATACTGATGCGGCTGCTGATGGTTATGATAATGCTGATGATGATATGGGGCTGTCTGATGATAGTGTCAATGATCCACCCTATTTTCCACCAAAAAAGAGAGACACAACGACAGAGGATGAATCCGATTCACCGGTATGCACCTGTATCTTTATAACCATATTTTGAATAGAAGGATTAAATGAACCTGTGCGTGAGAAAACAATTTGGGGTCCGACCAGTTCCGACACAAACCGGGCTGTACAGTCACAAATGGTTAGAGGCTGGTAATTTTCCGTGTAGCGAAACCAAAGGTGCTGAGTTACTGCGAAGCTGATCTGCGCTTTTGTTTTCGCCTATGCAGATTGTAGGTTTTTCCCATGCAGCGGCCCAAATGTGTTGTTAATGAATAATATAGCAGTTATATTAAGACAGAGTGTGCTTGACAGTTTTGCTTTAAATTATAAGTTTTCTTCAGGGACCATGGCCGAACTGAAATAAAATTAAAGATAAAGCATACGCATGTAGTTATTTTGATAATATATGTTTTCTTCAGGGACCATGACCGAACTGGAATAAAATTAAAGATAAAGCATACGCTTATAGTTATTTTGATAATGCATATGTGAGTCCAAAATAGCAAAATCTGTATGAATTTAAACTTTAAATACTTTCTCATGAATAAGAATACCTTCAATAATCTGAATAGGTCAAATGCAAAATATAAATTGTTATTGTTGGTGTATTGGGTCGCTATAAGGGCTATCAATATGTAAAGCAATTGCTGTTGTAACTTTAAATAAAGAAACAAAAAAATAGTTCTTTTCGATGGCTCTAGTTGAACTGACAAGTCCTGTTAGATAAGGCAAAGCGTGATTTTAAGATGCAACAACAATGGTGCATATTGATCACCAATGTAGTTTCATGTGCCAAAATAAGTATTTGATCACTCACCTGTAAACCCTTATATACAAATTTAATATGCTCTTTTTTCAAGACTGAAACCGCCACAATTCCATCGCCTCTAAAACGTAAAGCAAAGAAAAAACAACAACAGAAAAGTAAGTTGATAATTTGTGTAAGTATTGCAATGGTATCTGTTAGATATCTTAACGTACATTGGATAAGTTAATCGATGGAAACAAATAATGATACCTAATTTTTTGAAAAGGATAAATTTTACTTCAATACATGTTCAATTTCTGCTTCTGTTGTGGTTCAAACTGTTTTATATTCCAATGCTGAATTTTTGTGCTATTATTCATCTTATCTAGGCTTCAATATATTTAGTTGTCCGTGTAACTGAGTGGCAACCTATTGAGAAATAGCCGCTAACTCGGCTTACGATATGTTCTCTTTGTGTTAGCACCTGATCGTCAATTTAGTTTTTCCCCACCTTGATTTCGGAGTGAGGCTGCGTTTCTGATTGCACCATTTCATGATGTTTGCTAACTTTGACATTTTCCATTCAGAACTATGGCAATGAATTAGAAATGGTGTGATAAAACACTATACAGCCACACTTAGTTTCATTGAATAAGTGTTTCGTTTCAGAATCTTTTGCTAGGAAAGATGTGGTGGAAGATAGTGAAAGCGACTGTAGTGATGCCTCCCAAATTTACCCAATGCTTACTAATGTAAGTTTATTCTATAAATAATATTCTATTTCTAATAGACCACCTGGTAATTTGTTAACCCCTTAGAATGTCCGGACCAGCTCAGGAGAAGTGGTTCAGCCAAACCATCAGTGTATTATATGCATTGGATGTTTGCTTATATTATCTAAAGCATTTATGTACTCCCTTTGTTTGGTAGAAGTCCGATTAAATATAATACACTTCCTGACATGACCAAAACAAACGAACAAATCAATTTCTTAGTTGATAAACATATAAAGCTCTAGTGATTATGATTTAATTTTAGTCAAATGTTAACATAGAATTGTGGTACATGTTTTTTTTTGTTTGTTAACATTTCTTTAAGTATACGAGGAAGAACACTACAATATCAACCTTACAGTATTCTTTCAAGAATTTTCCTAGTTGAAAATTTAACTAGTTTATCATGAGAGGGATGTATGTTGTTGAACCTATTTGGCAGAAAAAATGCACCCTAAGCCTTAAACGATAAGCTCTAAACAGTCTAGTTATTTTATAAATTTGCCTGTGAGAAGGTTAAACAATGGCTGACTATGTATTCATGGAATAATAGTATATGAAAATCAAACAAAGAATCATATCCAGTTGTTGTGCCAATAATTTTTGAATGAACAGTAAGAGCGGCCCTAGTGCAAATGAAATTATCAAAAACATTTATTCTAACACCAAACACAAACTGGTTAAATTTTCCTTTTAGAGTTTAAGTTGTTTTTATATTGTTTAGATGGTTCGGCAAACTAAAAATAAAGGCCTATCAAAGGAAGATGATAACGACTCGCCTGCTGATGATAAAATGGAGGAAAGCGATGGCGGTGAGCATAATTGCCTTGAAATTCGATTATGTTGAAGTCGAACTTTTGTGCTCTTTGACCCTTATGCACGTTTTCATATTTCTATTTAAGTTCGGGTAGCTGAGTGGCCGCCTATCGGGAAAATAGCTGCTCACTCAGCTTACTATATGTTTTCTAAGTATAAGTACCTAATTGTCAATTTAGTTTTTCCCACTTCGGTTTTTTTTTCTTTCTGATTGCGCCTTTTCCTGATCATTACCTACTTTTACCATTTTAAAAACAACTATTTAATCAATTTTGAATGATACAGGACAGATGAGTCATATGGCTGTTAACATTGTAAACCATTGTGCTCCTTTATTAGATGGTGTATACTTATAACGTTTAGTTATAACTGTTTTGTACATGATCACCCGAAAAGATAGAGGAAGTCACTGCTAAATGGCAGTTGGTGAGTATGCTCTGGTGTCTTCTGAAAAATCTGATGTGATGATCTAGATCCATTACGGTATGTTAAGTTTCAGTTTATACTATTGTAGACATTTTATTTTATTATAGTAACAATTGAAGGGACTAAAGCCTACACTGATGGTCGTAGAAATGTGGACAAACAACACTGTTGCCCTTTCTGTGGAGCATTTGATACTCGGATGCCACGGCATTACAGACGACACCATAAGGACCACCCAACAGTAATCGCGCTTCAAACAAAGACTGACAAAAAAGAAAGAGACAGGGAATATGACCGTCTAAGACTAGAGGGTGCTTATAAGCACAATATAAAAGTTCTTTCTGAAAATAAAGGCTCGTTGATCCTGCAACGCAGACCAAGCATGGAGGACGAAATCAAATATTCATTTGAAGATTACCTCCATTGTGAGTTTTGCAAGGGCTGCTATCTCAAAACTAACCTATGGAGGCACCAAAAAAAGTGTCAGTTTCGGCCAAACCAAACCAATGGCGAGTCAAAGAAAAAACGAAGAAGACCGCAGAGAAATGCAGTTTTGCTAATGGAAACAGTTCTTCCAAAAAACCAAAACTTTAAATCAGGATTTTTAAAAAATGTAGTGTCAACACTCCATGTTGATGACGTTTCAAATATAATAAAAAAGGACGATGTCATAATGAGGGTAGGAGATTTCATGTATGACAAACACGCCAAAGGTCAACGTGACTATATGAGCCGCATCGTGAGAAAACCGGATTTTTGCCTAGGCGAAAACAAAGGCGCAGATCAGCTTCGCGGTAACCGCGAAGCTGATCAGCGCCTTTGTTTTCGCTACTCGGATAGTACAATTCCTCTTCTACTTAAATCCGAAATTTCAAGCTTCTAGCTCTTTTCTGAGCTTGTACAGGCCGGTTTGTGTCGGACCTGATCGGAAACCCCGAAGACCGGTTTTCTCGCGTCGAGGCTCATATAAGTCAGGAGCTGAGGCTTCTTGGAAGGCTTGTTCTTGCTTTAAGAGAAATTTTCAAAACCAATAATGGTTATTTAAAAGACTTCTTAAGACCCAGAAACTTCGATGGCATTGTCGAAGCTGCCAGAAACCTTTCTGCCAAAGAGGAAACGGAGGACAGTTTGCTTTTAAGAAAATATTCGGTGGCGCTAAAATGCGGCCCAACCCTAAACAAATGTTGTGTAATAATGAAGGGGATTGCCAGGAGACAATCAGATGAAGAAGCAGAAAAAGAAGCTCAAAGGCTAGAAAATTTGATAAGGGATGAATGGAGTGCTAAGATAACATCAGTAGCACTCCGATCAAGGAAGGAAATCAAAAGAAATGAAGTGATATTATTGCCAACTCCCAGCGACCTTGCCAAACTAAAAGACTATATAGACTCAGAAATAACAGAGTCGTATGAAAACTTAAAAAACAACAACGAAAATTCTGTGGAATTCCAAAAACTCCAGGCAGCCATTCTTTGCCGCATTATAATGTTTAACAGAAGGAGAAGTGGCGAGACAAGTAAAATTCTGTTAAACGATTACTTGATGCGGCCAGATTGGCGACAGAGCATTAATGATGAAATTTACCAGTCGCTGGGATCAATAGAAAAACAGCTTATTAAAAGGTGAGCTTTTCTTACACTAATGGTATGCTGTTTGTTTATTTCATGATAAATATTATCAGCATTTTCTAATAAGCTCATTCATAAGTGTTTTATAAATGACCAAAGTGTTTTCGATTTTATACTTTTATTTAATTTTATACATAATTTTAGGAAGTAAATAAGACACCTTTAGAAACGACAAGGTGTCAAGGTGTCTTTATAGAAAGACCCCTGCTATAGAGAGACCCTGGAATCAATAATCAGGATGTATAGATACCTAATTTCTCCAAAACTTGCAAGATAATGACATCAAAGATGTGGTCTTCTATTTGACTAACGGGCATATTATATTTGCGAACTGAACATCCGAACTGAACGCCCGGGATTGACAAAATATTGACAAAATTAAATCTGTAAACCCCATCTAGACTAAGGTAGAAAAGAAAAGGACAATTATAGGCAGGTGTAAGTACTGCTATGGTATAAAGGAATTTCCAAGATGACTTTTCAGCTTGCGATGATCAAAGCAAAAACAGCCTGCTAATCGGTTGTAAGATAAACCGCAACACCGTTTTGTGACGGTCAGTGAAGAATTTGCTCGATGGCTTATATTGATTTTATTTAACCAAATTATAACCGTTGGTTTGATGTGGTTAAGTAACAAGCTACTGTGTGGTTTTCATAGAAACTTCATATTGCTTTAATAGTGCATTTCGGGATGTCCTTAATACTTGCTATGTTTGTATTTCAGACTCGATATGGTAGCTTTGAGGGGAAAAAGGGAACGACCGGTGACCATCATCGTCACACCGGAAATAAAAGCTGGTCTCGACTTGCTTATAAAATGTAGGCCCTTCAATGTCGAGATTGAAAACAAGTACCTCTTTGCAAGAGGAACTGGAGACAACAATATCAGAGGCAGTGAACACATGGCAAAGTTTGCCAAAAAAGCAAATCTGGAGTTCCCAGAAAGAATTTGCGCTACAAATATGCGCAAATACATAGCCACTGTGGTTCAGGTATATATATATATATAAACTATGGCATTTTCTGATGAAAGGTATTCTTCAATCGATTAACACTTCAATCGAATTAATACATTATCATGTATTTATAAAGATATTGATCACAGTGAAACTCCGCACCATGCAACGTGCAGTTTTATGATAATACCATAGGCTGAAGGGTGAAAGATTTTTTTCATTCCATCCAGCGATAATTTTGACTTATCACAACTGATGTTTTATGTTCCAGTTTATATCTTGATTTTGATACAAAATATATGTGAATGATGATTCTAGCGAAAATGTCTTATAGGCACAAAACCGAAGACACCGAATATCAAAGAAATAGAAGTCAACAGTGTAATAAAGGCACTTTGGGTGTTACGAAAGGCAACTAACTGTGTTGTGAAATACATTGTTTAACTTGTATCCATATATTTCAGATGCTAAATTTGAATCAGACGGAACTAGAGTGGTTAACCAATCACCTCGGCCACTCCATTGACGTCCACAAGGAATTCTATCGGAACCAAGGTGCAACAATACAACTTGGAAAGGTGGCTAAGACTTTAATAGCGATGGACCTTGGACGAACATTGACAACACTACAGGAGGAGGGTATGTAATTGCTAAATTCATGCAATACAATGTCAGTATTAGCCCGCCATTGCTTTCATATTACTGATCATTGCAAGGTGATACTGCTGTGGTGGTTATAAATGTTTTATGTTTTGGTGGCGAATTTTTGTGCTGTTTGCACCTCATTTGTGTTTGATGTTTTCATACTGTAGTTAGATTTTGGTAACTGAGTAGCCGCCTATTGGGAAATATCTGCTTACTCGGCTTGAGATATGATTTCCTTAGTATAAGTACCTGATTGGTTATTTATCTTTTCCCATCTCAGTTTATGGTTTCCTTATCATTGCCTGCTTTTACCTTTACCCCATGAAATCATTTTGACTGATCATTCATCTAAATATCGCATGGAATGATAGACTACAGAATAACAAGCATACATAACTTGGTCAACATGCATCATGATCAATATTAACATTGCACATTTTAAAGACCAATATACAGCTGTAGATTCTGAACTAAGATATTTTTCATATTTGTAACTTAACTACATGTAAGTTGGAGGTCCCAGAAAATGAAAGTAAAAATAGTTAAATATTGGCATACCAGTACTGTGATAAACCAGTGTTTAGCGTAAATTAAGATAAAAGAGAGGTGTAATACACGTAAAAGGATATAGACGTAGTATTTTGCTATAATATTTTATCATTTGTTTAGATATACCAGATGACATTGTGACAGAAGGATTGTCAGAAGATGAGGAGGATGATGATGACACTGCGGAAGACATAGATTTATTTGATGGAGCGATGGTCAATATAAAGAGTACAGGTATCTTTTGAAAGTGATGTGTAGATTCCTTGAAAAATGGTTGATTTATAAACAGTTAAATCTATATTACAATCATAATTTTTCATTTACATTTAACATGAGAATTTTTATATTGTATATAAAAAGTAAAGCGCAATGATCAGGCGCAACCAGAAAGAAATTCCCACTCCAAAAATCCGAGGTGGGAATAAACCAAATAGACAATTTTGTACCTATACTTAGAAAACATATAGTAAGCCGAGTGAGCAGCTATTTCCTGATAGGTGGCCACTCAGTTACCCGACCTTAAATTAAAAGGGCCTGTTACAGGGTATGGGAAATTAACATGGGAGTTTGCCCACGCATGGAATTTTATGAAATTGTGTGCATTAATTGTCTTGGTTATGACTGTTATGATAATGGTGTATTCCCTTGTAAATTCAATTCCACTGGCAAATTATGACGTAATATATGACGTCACTATGATAGCTAAGGGCACCCCACTTTAAACGTTTCTATAGTGACCAACTATTCATGAAGCAAATGTTAGAAGCTTTCCAGAAATAAAGTAGTCATTGTTTAGTTTGCTGATACTATAAATGACTTTGTTGGTATCAAGATAGTGGCGGAGCAGTCTTTTTCATGTACATGTAACCCCTATTTTCACATGCTTATTTTAAAAGATGTAGAATTTGAATTAAAATTTTTCTGTATTCCAGTCTTCGTCAAGACACCATTTTAATATAAAAACTGCCCACATATGTTAGGAATATATTCGTGAAATTTCAAGAAAATCGTGGACCGGTAACATGGTGTTTTGTTACAATCATTACACATGACCCTTATTCATCAAAATGTTAACTTGTTCACAAATAATTACAAAGTACATTAATAAATGATTTATGACTGTAGGAGTTTTACTGTAGGCTTATTATAAGCAATTTATATTATTATAGCATGATTTTAATGAAACCCAACACACAGAACTTATACCCTGTTACATAAGTTACCGTTTGGACAGACTTAAAACAATTTAAAGATTTAAATAAAGATTTGTGTTTAAACATCACATACGTATAACTGAAGGGTTTAAAATGCAATATTATTGATCTTCCTGAATTCAGAAGTTGTCTCTCAGTACCCTTTCCATTTGTTACATATGTTACATTTAGCGCAAACATGTACTGTGAACAATTTTCATATGATACGATCTTTAAGAGCTGAACTTTTTCTTCTTATTTTAAAAGGATGCTATATGTAACTAGTTAATAAACATGCTAAATCATGGGGCTGTTAAATTGCATTCATCTTATCCTTATTTAATAAGCATGTTACAAAATTATAAATTAAGAAATTACATTTCACTGAACATCACAATACATGTACCGCGATATTAATCTCAAGAAAAGATTATAAGTTCATAACCCAATCTGTTTTTCTGACATTTATTCATCATTCAATGTTTTATTTTGATGCAAACCCTATATATCTTAGTATTTTGCAGGCTTGTGCAACCGATAAGAACACATAAGGCATATGCAAGATTAATGTTTGTATTTGTATGAATTAATTTGTCTACAAGACGTTTGTCATTATATGACACAACTTACTTTATAAAATCTAATTTTTACCAAGAAAATGTTATCTTTAATATTCAGTTTTGAATGATGTAATGTATGTAACGTACAATATACGTTTAATAGGCTGAATAAGATCCATAGGAATGTGAATATAGGAAGTGGACTTGCTTTAACGATCAATACTTCATAATCAGCCTAAATGCATACATTTTATAGGAGATTTTGTTTTGATGTTTATTTTGCAAGCATTTATGTGGGTAACATATGTAATGCAGTGATGTTGCACTTGACTGAAGGCTAAATGCTTAAAATACTTATAAATGGCATATGACTACAGAATTTATGTCTGTTTTAATCTGATGTAAAGATCAAAATCAGATCGTTTGTTGAAAATCAAAGCTATAAATTAAAATTTGGGTACAGTAAGCGATATAGGAGGTACTCTAGCTTTCCCTCTAAAAATTAAAACATAGAATTGGTATGTTAAAGTAATATATAGTGAACATTTGTCTATATTTCCACTTGTGTCTTTTACAATAAAATACTATTGGTCCAAGAGTAAGAAATAATAATATCAGATTCAGTTTATCACTACGAGACAATTCCACATGGACCTCCCTGTCTCACTCCTATCCTTATTAGAATAATTTAGAGCTTTCAGCATTGATTCAACTGAAGGCAAACTGTAAGCCATTTGGACTCACTGCTATTTTAGAATTACTTTATATCGTTCTAAACCTAAAGAAAACTGTCACGTATGAAAAACAGATGGTAGAAAACCATCATGAATAACATCTTTTTGGAAAAGTAAGCAATGGCCAGGAGCTGCTGCAATTAGAACCAAGGTTCAACCTAAAATCCCACGTGGAAGACAAGCGAAGTAACAAATAATTACTTGTACAAGAAGAATGTACAGTTTGACAAGAGAACGGCTTTTTCCCAACAGGTGGCCACTCAGTTACATAAATGTAACTACATGGTTGCCATTCAGGATTGTCTTAGCACAATGTGTGTCAGAAATGTGCATTATGGTCATAATCAAAAACCTTTTTGCGATCTTTTGGAGCAATTTCAACATTTCGTTAAAATTATGAAAAGGGACCTACATGTATACAATGTAAAAAATGACAATGTTACCGGCTTTGAATTATCATGAAATTTTACTCATATCAAGAGGATATATATGGCATGTTTTTATGTAAATATGGTATCTTGACAAAGACTGGAACATGTTTATCTATTAAGTTGAATTTGGTATTTTTTGTAGATTTTCGAGAAAAAATTGAGAAATTTTATAATTATTTAATCAGGAAATCAATATAATACTTCTGTAAAATAATTTTACGGTATAAGTATAATGCCTGGGATGTTCTCGAGCCAATCCACTTGACAAATCTTAGAAAATTATAAAACTTAAATTTTAGGACACACAAAGATGATGGCAGGTATCATGTCATTGTGGGAGTGAGCCAAGGTTGCCTCCTGAGTCCTGTAATTAATTATTTAATTCAATATAAACATTTTCGTAGCTCATATATGATGACCTACTTATGTGTAAAATTTAAAGAAAATCCATGCGTGGGCACATTTGTAACACCCCCTTTAAAAACATACATAAGGCTCAACAGCACAAAAAACTTCAAAACATAAAACAAATGGAACAAATACTTATGTAAAACCGGTTTAAGCCCGCCAGTAACTTTTTGTTACTGATCGTTCCAAGGCGATACTTCTGTGGTGGTTCTTTTTGTTTTATGTTTTGGTGTTTAAAATTTTTGTGCTGCTGGCGCCTTATGTATGTTTTCATATTTTTAGTTAAGTTTAGGTATTTGATTGGTCACCTATTGGGAAAATAGCTGCTCATTCGGCTTACGATATGTTTTCATTGTATAAGTACCTGATTGTTAGTTTGGTTTTTTCCCACCTCGGTTTTTGGAGTGGGAATCTTTTTCTGATTGCGCCTTTTCCTGATCTTTGCCTACTTGTACCCTTTTAATATTTCTAAAATTAAGTATGTATAGTTTCCAGTATCTGACATATATGCTGTTGTTTAAACATACACATTATGCTGATTCATGCATTTCTCTCAAACGGAAAAAAATAACCAAAGGCGATTCATGGATTGTGTATTATATTTTCTTTGTTTGTCTTATTGTCCTAGAAAATGCTGAAGCTGAAGATGTTGAAGCCAATAACACCAGAGTTGAACCAAAGGGACATAGAGCTGAACCAAAGAAGGGACAAAAAATCAAACCATGGAGTGAAGCCAATAACACCAGAGTTGAACCAAAGGGACATAGAGCTGAACCAAAGAAGGGACAAAAAATCAAACCATGGAGTGAAGAGGAAATAGCGGCCATCAAACGATCCCTCCAGGGCTATATTTTCTCATTGACATGCCCTGGCAAAACCCCATGCCTTGAAGCGATTGCAAAGGAGCCAGCTCTCAAAAATAGAGACTGGCACACAGTCAAATTCAAGGCTGCTTACATTATATCAAAGAAAAAGGCAGCAATCAAGAAACCTAAGAGGAAATGAAAGGATAAACATCAGTTGTAAAGAGGTTAAAGTAGGCAATGATCAGGAAAAGGTGCAATCAGAAAGAAATTCCCACTCCAAAAACCGAGGTGGGAAAAACTAAATTGACAACTAAGAACTTGTACCAAGAAAACATATAGTAAGCAGAGGGAGCAGCTATTTCCCGATGGGCGGCCACTCAGTAAACTGAACTTAAATAAAAATATGAAAACGTACATAAGGCTAAAACAGCACAAAAATTCGACTTCAAAACAAATGGAACCACCACAGAAGTATCGCCTTGGAACGATCAGTATAATAAAATTACTGTAAGACTGTGTGGGTTTACTTCATGAATAAAATAATTGAATAACAGACATTGCTATAAAAAGGTAAAATACTTTACTCGTGCCGCTTCAGCTCGTGTGCTGAAGTTTTGTAAACACTGTAGAAAGGGCACCTATTTTTAACACGTCTTCTAGTGTCATGTGAAGCACGTGGTCTAACATAGATTACCATCAAAGAGTCACATTATTGAACACCTTATTATTTAAGCAGTCTGAGCAACCAATATATATCTATTTTGGAGGTCAAGCGGTCAAAGTATTTTACCTATATAGCTTCCGCACGATTGGAGTAGACTTTCACTTTCGCCACAGATTTATTTTTATAAATATGAATGACACTCAAGTTCCTATTGGTCAAATACATTCATTTTATTCATATGTATAACGGTAAACCTGTGACGAAATTCTATCTAATCTTGCGAAAGCTATACCAATGCACATTATTTGTTGTGTATGTTTTAACACAATTTGTTTGATTATCTATATTCTCACACTGGTCAATCTATTTGCTGATTTTGTGAGCTTTCCGCAAGTGTGCAGGTGCAGGTGTTGTTGTTTTTCTTTTATATTGATATTAAAACTGCGATTTTGGGAATACGCCTTACAGCGTGTGTATTATGTAAGCATTAATGGATATATTTGGGTACCGATCAAGCGGATACTAGATAATTTGGAAATGTTCCTTAAACATCTTCATAAAATCGATGTTTCGTCACATAAGCAAATTCCACTTTCTAACTGTCACAATATTATGATGCTAAAATGAATTGTGTGTGATTAAAGAAAAATTATCTAACCAAAATTAAAATTAGATCATTTGAGTGTTTGGTAATTTAAAACAATTTACAAAAAAATGACTTATCCAATGGATCAGTGGTAATTTAAATAATTCCCAAATGCTTACATATGCGCATAAGGTGGTTGTCACATTCTTAAAACTTACATAATTCTATAGTCCCTATGACATTTTTAGTACATCATCATCACGATTAAAAATAAAAACTCCAAACAGTTTATTGGTCACCGCCATTTGTCTCCTGGACCAGTAAATCTGCGTAGATACTGTTTAACTGCCGTACACACCGGAAAATCAACTCACAGGTTGACCACTCTGACGCTAGTATTCAGGTTAATATTATGATGGTTGGTGCCTCAGCCATAAAATAATAAATTACAGAATAAATGTATTTATTGTGATTATAGAAAGCATTGTTGTGTTTTGAGTATCAGTAAATAAAATCATGTTTTGTGCGCTGCAAGTATTCCGATCAGTGTGTGTGGTCCTGAATAGACAAAGTACATCACCAGGAATCAGAGTGAAAGTTAAAGGTTTTGCTGCATGGCGCTCGAAATCCAGTACCTTTTGCTTCGCAGTCCGAAACCTTACCCCGTAGACACTATACCTAGCCCTTTCCAAGAGGTGTTACATTACATTGTCTGTTTAAGTGCATACAAATATGCAATTTATACCAAACGAGTTTGGCACAAACTAAAGGATTTTAAGATATGCATGACAACAAGGTGTTTATAAATGTCCCCGGCATGTTTTATAAAGAACTTTCTAAAATTATGTTCTAACCATGTAAATTGATATAAGAACATTTACGTCTGACCTTTAAGTATGTCAAGATACAGAGCTTATTATAAACATAATATGACAAATTGAACAATAAATGAGCCGCCTCATGGGAAAACCAATAATTTGCATATGCGAAAACAAAGGCGCAGATCAGCTTCGCGGTAAACCGGATCAGCACCTTTGTTTTCGCTACACGGATAGTACAATTCATGTACTCCCTAAATCCAAATTTTCCAGGCTCTTGCCCCCTTCTGTGACTACAGGCCGGTTTGTGTGGGATGTGTCCGGAAACCACATTGTTGGTTTTCCCACAAGGCGGCTCAAATATTATCCTTTAAAACACAGTCCAATAGTAAACAAATGTATTAAATCTCCGAGTGTAAAAAATACATGCAAGCAACTAAGACTGTACATGTATTAACTAACTTACTTTGTGGACACAAAATGCACACATAGCATGTGGTGTCCAGAAGGTGCCCAAAATATGAATGGTGTCCACAAAGTCAATTTCCTAAATATATAATAGGATCAAAGGATCAACGTGTCTTACCTTCTGAAGCTTTCAGTGTGCATTTGATGTAATAATCTATGAGTTATTCATATAAGATACAATTACAAAGCAAATTATGCTCCGGTGTCCACAAGTTCACTTTAACAAGGATGGTTCACATGTATAGAAAACCCAGATTATGGATGGTTCACAATGATGGTAAACCCGGTATGTGTGTGTGTGTGTGTGTGTGTGTGAGAGAGAGAGAGAGATTCCGTTACACTTTTATAGGCTAGAAACGGCTCTGTGTGCATAAACATAATGGACAAGTGGGATAAAAATATGTTGATTTCGACCCACACTAATCAGTCATTAAGTAGGCATAAGCCACAGTACTGCTTGCAATGAAATAGCTATAGAAATTAGAGGTGTTTCGGAGGCGAACAGACACGGTCCAATGTATGGAAGTCGTGTACATGGTTTACTTGGTGTGAATTGTGTCAGTGAAAGTGGGGTCCCTTTGATCACGGAGCGAGACCTTCTGCTTGCGGTTTGCCAGATGGTTTTTCTTGTGGACCTCCCGTTTTCGTTCCATCCACTTATATGAGCTGAAATTATCTTAAAAGGGACATAAAATTGAATTAAAAAAGAAAAAAGGCCGAGTGGACTTGGTAAGACCGAAAAGTAAAAAGGCAGAGATGACCTGCTTCCTGGATTTCCTGTTCGGTAATTAGTCGACCCTTATGGCCCCGATCTCCGCATACGCAAAATGGTCTACATCCGAACTTTGCTTAAAAGAAAAATGATGATTGGCTGGATTTCATTAAACCAATCACTGCTAACGTTTAAAACATCACATGTTTTCGGCTTACCGGATGACTAATTAGTGTAGATCGGAAACCAACCTGTGTAGTCATGCGGAGTGTTCGGTATTTTTCGTAGGTTCCCAGCCAAAATCCTATCGTATATTCGGCTCGTCGAGACGAGCCGAAAATACATAGCTCGGTCCTTAAAATGTTACACCTATATAAACACAACGCTACAAAAACGAAAAACAGAGTATATTGACCTTCTTGATTTTTCGGACAGGCTTGTGATTTCATTATGATAAACTAAAGTTTCCTTCAATATCCCAATTCAGTCTGAATCTGACAAGTTTACCACAATGCTTAATTTGTCATAAGGCGACCAGTGATCGATCAGGGACCAGTGATCGATCAAGTAGTGGTTATTGGCTATAAATTTTCAAAGGCTACCTGAAGTAAATCTTATGCTAGTCTCAACGTAAAACACATTATATTACCTTACAAACACTAATTTTAATTTATTTGGAAAGCTTTCTATCTTGCATTTTCTGGTACTTTACGAAGAGGGGGTTTAGTTGTACTGCTAAAAAGCGATGATTGTTCAATTAATTCTGCAAGATGAAACAATCTGCATTCGTTCTGACTGGCTAAATCTTTCAAGTTAACTTCACTGAATACTAAACAAACATGATCAACATTTCAAATTTTTAGGATAACGCTGCGACTAATGGGGAATTTCCTTGATTTTCGAGCTACTTTTTCAACAGTTTTCCATTGTTTCTATGGGCTTTAATGCTTTTTGACCACCTCATTTTGCTGCTTTATTTCTTTTAACTCACTGAAAATTTCCAAACAGTGTTTCGTGGCTAGAGGTAAACAATAATTATTCTTTCTAAAAATGAAAATACATGTACCTTCCAAGTTAGCCGCGGTTTTGGAGAGAAAAAGAAGGCGATCGATCACTGGTCCACCTGACCCTGATTTACGCTGTATGATGGTGGGTGTGTTGAAATGATGTCACTGAGAATGCGACGTGATAACCTCATAAATTGACATATTGAAACACATGGCAAAGGTTCAAGCTTGGATATGACATGTACACATGCATTCTCCGATGCATGTCTGATCTGCAAATTTATCAAACATGGCTTTCTTTGATCGATCACTGGTCCCTTTATGCTATTTTTCTTATTTTTTTTACAGACAACGGTATACAGGTATAAAATAAGGTCCAGAAATCCAAAGTGTAACAAAAAATTGTATATAGCCTACTGATTTCAAATAATGACAAAATATGAAACTTAAACACTACAAAGACAGAACAAAAACTCTCTAAGTCGTGTTACATTCAAAAGATAGGGATCAATTACTACCGTGCCTGTAAGGCTAAGGTAGTGATAACATCTCAAAACACCGTCGCGCTCTCTATCTATGCATCTTTCATTACGAAAACTTGCCCATGCAATATAAAGAGATTTTTTAAAGTTGTAAAAAATGATTATTTTCAATATAAAAAATTTGATATTTTTTCGGGATGTTAACCGGAGTTAGAACGTTCGGATATATGGTAAAAACCCTTCAAAAATCTTCTTCTCCAGAACCGGTGGACTGATTTCAACGAAACTTTGCATGAAGCATTGATGGCTCAAGCACTACAATGTGTATATAAATCATGACCCTGTCATGACCTTGACCTATTTTACGGCAAGGTCAACATAGATCTCTAATGCATTTGAATGGGGAAAAATTTTAAAATGTCATTTAAAGTCATTTAAAGTGAAAGTCTTGCAGGAAATGGGCAGTCGGACTGAATATTAATGATTCTGAAAAAAATTGGACCCCAGGGGCTCATATGCCCCCACCCCGGGGCAATATACATGTATATTACCGTAATATTCAAACATCATCTCCTCTGAAACCGCTTGGCCAATCAAAGCCAAATTTTATGTGAAGCATCAATAGGAAGGGTTTATCAATGTGTATATAAATAATCCAGGTCACATGACCAAGATTGCCGCAATGCCCATATATGGTAAAAACCCTTCAAAAATCTTCTTCTCCAGAACCGGTGGATCGATTTCACAGAAACTTGGCATGAAGCATCGATGGCTCAAGTACTTCAATGTATATATAAATCATGACCCTGTGATGACCTTGACCTTTTTTTACGGCAAGGTCAACATAAGGGCTAATGCATTTGAATAGGGAAAACTTTTAAAATGTCATTTAAAGTGAAAGTCTTGCAGGAAATGGGCAGTAGGACTGAATATAATGATTCTGAAAAAATTGGACCCCAATGGCTCATCTGCCCCCACCACGGGGCAATATACATGTATATTACCATAATATTCAAACATCTTCTCCTCTGAAACGGCTTGGCGAATCAAAGCCAAATTTTATGTGAGGCATCTATGGAATGGGGGAATTAATGTATTATATATAAATTATCTAATGTATTATATATAAATTATCTAGTTCACATGACCAAGATGGCTGCCATGCCCATATATGGTAAAAACCCTTAAAAAATTTTCTCCGAATCTGGTGGACCGATTTCTAAGAAACTTGGCATGAAGCACCAATGGCTGAAGTACTACAATGTTTATATAAATCATGACCCTGTGGTGACCTTGACCTATTTTATGACATGGTCAACATAGGTCGCCAATGCATGGGAGTGGGGAAAACTTTTAAAAAGTCATTTTAGGTGAAAATCTTGCAGGAAATGGGTAGTAGGACTAAACATTAATGATTCTGAAAACAAATTAGACCTAAGGGCTCATATGCCCACACCCCGGGGCAATTTACATGCATATTACCATAATATTCAAACATCTCCTCTGAAACCACTTGGCCAATTGAAGACAAATTTTATGTGAAGCATCTATAGGATGGGGGAACCAATGTGTGTATTAATAATCTAGGTCACATGACCAAGATGGCCGCCATGCCCATATATGGTAAAAACCCTTCAAATATCTCTAAAACCAATAGATTGATTTCAATGAAACTTGGCGTGAAGCATCCATGGCTAAAGTACTACAATGTATATATAAATCATGACCCTGTGATGACCTTGACCAAGTTTATGGCAAGGTCAACATGGGTTGCCCATGCATTTGAATGGGAAAAACTGTTAAAATGTCATTTGAAGGGAAAAACCAGCAAGAAATTGGCAAATGGATAGAATATTGATTATTCTGGAAAAAGAAAACGGCCCAAGGGCTTCATCTGTCCCTGCACTGGGGTTAAATACCATAATATTCAAACATGTTTATTGGTATTTGCAGCAGACTCAGGTGAGCGTTTACAGGACCATTGGTCCTCTGGTTGATAATGGCATAATTTTGCATTGTAGAGTTAGAATTGCTGTTTTAGCATGATGCTTGTTACTTTTGTCAAAGTAAATAAAGTTTCCTAAATTGCATGGTGTTTCGTTTCTGTGTCACATTAACGGAAACAACGCCAAGCTCAGTAACTCTTGAATATGAAGATACTTTCAAGGTACCACCCGATTTACATACATGCAAATGTACGTGTAATACTATGATCTTATCCGAAAAAAATATGCGAAAGTTCGAACCATCCGGATGTTTGTTGCCGAACGTCCGAATCTTAAATCTGACACCGAATGACATCCCTAATATTTTTCTTATTTATGCTCAAAACATAGATTGTGGGTACACAACGACTACCGACAACCTCTGTTTTGGAGAAAAAATAAGACAAGTATCCCAGTTTTGCTATATAAAAGTGGGTTCATTGGGGTATACATTACACGGACATGTACCATCTGAACCTCCGAAGAGGGTCTCAGATGGTGTTCCGGTATACCAAAAACTGAAGGGGGTTAGTGGAAAGAAAAGCAAAGAAAATGGGTAATGAGATGTTGTACAGTGCGAACAAGGTTGATAGTATAGTTAAAAGATAAAAACCTATGCTGATGAAGATTTTTGTACACTATGTTTTAAAGTATGCCATGAGTATGAAGGAAAATGTGATGTAAGGCATTCCAGTGTATGGCAGTGCGGTTGTAGAAGTCTACGTGTTAAATCGAATAATGGACAATTCGGACCTTAATTTCATTGGCGCCATAATTGTGTAATTGTCTATAGTCGACAGTCGTTAATATGATACTAACAGTGGGAGGATGGTAAATTCTCATATCCGAGATTTTCCGTTCAAATAATACGGAAAAAGCCGAGGTCCCGCCAGGGCGGGAAAATCATCCAATCATTCCGCCACAATAACGCGCATGTCACAATATGGCGGTATCTATTGCATTTTAGTCGTAGCTGTTTTTACACAATATAACCAGCTGATTACAGGGTTGGTTTGCTTTTCCCTCCTGTTTTTTTTTGTGTGAATCAATTAAATAGTTTATCATTTTAACAAGCATGTAGTACGGCCCGTCAGCTCGAGCATTCAACTGCAAAAGACGGTGGTTTGAAACGCCTCCGCGACATTTCGTCGAAAATTACATTTGTCGAAAATGTCCCCATGCCCAGGCCCTTACCCTAACCCTAGTGGTTGGTGGCTAAAAATGTGCACCTATTGGCTATTCTACGGAATAAATCTCAATATTTTGTGAATATTTTTGTAACTTCACAACATTTTCGACAAAACATATTTTCGACGAAATGTTGTGCAGCGGTTTGGAACGCCAATACTTCTTCAAGGGTGCGCTTGGGAGTTGGGGGAAGACAAGTCTTGTGAGGAGTCGGCTATCACATTGTCTAATAGTGATAACTAGCGAGCTTCTGGTGATATGGCGGCTATCTGTAACAAAGCCGCATTCACCTCTAAAAACTGTTCTTACTTATTCCATAGACTAAAACATACAGCTGTCTTAACGCCAATACGTTCCTTGTCGTTAGACAGCCCTAACGCAAGAATTTCCCTAATTATGACATCATTGCCCAGCTGAAATTATCACTATTTCTGTGCGTCACCCTTCAAAATTATTTAGCCGTTACTTTCAAACATACAATGCCACAAATGTACCTGGAAAAGAATCTTGATTCCCTTTGGATTGAGAATTGTTACTGGTTTTTTGTCATTCGCGCAGTTGTCAAGTTTCATGCTGCCATCTTGTTTCTAACGCGGGAGAAGGTTGTTTCCTTGTTGTAAACATAAAATGACGTAGTAAATGTACAAAAACCTGTACAAATACTGACGATGTCTGGCCTTTACAATTACCGAATAACGATCTTTACCATCTTGATTTAAGATGGGATGCCACATGGCCGATTTTTTTCGGGTATACGAATTTTCTTCAACGGTGGCGTCTGTGATATGTACCCTTTTTTCGGAGGGGCTCGATATTTTGATCTTTGACGAACCTGTATAAAGCATACGAAAATTACATTTTACGTTTGTGCTATCGTATTGCTCAAGACCTATACGAGTTTTTCATACGCTGCTGACTATAATGAAAGTAGCCGACCGAAATATAAAGAATGTTTCTTAGATATTTCATTCTTGCAGGTGGAGAAAATGATTGGAATGATTTAACCAGCATCAAGATTTATTGCAAATGTGTTCACACAGCTCTTTATGATGGCTTAAAATGACTGCAGGCCTCTTAGCGAATCCTATAAAACCAGTAAAAATGTATAATTTTATTGTCAAGTTAGTAAAAACCTATATAACCTTTATTTTGCCCTAAAAATGGCTAAACACCAATAAATAAAATATTTTTCTACAAAAACCTATAATTTTTTAATAAAAGCAAGATGAATCATTTTAAGACCAGTGTTTGTTTTCTGGTGCTTGTAAATATTTTGAAGATGCATTCTTTGAACAGCTGTTCATGATTTTGGTTTTCTTTTGAGTTTTGCAGTCTATGCTGCTGACAGGTATATTCATTTTACATTGGTTTTAATATCAATTCACAATAATGAAGCTCCAGGATTTGAAAGAAAGCAGCTTTCTTTCAAATCTGCTCAGGTCATATCAAAGACTCCAGACTTATCCTTAGGAGCGCCAGGCATTTTACAAAATGCTCATAAAAAGGGGGTAGGGTTGGTAAATCGTCCATAAAACCATTTCTGTGAGACTTAGAAACGCGCCTTATGCCTGTATTAAAAGTAGAAAGACCGCTCTTTTACATAGTGTAAGCTGTTTTGGTTTTGCTACTGAAAGGTCACGGCGCAGGGGTCACCGTGGAAAAATCGATGCGCACGGACTTCTTCTTTTTTTTTTTTTTTTTTTTTTTTTTTTTTGCGATTTGATTCCCGATTTTTTCCTCCTTTCTCCTCTCTTTCTATCTCTCTTTTTTCTCTCTTTTCTTGTGTCTTTTTTCAACCCTAGCAGTTTGGTCGCACTTGTTTGGTTTGAGCGTGGTGGCGATTCAAAGATAACAGGGTAAACTCGACCTTTTTAACACAGAAAAATCACGTTTTTTCCCAACTTTCTGGACCTCTTACTCGCTTGTTTGATGTACTGTGCAATTAAGCTTTATATCGGTTAAAGCCTACTTACTGGGCAATTGAAAAATATAAAAAGATCGTACGTGCTAGCTTTAAAGATGCTGTGAGGGCCGATCAAAAAGTGTTTGTCAGCAATTACGCATAAATACGCTCTGGTAGTGGAAAGGTTATTAAGCAGAAAATTTAAATTCATATAAAAATGGGTTATTTTTTTAAACGATAAGGGGACACACAGGCTTACATTTCTTTCAGACCAAGGTGGATATACACATACAGCTTCACAATATTTCACATAATAAGAAATATACACAGATAATGAGTTTGTCATTCACATGTTTTCTGAACTTGAAAAAAGCAGGGTTTATTTTGTAAAATCATCTTCCTCTCTGGAATGCCCTCCGAAAGCTTGAAATCTATTTCATTTTCACAAAATTTTCCTCGAAAGGCTCGCTCGTTCAAAGATTTCCATGTAGTAAATTTGTGCTCTTTCCCCAGATATTAAAGCACAATGTTTCATGAAGTCTGACTGTTTTGCTTTATAAAATGTCTCTAAAACGATCTAAAAATACACCATTTTTGCAAAATTGCCTCACTCGCTTCGCTCGCTCGTTCAAAGAAAGCCAAGGTGACAAATTTGTACTCTTTATACACAAATTAAACCCGTTTTCTGTGAAAATTATCAGGTTTTATTATGTAAAATTCTCTCTAGAAATAATGAGCATGAGAACTATTTCATTCCTCACAAAATTTTCTCGCTCATGTGTGGGCTTTCTCGTTCTTGTTCTTTTATATAGTAACTCTTGAGCGCCGGCCTGATTAGCTGCTAAAATTATGACGGAAGTGAGAAAAAAAGACTTTAAAATAGCCTATATTTTTGGTGAAAAAAAAACTATAAAAGAACCTATATTTTGGTTAAAAGGATACAAGTAGGCAAGTTCAGGAAAAGGCGCAAGATTCCCACTCCAAAAACCGAGGTGGGAAAAAACCAAACTAACAATCAGGTACTTATACCATGAAACATATCGTAAGCCGAATGAGCAGCTATTTTCACAATAGGTGGCCACTCAGTTACCTTAACTAAAATTATGAAAACATACATAAGGCGCCAACAGCACAAATTTTTTAAACACCAAGACATAAAACAAAAAGAATCACCACAGAAGTATCGACTTGGAACGTATACTGTATAAAACCTATATTTTTCAAGTTGGCTACTAGGAGGCCTGTGACTGCTTAAATCTTATTCGTTTTTTATTAGTTAGTTAATGTTTGTAAAGACACTGCTGAACCTGATAATCCCCACCATGATTCTTTGAAAGAGCATCTATCCCCGCATTTAGAAAATTATATGTTTTCTATAAGTAAGCATTGTCAGCTTTGGTGTCAACTTATGTATGGCATTTTGATATTTTGGGCTAGTTTGCTGCAACTAGGTTCAGTTGGTCGTTTGCTAGATCTTGTATTGGAGCATGAGTTGTTTCCTCGTAGAATTCATGAAGAGGCAAACTTTGATCAAGTTCAGATTGAGTGTTTTAAAAAACTGTGAATTTTTTGACCTGGCTGTTCCTGAAACTTTCGTTATTTCTCCTCCCAACCACCTTGTATGCATACTGCATTGGAAGATACTGGTGGGGCTTCTAAAGTATACAGGTCATCCTTGGTCTGAATTCAAGGATTTTTCACTAAGAGTTCCTAGACCTCTGCTTCTTAAACTTAGTTTTATTGACTCTCATTGTCACTTAGATAAGATCATTGGAACTGAGAAAAGGGCCTTCTCCCATGTGAAAATGGGTCTTGGTAAACCAGATTTACAGTTTTGCATTAGCAACTTTGCTTATCCTTGGCGCTGGCATCAGACTGGAAAGTTGCTAAATGAACCTTTGGTGAAGAAAAAACCATTGGGGTGCATCCTCATGCTGTGATACCTGGGGAAGAGCACAGCCAAGTGCCAATGGTTGCTGAAAAGCTAGATGCTGGTGGCTTCGTTGGAGTAGGTGAGGTTGGCCTTGATTTTCATTTTGGCTTCTGCAAGTGCAATCCTCCTTGCCGAAGTAATGAGGATTGCATTCGCATGAAAAAAAGGCCCAACTTTGCTTCCTTCATGGAGTGCTACCTCTAGCTAATCAGCATAATCTGACACTTTTTTGCACTGCAGGGATAATGGTGATGAGGCTGCTTCAAAGAAACTAAGGTTGATTTTGACAAAAGAAAACTTAACACATCTCAGAATTCATTTGCACTGTTTTGTTGGTTCTTTGCAAGAGATGGACAATTGGATAGTTACCTTCCCAAATATCATGTTTGGCATTTCATCAAGAAGTTTGAATGATTCACTTACAAAGGAAACTCTGACTAAATTGCCACTTGAGAAGATGTTACTTGAGAATGATGCTCCATATTTGCATGATTTACTTGAAACTGATACACCTGGATTCGAAGAACCTGCTTTATGTCCTTGGGATGTCCATTTGATTGCTTGGAAACTGGCTTTTGAGATGAAGATTGCATTGCATGAGCTTGTTGGTGTTTGTAATCAGAATGTTTTGAAACTTTATGGTTAAACAAGTTGAAATCCTTGGTTGTTAACAATAAGAAAGCCAAGGATTCTAATATGGTCTCTATAAACTTAAGTATTGTAAAAATTAATAGTTATTGGAAATGCATACTATGGAGACGGGACCTCGGTTTAAAGTCCCTTCCGAAAGACCGAAGAAGCCCGGGATCGAACCTGCGACCCCTGGTTTACAAGGCGAGAGACATAACCACTGCGCCATGGAGGCTTCTAAAAGGAAGGGAAAGGCAAACATTATATTATATATTATAACTAGCAGTAATACAAGAAGGTGCTATGAAAACTAAAGAGATAAAACAAAGGTGAAAAAGATGAAAATCAAAGAAAAAATATATATAAATAAACAAGTCCTGCGACCAGGCGTAGCTCTGAAAGCCACTTTCCTGCAGCAAGCTTGTTTAATTTAAAAAAAAAGTTAAGCTAACAATAATTTGCAACAGACAAGTTTACAGCAGGCAGAAAAAAATATCAATGGCATAAATACCATTCAATCACTTATTAATACACTAAAATATAACATGAATGCTAAGGCAAGCAAAATATTCTTAGAACTTAAGACAAATTTGTGTGTAACATTTGAGCATTATTCTTATAACAAAACTTTTGCTCTATCCTGTATGACAAATAACTTCCCCGCTATCATGCCTGTTGGACACAAAGTCTCAATGTACATGTATATATTAGTTAACTATGCCTGCACGTGCAACCCTCAAGTGCTTTTGGAATTTCTCTTCTTTTCTTTCATTCCAAATATCTAGAAAAAATTGCAGATAAAAGCAAAAATGCTCCTGACTCATTTGTCTTGCTGATGATTTGATAAATTGTATAAAGGCATTGAATTGCTCACAAATCTCTGAATTGACACATTCAAACCCCTGCAACCCCTTGTTATAAGAATAATGCTCAAATGTTACACACAAATTTGTCTGAAGTTCTAAGAATATTTTGCTTGCCTTAGCATTCATGTTATATTTTAGTGTATTAATAAGTGATTGAATGGTATTTATGCCATTGATAATGTTTCTGCCTGCTGTAAACTTGTCTGTTGCAAATTATTGTTAGCTTAACTTTTTTAAAATGATCTATAAGCACATGAACACTTGTGAGCATATCCATGAAAGATGTCATGAAAAAAAAAACGAACATGTTCGTAAAACCCACTTTCACGATTTAAACAGTATTCATGAAGATTGCATGCAAAATCATAAAATATGTCATCTGGTGGCATTTCTAAATGAATATACAAGGAAGCTGCAGGATCTTTTCTACCTTCTACATTGGTCATGTGAAAATCATAGAAGTGCCAATGAATAGGGCAAAACCATAAGAATAAGGTGGATGTACCACTTGCTGAAAAAACGGTTTTTGTATATTTTTGGAACATTTGTCAAAGTCAGCAGGAGGATCATCAAAATTAGAATTCTTCTTGTTTCTTTCATCATCGATTGAAAATTTACGTACATTTCTTAAACTTTCCCCTGTGGGAGAGAAATAATAGGCTCTTCCAAACTTAGCTGGGTTGTATGTACCTCTTTGAGGAATAGCAGGCTGAGTTTCATGAACATCTAAATTTAGTGACAAGTCAGCCAGATAGCACATAAGATCAGCAATATCTGGTATTAATGTATCAATTTCATTACACTCGAGAGAAGATTCAATAAGCTGTCTGAGCTCTGGTGCATATGATCGCATCTCAGCCATTCCAATGCTTGAGAATTCTTCACCATTTGGCTGTTCATCTGACCCTGCAAAGTAGTTTACTAATCGAACAAATTTTTTCAGCATATAATGTTGGGATAAGACTACTAACAGGAGCAGTTGTTGACAACATTTTTAAAATAACTGCATAAGCATCTTTCTCTTTAACTGACATGTCATTGAGAAACCTTTGAAACGAAGCTTTGATGTTATCGGGTAGAAAATTGAAAATTATTTCATTTTTTCTCTTTTCTTCTTCTTCAGTTTGCACTTCAGATTCAGATAAATCATTTATTTAAGGATTTTTTCCCAAGATAGTACAAATGTGCTCTGATCTCATTGCTATTCACATTTGGTATACTGTTAGATATGAAACATCGATCTAGTCTTCTATGAAGTGTTGGTATAATGTTACCAGTGTCGGGTTTGCTAATTTCTTCAAAGTTTACAATTCTTAATCCTATTCCGACTTTGGTACCATCACATGCAAGTTGTTTAGGGTTAAATTTGCAACTTTGGCAAGGTTTTCTGAAGTCTTTTTTCATAGATGCTGCCCAACTAAACCACCATTTTAAGAAAGTTTTGGGATCCATAAACTTCCGACAGTATGGATCTCGCATCTGATAGTTAAGGGTTTTCAATTTAGAGGAAAATGTTGTTCCAGAGTTCAAAACTAAATTAACAATTTCCCAGCCAATTTCATCTCCAGCTGCAGTCTCATTAGACATTACATGCAGACTAAGTTTTTCCCTTCATCCCAAAGCTGTGTACAAGGATTTGAAGAGCTCACACATTTTCTTGTAAATACTTTACAGATAACTGGAGAATTCAACGTAAATACTGTTAGTTTCCGATTGATATCAACAATAATACCATTAACGTGTTCGTCATTGGTCCAATCAGCTCCACAAGAAAACATTTTGTCTGGTATTTCAGGTATCAAATTTGGACCTTTCAAACAGCCATCCTCATGCTTTTGTAATCTTTCATACAGCCACGTGTCTCTAAGTCTGATGTTCTTAACTAAACTTCCGTCACCACATTTCTTTGGAATATGCTTACTTTTGCATGGAAAGCTCCACAAACCAGTATCTGGGTTGAAATTATAGCTTAAGTCAGTCATGCTGTCATCTTGTGTCTGTACAGTTTCATCTGAAGTAAACTGATCTTCATATTCATCATCATCGGATACATCACCAGTTTCTGAGTTCTCTGTGTTTTGCAGTTTCTTCCAAAATTGTGGATTGTCTCTAAGAGTTGTAAGATGGGGACACAAGTTACCACTTACTAGGTGTTCAACATACTTTTTGGAGCCTTTCTTTGATTTGCAGGAGCCATTATGACATGAGGCAATGTAGCGTTTTTTGCTATTATTGTACGATAGACTTACAATTGAAACAGATGCACCTTCCAAGACAGAGAATTTAACTGTTTTACGAGTATTATCTAATGTTAGCCCAGCGATTTTTACATTTGAAAGCAAGAGAGTTTTTGATGAACAACCCTTTTTCTGAGAGAGCTGATTGTGATTTAGCATTCAAATTTGGTAAGACATCTTCACGTAAAAACCTACAATGCATGCAAATTGTTCCTTGGCTGTCCAGAGTGACACTTGGATCTGAACTATTGTGGCAGTAAAGCAATGTTCTGTATATTTTACAAGTGCATTTATTAAGGTAATCTCCTACCTCTGTAGATATCCAGCTTGTAATTACAAAATCATAGTCTTTGAAATTACCTTCTTCTGCATCGACATCATTTAAAACTGCTGTCAAAAACTTGTTTTCTTCATAAACCTGAATGACCATCTTTCCTTTCTCACTAGTAATAAGTTTTTTGTAACTTTCAAATATCGGCATTGAATTATCTTTATATATCATATCATCCAAATCTATACCTCTTGCTTGCTCAGATATCATATCAGTGGTGACTGTTACTTTTTTGTAACACGATTCTGTTTTCCTTTTCTTCTTTGATTTCTCGGAATCAAGAGTATTTTGAACATTACTGTCTATGTTAAACGGCTGAGTAATAGAATGTGATTGAATGTGATTTTTGATACATATCTGAAGGTTATCTATAAGGTCATGCATAAAACAACACTAGTGATACAAAAGCCAGACTCGATGTTTATACGTTCTTGAATTGAATTTATTACCTGACATAAATGTACAATTACTTCTTCAGATAAAGAAGAACCATATGAGCCGCCCCATGGGAAAACCAACAATCTGCATATGCGAAAACAAAGGCGCAGATCAGCTGATCAGCGCCTTTGTTTTCGCTAGTCGGATAGTACAATTCCTCCTCTTCTTAACTCCAAAATTTCAAGCTTCTAGCCTGCTTCTGTAGCTGTACAGGCCGGTTTGTGTCGGACCCGTTCGGAAACCACATTGTTGGTTTTCCCACGAGGCGGCTCAATTATATTGCAACATCCTCCGATCAGTGACTGGATTGTTTTCACGAAAAGCTCAAGCTCGGCCCCCACCCATTGGGCATACGGAACTTATTTGGCTACTAACACTCTGTATACCGTTGATGCAACCGAATATGCTACGGCGCAGATTGATGCAACATTTCACGAGGGTAGGGAAAAATGGAGAACGGTAAGTTGACGATTATTTCAATTTTACAGGTATAAATGCGAGGATATCTGGGTCGTGAGTTGTAGGGAAAACAAAGTAAGGATGCTTGAAGTTTTTGCCATAAGTTTGTTAAAAAAACCGTACCTTGTGATAGAAATTATACATTTTATTGGAGGAATATGCCACCAGAGACACGAAAATTGATTACGTTTGCTAATTGCTCGAATCCTTCATCATCGTTTTTCAATGTCAAAGTTTCGTTATATACAGGAATCATTCCTTGTTTCATACTACCAAAAGACAATCCTGAACTCAAACCGGCTTTTGCACAATACGGTGTTTACACACCTAGATTGGAACGTTTGGGAAACAACGTACGTCAATGTGTTCATTGCCTTGATGCAAGCTACGTCTAAGATGTGTTGTTAAAGAATGAGGCTACGTACGGCGGATTTCTGGGCCAAAAATGATCTTTCTTAGGCGGACAAATCGTAGAATGGAAATAATGTTCAATTTTAGACATTTTCTGCTGTGAATTGACAGATTCAATATCAATTTGGATAAACATACAGCTTTGGCACTCCAATTTTCTAACATTTTCATGAAATTTTCGACCGCAACGTTGTCCAAAAGTCACGCCGACGTCATCAATTTTAACAGCATGGCTGATTCATTTACTTTTGCACAGATCATTCCATATGAAGACGTCTAGATCAACGCCTTATCCAGCTGTACTATTCAAAGAATACGAGGATCATTCCACACTGGGAATGACTGTAACAGCCGAGCCTTGTCTACAATGTGTTCATGGATATCGCCACGGTAAGTATAAGTGGTTAGTTGGTTTGGTGTTTTACGTCCCACTCAACAGACAAGGTCATATGGATACGGTTCTAAGTCTCAACCAAAGGACATGTAAAGCCGTGATTTGAACCCAAGACCCCTTATTTACATGTACATGCAAATGACTTAACCACAGAGGCGACAAGCGGTAAGTTTGTACACTGTATGTATATACGTGGTTATTAGGCCAAAGAAGCCTTTTATGGACATCGGTTAACAAGCAGTTTATGAGGCACATATAAATAGGGTTATCAATACTTTTTGCGGTTTAATAATTTATCATCCTGCCTGCATCTAAAATATACGAGATGTCCTGGGTTCGATTCCCTTCCCACAGGTGGCATCGTGTTGTGTCCTTGAGCAAGACACATTAGCTCCCTACAGTACTGGTTAAACGCACGAAACGTTGGCTCCGCCCCGACATGGCTGAACAATTGTTGACTGGGACGTTAAGCCTCAGTACAAACAAAGCATCTAAAGTAACGTTTCAATGGTATTTATCCAAACAGACAATATTATTAGAAGTTATGATGACGACTTTGAAGATTATTTCTCGTTATTTATATGTTTATTTGATTAGAATGTTTTCTTTGTTCAGGGACCATTTCTTTGATCTGCCCTCGCGAAAGAAGAAGTCACGTAATGTTGATTGGGAAGCCTGCTTACGGCGAACTTGGTGTTCGCCCATACCACAGACGGAATGATTCTAAACTACCCGACCACATACGGGGCGGAAAGAAAGACCTTCCACAAATCTAAACTTCCCACTATATCTGAAAGAATGATGAGCTCATGCTAACAATACAATGTTTCTTACTCATATGTGGGACAATTTGATGCTCGATGTAGCAGCCGTGATAGATAAAATTCTGCAAACAATAATGACACAGTGCATAGATAGGTGTTTTATCAGCTTGTTGTGTTGCCCGCTTCCTTAGCAGTTATTAATGCGAGCAACGTTTGAGAGCGGGGAACTGAGCTATTCTTGCCATGATTATGTATTGTACACGAGTCGCATTGAAGGAAACCCGATGTTCAAAGTTTTTGAACAGGTCCGGTACAAACAAGCCTGTACGATCGCAGAGGCTAGGGGGTCATTTTTTTATGTAGAAAGAGGATGGATTGCAACCTGTATACCTGTGATTCGGTGCTACAACTGTACCTGACGACACGTGACAAAATCGAGAAGCCAGATCGATTGGGCAATAATATACAGGGAAAGTTCATTGTCTCGCTGTAGGTTATGGACAAATATTGTTTCGACGTAGGTTGTTGTCCAATACATCATGCTTGCAATCACTGAATTACATTTTGTCTCATGTCGTGGGATGTTGCAACGGTCTGTTGCATCACTTGTATATCAGATGGATTGTACAAAACAAAGGCGTTGATCTAAAGTATGCAAGTTATTGTCAATGATTTACAAAGATCACATTATATGGAAAAATGCATAAAAGACTTCCGTGCCTTTGAATATTTTTATTTTCCTAAGGCCTCGTTTCCACGGCCAGTTTTTCTTTGACAAAGTAGGTTTGTCGCAGAAAAAATATGCTCATGTATATTAAATTCAGATGCTATGTTTCATTGTAAAACATCTCTGACAAAGGAGAGCGCGCTAAGTAATATAAGTAATCTTTGCTGTGTGTAAACAAATTCTAACACACCTCGCCTATATAGCCAATGGTAAAAAACGTGTTATATTGTGCAACAATTTCACTGGGCGAATAAGCGTGACGTTACTTTGCGGCATTTGTGACGTCAGCTATCCCACAAAGCAGCGTTAGACGATGAAACGTCGTTTTAGCGCACAATGTGCGTGTAAATACCAACATTACAGTCAAATATTTGGCGGGATATCTGCAATGCAATGGCGGAAAGCTGAACGATATCGACGGTTTCAGCAACATTTATTCCGTTTATTGTGTGTTAGAATCGAAATAGATCTCAGCTCAAGTGCGTGAATTGTTGAGTAATAATTCACTGTTTGTCGGTCAGTTGTAAGAAGATAAATCACTCGCGCTACGCGCTCATGATTTGATCTTCTTTACAACTGACCTCCAAACAGTGAATTATTACTCAACAATTCACTGCTAGAGCTGATCTATTTCTTAACTCATTGCCACAGTTTCTGTGACGAATCACCTTCGTCAAAGAAAAATGTGCGTGAAAACTAGGCTTAACTAAAAGCTTGAAATGTGGTGGACATGACTAGTATGGTCGTTCATCTCTCAGTAATGAGAATGACCATCATTATTTCTTGAATAAGTTTCATGTGTGTAGATGAGTGCTTTGGGGGAGGACTGACGGCAGGGCGGTAGATGTCTGTTATATGGTTTCTTTGCCATGCTATATGCCCAACCAGGATACCAAAACTATGCTCTTTGTCGAGAACAAAAACACTAAATGATCTTAATGCCAAAACTGTGACAATACCCCTGCATTGCGGGGACAAACTGAGTGATTGTCATAAGCGGTGGGACGACTGATGCATACCGGCGAAAAATAGTGTCAATAAACTTCCGCCGGCAGGAACAGGAAGTGTGGTAAGGAAAGTTAAACTGAGTCAAATTGACACCATCTGTTTCCTAGGAATAAAACATAGCAACTATATACTTGTACATGAAGATTATCGATGTCGATGCAAATCTGATTTACTAGAAATCCTTCTAGTTTCTGGAGACCTTGGATGTTTAAATCTTCATACTTTCTTTTTATACTGCCTGCCTCTACTTTCTGCCTCTCCTTTGTATTTTGTTGATGCCAGTCCAATGGCTTCCGTTTTGGGAAAGAGCTCTTCTTGCTATACACTTGTGTTTTGTGATTTCCTTCCCCGCCTGGTTTCTTGGTAGGGAATTTATATCTAATTGCACCAGTTCATTGACCAAGTGTTATCTACGTTAGCAACGTGAGCACATTGACGTTTTTATTGATTTCGTATTTTACAACCCTCTCAACAGCTACTGTCATATGGGAATGCGACCTCGGATTCAACTCTCACCCAAAATACTCGAGAAACCCGGGATCAAACCCTACAAACTGAATTTTTTATTCGGACGAGCGACTTAACCACTTTTGCTATGGATCTTTAGATTGAATTACAATAACTCAACTGCAGACAAAACTTGTCTTTTAATAAAATTAAATTGAATTCCGCCACCTATACAGCAGCAAAAAATGAAATTAAAACCACTTAGAATGTGTTCAGGTTCATTTAAGACTGTTGTTGAAGACCGATTTTGACCTTGTATTCTAATTAAGCAAATTCGACACTTTGGTAGTTTCGTTTTTATGTCCCTCTTGACAGCTATTGTCATATTGGGATGCGACCTCGGCTTAAAGTCTTGCTAGAAATACTTGGGAAACTCTGGGACAAACCCTTCGAACCAGGTGAGCGGCTTATCCACTACGACAAGGAAGCTTCTACTACGTTTACAATAACTCAACTGAAAACAAACTTGTTTTTTAAATTGAGCCGCAGCACCAGAAAACAATCTGCATATGCATAAGAACACAAATTATCTGCAATCTTCAAAGACAAAGATCAGCTGAACATGTCAACGTATTTGTTTTCGCAGCACGTATAGTACAATTCCTCTTTTTAATCCAAAATTTCAAGCTTCTAGCCTGCTTCCGTGGATAGGACTGGTTTGTGTCGAACCTGGTGGGAAACTCAGATTGTTGGTTTTCTCATGCGAAGACTCAAATAATATTTAAAAAAACCGTCACCTATAAAGTAACAAAAAATGAAATTTAAATTCAAGTAACATTATAGCCTTGTGATGAAGACCGATTTTGACTTTGTATTCTAATTAAGCATATGAAAACAATCTCAGAAATCAGTATCAATGATCGTGGCATGACTTCAACGACAAACTAGAGAAATGTGTTTTTTTTTTGTTTTGTTTTGAATCGGCATTCTGTGCAAACGTTTTCATCCTCAGGCGTTGGTCTGACCCATATGTAATCTTCCTCCGGCGTTGGCGATCCCATTCTTATTTCCACAAGGAGTCTTTGGTGGTGAATAATATCTAAACGCTTCGTCAAAAATGAGTTTTAACTAAACCAGTTTGTCCAGCGAATATGGGTTATAGATTAAAGCGTGAATAGAGTATGAAATGTTTTTACTTGAAAGAATTGATGACTTCTAAATCAGTCTTGACGGTCAGACGCACAAAATCGTGCATGTTTTCTTGTATTTTATATGTTCCAGACAAAGTATTGTAACATTATGCAAAGTTCATTTGGAAGCAGGCCCATCTTACTACATTAACTTATCATTACAAATACATTATTTCCTTGCACTATAAAATATTACATGGTTTTCCTGAGAGCATTTCACACAAAGTTCCTCAGGCGTTGGCTATTGCCTCGGAGTTAGCTACTTCACTCCAGCGTTGGTCAAATATCGATAATTGGCATGCAGAGTGTGTATGTAAATAGTAAATAAACCGTTGATTTCATTTTAAACGAAACAACCATGTAAGGGCTGACAGACAACCCGATGCACGACATGTTTATACCCCCGGCATTTATGCCGACGGGTATATAGCTTTCGCTTGTCCGTTCGTATGTTCGTTCGTTAGTTCGTTTCTTCGTTCGTAATTCCGGAACGTTCGTAGAATTTATGTCAAAGTTTTGGTTAAAGTTTCTCTAGAGGTGTATATCTCATAAACCAATGGTCAGGAACTATTCATATTTGGACCATAGGTACCCTATAGGGTTTGCTTTATTTCCTTGAGGTCGGGCCCCAGGGTCCATGCCCGGGGGGTGGGGCTGGAGGTCAAAATCTAGGTCACCTTTAAAGTGTGCTGTTTACAATGTTACTGTTTCTTCTCTAAGTCCATATCTTAACAAACAATCATAGGAATGTATTCTTATTTAGTTCCTAGATGCCCTATAGGGTTTTCTTTCAAAATCAATGGTACCATCCCCAGGGGTGGGGCTAAAGGTCAAAATCTAGGACACATAATATGATAGAGACCATGATAAATTTTCTGTTAGTCTATTTTCTTGACATCAAATAAGTCTTGTCAGAAAGCATACATGCTTAGACCATAGGTACTGTGTAAGGTTCAGACTCTAGGGTCCATGTGCGGAGGGTGGGGCTAGAGGTCAAAATCTAGAACATCTTTAAAAATTGTATTTTCTGTACTTTTTTTAACCGCCATGTTTAGAAATCATTCATACTTGCACCATAGGTACTCTATAAGGTTTGCCTTGGTCCTAATGACATAACACTCTAGGTTCCATGCCCAGGGTGGGGCTAGAGGTTAAGATCTAGGACATCTCATATTATTTTTTTATTAATATTATTAAAGAATGACATTCTATTTTCCATCTAGGACCGAGGACCTGACCCTCAATGTCCGCGATCAAGTCCTAGATTGAGTATACAAGTCAGCTCTGTATACTGCTCTATAATAGTCTGTCATTCTACTACACTCCCCCCCCCCACACACACACACCTGTCAATGCTTTTAGACAGTGCTTTTTGCAAATTCGAATTTTAAAGATTTACTTGTTGAGGGTGCTCTTTTTAATTCGGGAATTGAGATTCAATGTGTCAGTGAACATGTCTGGGTCGGGCGCGGTGGGCTTAGGGGTCGGGGTGGGGAGGTACCAGCCGGGGGTATACGTGCCTCTCAAGGCACTTTTTCTAGTTTGTCGAAAATGTTGTAACTTCAAAAATATTCATTGCAAAATTTTGAGATTTATTCCGTAGAAGACTAGTCTAGCATATAGGTCCACATTTTGAGCCACCAACCACTAGGGTTAGGGTAAAGGTGAGCCCCCCCCCCCTCCCTGAAAGAAAAATGACCGTCTCCTCAGCTCCCTAAAATGTTTTTCCTCAGCCCCCTGCTTCCTGCTCCCGAAAACCCCAACTTGAACAGTTATGCTTTCTCCCCAAATTCCTTAAAATAAATGGCCCTTCTCCCCAAATCCTTGAAAATAAAAAGCCCTTCTCCCTGAATCCCCAAAACCCCTGGGAGGGCCTCAAAGGTCTGGGCATGCGGACATTTTCGACAAATGTAATTTTCGACGAAATGTCGCGGATGCCAGACAACCATTTCATAGAAAAACAAAAACAAAAAAACAATGAGTTGTTTTTGGAAGTTGAGAGCGTGGGTAAAGGGCACCGGGGCGACAGGGGTTTGTAGTATGCTCGCTAAAGACACTTATTTTCTCGGAACACTGGTTAACAACCCGGACGCGGTGGCTCTGTCCAACATGTCTAAAAATTGTTGATTTGGACGTTTGAAGCCATCGTCAAATCAAACATGTTTTAAAGCCCGTGGGGCGTGTATGTAAGGAATATATGCAAAAATTGCCTAGACCCGCTCACTCAAGCAGATTTTCCATTCTGCGAAATTGTCCGCCGTAAGAAATATCATTTTTTGTCCTAAAATCCGCCGTACGTAGCCTCATTCTTTAACAACACAGACGTAGCTTGCATCAAGGCAAGGAACACATTGACGTACGTTGTTTCCCAAACGTTCGAATCTAGGTGTGTTAACACCGTATTGTGCAAAGGTCGGCTTGAGTTCATGATTGTCTTTTGGTGGTATGAAAAAAGGAATGATTCCGGTACATAGCGAAACTTTGACATTGACAAACGATGATGAAGAATTCGAGCAATTAGCAAACGTAATCAATTATCGTGTCTCTGTTGGCATATTTCTCCAATAAAATGTATATTTTCTGTCACAAGGTAAGGTTTTTTAACGAACTACTTATGGCAAAAAAATGAAGGCATCCTTACTGTGGTTTCCCTAAAACTCACGACTCGACATCGTCACATTAATGCATGTAAAATTTAAATAATCGTCAAGTTACCGTTTTACTTTCCTCACTAACCTCGTGAAATGTTGCATCAATCTGTGCCGTAGCATATATAGTTGCATCAACGGTATACAGGGTGACTAATGGTTCCAAGCAAAGCTTAAACGCCACTGACTGACCTTTTTGATTACTGTTTAACAGCTCGGGTCTGAACCTGCCCAGGAAAAGTGGTTTCAAGTCATATCACGCATGCATATAAAATAAAAATAAAGGTTTACGTATATAAGCCTTTTTCCTTACTCGGATGGTTATACCTTTGAAGCACATTTTGGATGCCATGACATCCTAATCTTGGATAAGTCCCATAAAATGGAGGCAAAGACCGACATTGCCGGAGATGTTGACTGGTACGTAAAGCATCAATTCAAACAAAATACTGTCATAGGATTGTCGCATAGTCGTCTTTAAACTTGGAGTTAAGTTGCAGAAGTACACCTGCTACTCGTTACAAAAGATGCAGCTCGTCAGTGACCCCGCATTTACGCTGAACTCTACACCTTCAAAGACTTGATCCATTAATGCGAAAGTTTCGTGGTATAAACCTTAATATAGGTCCCCGGGTTTTTTGGGCCGTTTTTACCTGTTATTAGGTGACTTTAATTCATGTTGCAACAATTCTTGATAATTGCTGACTTTTACCATGCAAAACAAACAGCCACCAATACTATAACTACTACTTATTAGCATTTGATGCATCTGGCTTTTTCCACTGTTCTTTTAGTTTATTCGTATCAAAATACATTTACAAACAATTTACACCACAGTATTGTACCAATTCTATCATACATATCTTTCATCCTTCTTATCTTGTTTACAAATTAAAAGTATGAATTTATTTTCATTTTTTTAATATTGTAATACACTTTTTTCCTTGAGAGTACCGTCACTAAGAAACCAGTTTTAAATTATCATTTGAATTTCCACCGCTTGGTAACTTTTATTATTAATTCAATTTGGTAAAAAAAAAACAATTCAGCACATCTGGCTGTCCAAAGTCTGGGACCAAATGATGCTACCTTGTTGATGCGCCTGACTGTGTATCTTCATAGATGATCGTGCTTGCATCGGAAAGTCTGGGACCAAATTATGCTACTTTGTTAATGTGCCATCTGGCTGTCCAAAGTCTGGGACCAAATGATGCTACCTTGTTGATGCGCCTGACTTTGTATCTTCATAGATGATCGTGCTTGCTTCGGAAAGTCTGGGACCAAATTATGCTACTTTGTTAATGTGCCTGACTTTGTATCTTCATGGATGATTGTGCTTGCATCGGAGTCTGTTGTATCTGACGGCGATATGTGGTTACCAACTGACACATCATCAGGGTCGCTTTCTGATGAGCTATCATTATGAATTTTGTCATTTCTGTTTCAAGTCCCGCTTCTCTCTGAATGAAATATAAAACACAAAAACCTGTTGTGCCTGTATCTGAATCTCCATAGATGATCGTGCTTGCATCGGAGTCGGTTGTATCTGATGGCGATATATGGTTACCATCTGACATCATGAGGGTCGCTTTATGGTGAGCTATCATTATGAATGTCTTCATTTCTGTGTTCAAGTTCCGCTTTATCTGAATTAGAAAACCTGTTCGCCTGTATTGGAATCTCCATAAATGATTGTGCTTGCTACGGAGTCTGTTGGATACATGTAACGATGTCTGGTTATCAACTGACACATCATTATCAGGGCTGCTTTCTGAACAGCAATCTGTTTGAATGTCTTCATTTTTCTTCTCTCCGAATGAAATATTTTAGAAAACGTTCTGATGCGCCTGCATTTGAATCTCCTTAGATGATTGTGCTTGCATCAGAGTAGATGATAACGATGTATTGGTTTAAACACTATTTTATTCTAAAAACTACAAACATACATAACAAACAATTACATAAGGATAAGAAAACAAGCTTCAGAAAAAGCTTATATGAATCTTCTCCTGAGACGATGTCTTGTTACCATCTGACACATCATCATAAGTGGGTGCTTTCTGGTGAGTTTGGTGTAACGGGATCGGCCCGTTTCCTGTGCCACCCAGGGGCAAGTTCGGACCGATATAAAAGTTCGAGACTAGGACAGGTGGCCTACTGTCACCGGTCGCAGTCCTGATCTTTCACAAAGCAAACCCAGAACACACATCGCGAAAATATGTTGTTACACCAGCCGGTTTTTCCAAGCGCAGAAAACCAAGTTGGTATAACACGAGATTGCCCAAAAATGTGTCATGTTTAATTTTACTGAGAAAATTTGATTTACTGAGATGATTTGATTTTCTGATATTTGATTTCAAATAAAATAAATATATTGGAATCTGATACGTAATTCATTATTAGTCTTAAGTTAAAAAGACTCCATTTAACAGTAAACCATTAAGTTGTAATGTGAAAATTTAAAGCTCAAAAATTTGATTCCGTACTAGAAAAAAAAACAACAATAAAATAAATTCATGTATCCTGATTTGAATGAGACAACTTAGATATTTAAAATAAATTGACTGTCAAATAAAGTTCATAATTTCACAATTAAGAAACGTCAGTGTCACTGCTTTTTAGATGATGACTCCTCCTCAGGGGCACGGGACACAGTTGCTTCGGCAGGTCGGCGTCGGAACTGTTTTCCAGTCGTGTTACCGGTGGCTGGGTCGAAAGTCACAAACTCGTCCTGACAGACGGCATGAACTGGATTCGTTCCCTTTCCTGTCAGGTCATGGCTTCGATCTGCTGGTGACGTCGCAAATTGTCTGCCTGACGGGCCATCTCGGAGGAGGGGGACAAGCGCTTGGGTGGAAGGTTTTCCCGGGGATTTATATACTTGGTGTTTGGTTCCAACCGTTAAGGGAAAGTTGCTGCCAGGCGAGAAGCTTCCAGTCTGGCCAACTGATGCTTCTTCATTATGTGTCTAACGAGTTCGTTCTTCGACTTCAACGACTTGGAACCAAAACAATCCAGGTGCTCACAGACGAACCGAAATAACGTTGCGACATGAACAGCCTGCCAATGTCGCACAAAAGCTCTCAGCGTCGGTATGGTGTCTTAGGGCGTCCAGATTGGTCTTAGATGCTCATAGAGAAAGTGGGTGACGTTCCTCGTCGTGCTTCTTATGGTGTATACATTTCGCAACTTATTAGGTTTGCTAGAGTCTGCAATCATGTTACAGACTTCAACGCTCGAAATAAATGTTTAACGGCAAAACTTCTCCAACAGGGCTATCGGTATCATAAACTTCGAAAAACATTTTCTAAATTTTATCGTAGACACTATGAATTGATTTCCAAATATAATGTTGGGTTAAAGACGCTTTTAAGTGAGGGCCTTTCGGAACCTGAATTTTATGGTGACTTGGTTTACAAATTTAAGAAACTTTAAGGAATTAATGATTTTTCTTTTCAGTTCAGAAAAATCATAACACGTTATAAACGTATAGGTTATAACTTGAATGTTATGCGACAGTCTGCATGCTTAGTTTTTAACCCAATCATGGTTGATAACTATGCTGCCTTCTTTAATTGCACGCCGGTGGGTCGGGCGTCAGACTCTATGATGGCCCCGACATAAAGCTATTCATTTTAGTTGGTTGGGGCCGGAGCTTCTTGTCTGTTGCTTGGCCCACCGGGGTCCAACTGGTGTTTTTCTTTTGCTCCGGAGTTAGTAGGTTATTCGGCGCCCAGGGATCTCCATCGTCGGGCAGCTTACTCAGTCTGTGAGTCCTGGTTTTTGATTCATCAGGATGTTTATCATGATTTATTTGTTTGTTCTTGATGATTCATTGACTAGTTAAGAGATTCACCACGAGGACCGAATAACTAACTAAATGTTATGAACCACTGCAGAAGCTGAGGGTGAGGTTATGGCCATGTAAAACCGGTTTAAGCCCGCCAGTAACTTTGTGTTACTGATCGTTCCAAGTCGATACTTCTGTGGTGGTTCTTTTTGTTTTATGTCTTGGTGTTAAAAAAATTTTTTGTACTGTTGGCGCCTTATGTATGTTTTCATATTTTTAGTTAAGTTAAGGTAACTGAGTGGCCACCTATTGGGAAAATAGCTGCCCATTCGGCTTACGATTGTTTCATGGTATAAGTACCTGATTGTTAGTTTGGTTTTTTCCCACCTCGGTTTTTGGAATGGGAATCTTTTTCTGATTGCGCCTTTTCCTGATCTTTGCCTACTTGTACCTTCTCATTTTCCCCAGGATACAGATCCAATACATCAGACAGCTTATATCTGAAACATAACAATATTTAAGCATTTTGTTTCCAAAAGAAAAGTTAATAAACTAAACACCAAAAAAAAAATGAGGACTGCTCAATGAAAATGTCTAGCCCATTTCAGAAATTTCACATCTCTTTGAACGGAACTAAAACTATAATCATGTAAGCAGAGGAAGCTCGAACAGGGACCTAGAAACCTATAAGAAAGTAAGATCTGTAACCCAAATCCAGCCCATACAGTGTGGAGTTCTGGATAAGCTCCCCTGAAAACAAGCAATTTGGCAAACAAATATGCAAGCAAGAAACTTTTGTTCCGAACAAAACTGACAAATGTAAAACATTTACACTACTGTCAAGGTGGACCATTTTTAGATTGATCATTTAAAATTTTAACCCCAAAGAACGCATTTTTGGTGAAAATAATAACAAATAGGTGCTAATTAATACTGTTGACTGAATAATGAATAAGTTCCTTTCGTTGGCGTGGACCACATGTGGCCATATAATTCAGAAGCTGTTTCTTGGAGCTTGCATAAATTATGATTCATGATAGACTGGAGAAAGTAGAAACATAAATAATGGCAGATAACAAGTTCCAGAGATAATACTTATCAGTCACTAGAAAAAGTATTATATGAATGGGACAGAAGATACACATACAAGAATCTAATGAACATTATGACCAGTTTACATATCTACACATTCGTATCATTGAAAGATCTAAATTGTTGATTGGGGCATTAGGCCAACCAAACCAGTCCAAACTAAGCCGTACAGGCTTGGAATAGCAGGTTATGGTATTTATGTGCCTTTCAACATGATTTTACTCATGTGGAGGCGGATCAATTTTATGTAAAATTGTCAAAATCATCAAACGTGTGCATTTTTGTCATTGCTTTCTAACTGGCACAAAGGCTACCGAAAGTTGGTCACTAGAACCGGGTAGTGCAACATCTGGTTAGTACCCCTAAGCAATTATATAGTTCCCCATGTTACTGGTTAATACACAGAAAGCAGTAGCTAAGTCTTGAAATGACTGAAAAACTATTGATGGGATACACTAAATCACAAAATAATGAAAGATAGGTCATTGAATGAAGAGGATTTACCAACAAGTTAAGCCTTTGCAACAAATTTATATGGCATCAAGAAAACTTGTCCATGCACTCTACAGAGATTTTTTCTAGTATTTAAAATTGAAAATTTCATTATAAAATATTTGCTAATTTTAATGTTTGCTCAAAACATTGATTGTGGGTGCACGTTAGAACTGCCTCGCCCACAATCTATGTTCAAAAATAAGAAAAAAATACGACTGCTATACCCCTGTAAACCGCAGTTTTACTATATAAAAGTGGGGTATTAGGGGTATACATTTCACTGGCATGTTTTCCTGATGAATAGCTGGTTGTCAGCATTTCCATTTTCAATTCTTTTAACACCAGTCTATCAGTCTGTCAAGAATCACTGGCTTCATGTTTACACGCAGGAGCAGGATGACTATATATATATGTGTTGAATTTTACGCGATACTAAGTGCAAAAATGAAAGTGCTGAATGTACGTCAAATACCTTTATTTCATTCATGGGAAATTTCTTTCTTTGTCTGAATTGATGCTTTACGCTCTTGTCAACTGCAATGGCCATGTCGGGATGTTGTCTACATTTTATGGACCTTGTATCCAAAATTTAAAGATGCCGTGGTTATGCGTGAAAATATAACCACGCAAGAAAACAACGAAAGCTTGTACGTACATGTATGGATGGTTTGGCTTGACTGGACAGGTATTTTTGTCGCGAGTCTAGGAATGAACGATTGCTGATTAAACTGCACTTCATTGCATTATTATTTTGAATGATTGTGACCACTAAGTAGTTTTTATCCCACTAAACACATGAGGTCATATGGAAATAGGACATTGCTTTTAGTCATATCCGTAAACTGGAGAAAACCGGGGTCGAACCAACAATCTCTGGTATTAAAAGGTGAGTTGCTAATCCACTATGCCACACAGGCTTCTGTAGATTAATATGTAATGCACCAGTCATTTTTATTCACGCCTCCCCCCACCCCATGGGATATTTGTTCTTAGGGCTTTAAAAGCCTCACAGTTAAGTTCACGAAATTGGTTATAAGGCAGTAAAAAATATCAAACTGACACAGTACTCTTGGCAAACAGATCTTACAGCCTTATACATAAATGAAAACTCTCCGTAGCCTTTTAATACAGTATCTCTGGTAAGCTCAAAAACTTTGGTCTTTGTCCTTACCCAGAAAATAGAATTGATTTTCAAAGGCAAACAAAGACTTTCCAAGCTTTAAACGCGTATGACCAGAAACTGCTACAATCATAAACTAAACCCTTTAAATATTCACAATATGAATTTGACCTTGCGCTATGAAAAGTAGAGTATACTTAGACCCAAATGGAACGATACATTTTAAGTTACATTATTTTACAATGTTGGCGAATACGGAAAAGGACGTCGAAGGGGCCTTTTCCAAGTACTTGATAAAACAGTGCAACGGCGAGGCCTAGAGAGACTCTCCCCCTCTGGCAGAGACCTTACTCAAAGAACCATCCCCTAATATTATTTTACTTGTCCACCCACCCGTTTTAGAATTTAGACCTAAACTAAAGACACGCACCCCTCGGCAGTGTGTGAGTAACTCATTGCTTCCAAGGGAGAGAGAAGAGAAGTGGCAGTGAACTTAATCGAGTAGCTCGAGTTTAGTACAATGCGACAAGACAGTGAAGACGGCGGCTTTTATACGGCCAGGTTATCTTGCACGTGCTACCGGACCAATGAAAAAGTGGTTTACAATCAAAGCCAATCGAACAAGTTCGTCAAGGTCGGTTACGTCAAACTGAAATGGTGGATGGAAAACACAGAAGTGAGAGATAAAATAGTGAGAAAACAAGAATAAACGCCATAATTTAGAAAGCTGCAGGTAAGACTTGCATTAGAAACAAAGCATGGATAGCGAGACTGCTAAGTAAAATAACACAAAATGCGAGTACTGCGACATAAAATGTTCTGAAAATGTGAAAAATCACAATGCAAATGAAGCGTCCCCGTTTCATTGGTATATATTGGTTCAAAGCGAGCGCGATGGCCTGGTGGTAAAGCTTCGGGATTGAGAGGTCCCGGGTTCTATCCCCACACGGGGCACCGTGTTGTGTTCTTGAGCAAGACACATTTACTCCCTGCAGTACTAGTTAATACCCAGGACGCGTTGGCTCCGTTCCGACATGGCTGAAAAATTATTGACTGGGACATTAAACCTCAATACAAACAATCTTGTTTATTGTTTTGAAGGGCAGCTTCTCTCAATGAAATATGAGCCGCCTCATTAGAAAACTAACAATGTGCATGTACAAAAACAAATACGCAGATAAGCTGTGCAGTAACTGCAGAGCTGCCTTTGTTCTGGCTTCACATATATGAGCCACGACGCAAGAAAACCAAGTCTTCGAGGTTTCCGACCAGGTCCGACACAAACCGGTCTGTGCAGCAACAGAAGATGGCTAGAAGCTTGAAATTTCGGATTTAGGAAGAAGAGGAATTGTACTATCCGTGTAGCGAAAACAAAGGCGCTGATCAGCTTCGCAGTTACCGCGAAGCTGATCTGCGCCTTTGTTTTCGCCTATGCAGATTGTTGGTTTTCCCATGAGGCTACTCAAATGGTGATTAGAGAACGGCATAGGCAAAAATCCGGTTTTCTCATGACGCGGCTCATATCACAATGTCTCTTCTGTCTTAATGTAGCTCTATTTATGTGACTTTACAGCTTTGTTTGCGTCGAACCTGTTCGGACGGAAACCCAAATTGTTGGTTTTCTATCGAAGGCTCTTGTAAGAAATATAAAACACAATGTCCCGAGCTGCTTATGCCTCAAGACAAAGCTTCTAATCTACTGACCGACCATACGATAACTGGTCAACCGCTCATGCATGTGCCTGCCCAGGAAAATTGGTTTAGTGAAACCATCCGTACATAACCCATATTGGCTGAGTTGGGTGGTTATATTTATGACATTTATGAAGCACATTTTATAGGGTATGACATCTAATGTTGGGTAAAAGTCCAATCAATTGGAGGCAACGTCCCGATATGAATATTTCGGTTGACTGGGACATAAAACAAAATTCAAACAATGCTCCGAACTGCATGCTTGCTCCTATCCTGGCACAGCTTAGGATTACATACAGGAGAGAAACCTTACAATTATGAGGTCTGTAGGAAATCAACGTGTAATCTTCACCGTATGTTACATACTGGAGAAAAGCCATATAGATGTGATCAGTGTGAGAAATGGTACAGACGTAAGATTGATTTAGACAGACATGTCACAGTACACAGTAATGAAAGGCCTTATAATTGTGAGACTTGTTGAATATCTTTCCGTACCAAAGAAATTCTAAGCAAGCATCTGATGACACATATAGGAGAGAAACTTTACAGTTGTTTAGTGTGTGGTAAACCATTTGGAAGAAAGTTTGATTTGAAGAGGCATTTAGTAATGCATGAGAGAAAATCAACAATTTGGAGTTCCGACCAGGTCTGTCACGAACCGGGCTGTACAGTCACGGAGGACGGTTGGAGGCTGGACGGTTTGGATTTGGAAAGAAGAGGAATAGTCTAATCATTGTAGCGAAAACAAAGGCGCTGATCATTTTCTCGGATCTCTGTAACTTCTGGTTCTCATCTGCACTCATGTTGAACAGAACGCAGGTTTTTTTGCAGACAAGTTATAGAATTTAGACATAATTGTGGCTATTCTTTTTTCGTTCATGACATTTTTTTAAAAAAATAACAGTCACTTTAATCCGCCCATTGGGACCTAAAGGAATAGATGGGCTGACTGTGCCTCCAAAGCTTATACGATGCTGACTGGCTATCTGATTAATGGTTAAACCCTCAAGTCTGAGCCTGCCCAGGAAAAATGGTCCCACGTCGAATCATCTGCACATAAAAGCCCTTTAGGCTTTGTTGGATGGTTATATTTAAAGCAATTCTTGGATGTTGACATCCTCATTTTGGGAAAGAGAGGCGACGTCGCGACATGACCTTAGCTGTTGACTGGGACGTAAAGCATCAATTCAAACAAAGAAACAAACTTAAAATATATAAAAAAATAAATATCTATACACACTTTCTCAATCTTTTGCTGTGATTGTTTGGAGTATTGGTGTCGTACATGTTCACCTACGTCAGTATCATTAAAATATTGAATGTTTTTTTCAAAATGGTCTGGACAGTGTCTCAGAACAGTAATACTGATTTTGTCTGTAAGACTAGTCGACCCTTCTTGCGGAACGGGAAATCCCGGTCGAAAAGAGGAGCAGCTCGTTTGCAGTTCCTGACATGGTGAAGAGTTGGTCGGTCGACCACTCGTGCGGAACTATAAAATCCGGGCTCATCTATTACAGCATCCAGGATGTCTACAAGGGGGCCTTGCCAGGTCGACTTGAGACTTGACACTGGTCCTCGAGATCTATAACATCACCCAGGATTTTTATAGGAGACCTTGCCAGGTCGGCTTGAGACTCTGGACACTGGTCCTCGGGGTCATCTATTACAGCACACAGGATTTCTACAGGGGACCAAAGGGCACCAAAGAATGTATGGCCTAACGATTTCACTGTCTGTATCATCATAGTACAGAGGTGATCAACTGTCCCCAAGCCTGTACATTTACTTCGTCAGTACGGAAGTAGCTATTCTTGCTTATGTAAGCTGGTAGACCTCTGCCACTGGAGTCAGTGTAGAAAAATACTTCCCATCCCCTTTCTCATTTATATGTTCACTGCTCTTAAAGGATCTGTTTTAATTTTATTCTAATCAGTGAGTATCTGCAAAAAAATCAGTAAATCAATATATCTTTCTGAAGTGAAACCTACGTTAGCTATGATTTGTTTGGGGGGGGGGGAACACGAAAAAGAAGCGAAACGTCTCAAATGGTTTGTTTGGGTAATTAGAGAGACCTTATTAAGAGTTAATTTTGAACATTACCCCTACGCAACAGTTAGTAGCAGACATGCCACACACCACGCGGAAATTCTCGAAATAAATAGTTATTTAGCCAGGCTGAGTACGAGAAGCTACATACAGCCTTAGAATCCGAGAATCATATTAGTTTACTGCACAACCTCGTAACCAGATTAAATGCGGATAAATATATGTATTTTGTCGTTGCTGTCATCATCAAATCAGCCGTCATTTTCTGTAATCTGTTTATAATTTTACGCACTCCACGGTAATAGCTTTTAGAAGCCTCCGTGGTGCAGTGGTTATGTCACTCGCCTTGTAAACCAGGGGTCGTAGGTTCGATCCCGGGCTTCTCTAGTCCGTCGGATGGAACTATAAACCGAGGTCCCGTCTCCATATGACCTTCGCTGTTGGTGAGACGTTAAACCCCAATCAACCAATCAACGGTAATAGCTTGGTCTTTCACTTTGCTGGAGTCACGACAGCAAAATCAAGCGTTTTGGTGTGGTGCTTTCATTTTGACGGCTGACTATAGTTTAAACGTTGCCAGGCAAAATCGGGATACCCCTGTGGTCCACCTGTTTTTGCTCTTAAAAGTGCAACATACAGAGCTCCAGGATTTTTAGATTCAAACTGCGTAGTACCTGGATCAGTGACGACATAACTGCTTGCCTCACCTTTACCAACTGCCATACCCTGGCAGCGATGTATTGTTGTGCCCCACCCCAGTTTTAGTGAAGGCTGTTTTTTGCAGCCATGACAGCAACATTCTAGCCATCTTTAAACAGGCAATATAGGTACCAGATTTGGTAAGATTTGAACAAATGCAGGGCCAATTGTACTTATCAAATGCTACTGTCACAACAACGGGCTGTGAGATAAATAATGTCCACTACTTCACCCATTACACATGCAAAATTGAACATGAAGATTGCATGTAAGCATAACTTTGGCACCTTTTCACAAGTACAGAGTTTGCTGAAAGCCATCAGCTTGGTCACATAGATCATTTCTTGATTACTGCAGAAATCTTTGCAATTGGTGCATTTTAGCTCACCTGAGCCGAAGGCTCACAGGTGAGCTTATAGTATACCCATGCTCCGTCGTCCGTCCGTCCGTCGTCCGTCGTTCACAAATTCAAAGATCTTCTCCTCTGAAACCGCTTGGCCAATCAAAGCCAAACTTCATGTGGAGCATCCTTAGGAAGGGGGAACGAAAGTTTATATAAATGGTCCAGGTCACATGACCAAGATGGCCGCCATTGCTATAAATAGCAGAAACCTTTAAAAAATCTTCTCCAGAACCAGTGGGCTGATTTACACGAAACTTGGTATGTAGCATTGGGGATGCGGGCCCATCATAGTTTATATAAATCATGACCCTAGGATGACCTTGACCTATTTTACGGCAAGGTCAACTTAGGTCGCCTATGCATTTGAATGAAAAAATGGTAAAATGCTATTTAATGGGTAAAACATACTGGGAATAGGCAAATTGGACAGAAGATTAATGTTAATGGAAAACTTTAGCCCCTGGGGGGTTTTCTGCCCCTGCCCCGGGGCTATATACATGTATATTTCCATAATAATGAAACATCTTCTCCCCTGAAACCGCTTGGCCAATCAAAGCCAAACTTCATATGTAGCATCCTTGGGAAAGGGGAAAGAAAGTTTATATAAATGGTCAAGGTCACATGACCAAGATGGCCGCCATGGCTATAAATAGAAAACAACCTTTAAAAATCTTCTTCTCCAGAACCAGAAGGCCAATGATTTTGAAACTTGGTGTGAAGCATCAGGCAATGGAGCTCTACAAAGTTTATATAAATTATGACCATGGGATGACCTTGACCTTTTTTACGGCAAGGTCAACTTAGGTCACCCATGCATTTGAATGGGAAAAATAGGAAAATTTCATTTAATGGCAGAAAACTTGCTAGGAATGAGCAAATGGACAGAAAATTTATGTTTATGAAAATATTTTGGGCCCAGGGGGTTTTCTGCCCCTGCCCCGGGGCTATATACATGTATATGACCATAATATTCAAACAGCTTCTTCTCTGAAACCGCTTGGCCAATCAAAGCCAGACTTTATGTGGAGCATCCTTAGAAAGAGGGAATGAAAGTTTGTATACCGTAATGGTCAAGGTCACTTGACCAAGATGGCCGCCATGGCTATAAATAGCAAAAACCTTTGAAAATCTTCTTCTCGAGAACCAGAAGGCCTATGATTTTGAAACTTGGCATGAAGCAGCAGGCAATGGAGCTCTACAAAGTTTATATAAACCATGACCCTGGGATGACCTTGACATATTTTACGGCAAGGTCAACTTAGGTCACTAATGCATTCGAATGGGAAAAAATGGGGGCAACTTGCTGGGAGTATCAACTGGGAGTATGCAAATGGACAGAAAATTCATGTTTATGGAAAAAAATTTGACCCCAGGAGGTTGTCTGCCCCTGCCCTGGGGTTATATACATGTATATGACCATAATATTCAAACATCTACTTCTCTGAAACCGCTATACCAATAAAATCCAAACTTTAAGTGGAGCATTGTTAGGAAGAGGGAATGAAAATTTATATAAAAGGTCAAGGTCACATGACCAAGATGGCTGCCATGGCTATAAATAGCAAAAACCTTTAAAATCTTTTTGTCTAGAATCAGAAGGCCTATGATTTTGAAACTTGGCATGAAGCATCAGGCATTAGAGCTATATAAAGTTTATATAAATCATGACCCTGGGATGACCTTGACCCATTTTATGGCAAGGTCAACTTAAGTCACTTATCCCAGATCTCAGGTGACCGTTTATAGGACCATTGGTCCTCTGGTTATTTGCGCCCAGCAAATTTTCCTTGTTATGATTCCACTCTGCAACATGCGTAGGAAAAACAAATAGCTCATGTGCAAGCATACCTTCGAATAACTTCTTACCGTTCGTTTTTTCTGATGGTGTCCCAGTGAAATTGCTGAAGCCATTGTGCCTGCTCAGGAGTGGTTTTATGCCCCCTCATTGACATGAGCACACTTTTCAGCTGGCCCTGACTCTGCTTTTGCCTGATGATAGATTTTAATGCCACAACCACATTGAACTCTTTCCAAACAAGTGCCCCATGTAAGGTTGCTGGAGGTGTTCTTTTCTTTACTGCTGCTTTGATAGACGAGTAAATCACAGACATGTGGTAGTTGAACGTCATCTCCAGGAAAACAACCACAACGGGAATGCCACTCCACGAGGATGAGGAATTTTTCATACCTTGTCTACCTGAAAATTACATCCATCCTAATGCTGTGCATCCTACAAGGGACTGTTCATCTATAATTAAGGCACTTAAGGTTTGGCCGTTTTTCTGCAGTGTTTCTCCTTCAGGAGCTATCATGTCACGGATATACTGCTTACCAGTGGGGACCTTGAGGAACATGTGAATTGTTTGACTGGACAACAGATTAGTACTGGTTCCTGTGGGACCAAAACTTGAACTGATTTATTGCTGTGAAATAGCTTCCTGATACCGTAAACCTAGCATTGTATAAGGAAGCTTTTTTCCAAACCCTGCAGTCCCACTTTCTACAATGGTGTTCAATTTCGCCTGCGTCTGTAAATGGAAAACCCTGAACATCTGGTGTCTATTTCAATGTTCCTGTTTTCTATAACTATCCGTGTATCGTCATTATTCGTCTCCCTTTTCTCTATATTGTTCATTATCTGGAATTCATTTTCACTTTTGCTTTCCTCCTTATTTTCGTTTCCCTTACTTTGTTGTGATTCGTTTTCTTGTCGTTATGTTTGTCTATTTTGTTCGTTTCCTCATTTCAACTCTAAGTTCTTTCTTTTTGCTGTTTATCAGTTTTGTTGGTTGCCTCATTTCCACTGTTTTTACTTTCCTTTTCATGTTGTCAGTTTTGTTTGTTTCCTTTTTTACCACTGCTTGTACTTTCGTTTTCATGTTTGTCAGTTTTATTTGTCTCCTTTTTACTACTGCTTTTACTTTGTTTTTATGTTTGTCGGTTTTGTTTGTCTCCTTGTTTCCACTGCTTTTACTTTTTTCATGATTGTTTTTGGTTTGTCTTTGTTTGTTTCTACTGTTTGTACTTTCTTTTTCATGTTTGTCGGTTTTGTTTGTCTCCTTGTTTCCACTGCTTTTATTTTCTTTTTCATGTTTGTCAGTTTTGTTGGTTTCCTCAATTCCATAGTCTTTGCTCCCTACACTTGTTTCGTTTTGTATTTGGATCGTTTTAGATTCCATTTATAGAATCAGGTGAGCTGGAGCTACTGCTTGACGACCTGGAGCTCTCGCTCTCACTATCGATGATTTCCAGATCCATGGCAACTACTTTAATGAGGTCTCGAATACCTCACCTTCCCAAGAGGGATTACGCCTTGCCTCGAATCCGGGTGGGACGTCGTAGCTGATGGTTACCGGGTCATTTCCTAGATCTAAGTCATCTTCGGCATTTGCGGTGGCTGGCTTAGACTCCCTCGCCTTCTTTAGTGGGTCGTTATAGGAGGCTATAGGGTCGGCCTCTTGTAACAGTTCTCCAGAGGGGAACGCCGTCTCTCAGGGTGGAAGTGGAGCCTGGAAAGATGATTTGAAATACACTTTGTACATCTCTGGCAACCGCTCTTCCTCCTACTTCCTCAACATCTCTTCTGTCCGCTCCCCCTTTGCCCCAGTCTCCTTGTGATATAGGTACAGGTCCATGGGTCTGGCTTTACATGGCGAATGGCTCATGTGTCGGAGTAGGACTTTCCCGCTCTTGGGGCATTTGTATCCAAAGCCTGAATTGACTTATCTACAATGTTTCTTCATTTTCCAAGGAGGTTTGCTGAACAAATGTGCATCATCTCATGGAATACAGATGTGCTTCGTGGCCTGAAAAGACACGAGTTTATGACGACATGAAGATTGGGAAAGAGAGATCTTTCAGGTTTGTATTATTGTGTATTCTCTGACATGATAGATTCTTAGTAATGGTGATCAGTAGCTGGATAACATTGTCAACTTGAATTATTTGCTTCGGTTTATCTGTTTCCTGCTTTATATGTAAGAACAGCATTCGAGTCTTTAGAAAAGTAACTGACTTACAAAATTTGAAAACAAAGTGGTCATAAATATTTGAGTAAGAAGCTTTGAAGCTACTTAATCTTGAGCTATATAACTGCTACAATTAGGCATAGATAGTAGGTATAGTGTCGTTATGATTACCATCACTAGGATTAAATGTCAATTTGAGCTAGCCTAACTGCATTTTCCGGACAGTTTTCAGATTCTGTGATGTCGGACAGTGCGTGGCTGTGATTCAAAAATAACAGGGTAAACGCAACCTTTTGAAAACAGAAATGTTACATCTTTCCAACTATCTGGGCTTCTTACTTGCTTGTTTGATGCACTGTGTAATTTAGCTTTAAATCGGAAAAAAAAACTGTTTACTGGGCCATCCTCCAATCATATGAAAAGATCGCAAAGTGTCGTGAGGGTTATTCAAAATGTGTCTGGCAGCAGTTACGAAAAAGTTCGCTCTGGTAGAAGCAAGGATATCGACCTGTGTCTACGCTTAGCTGGTCTCGCATCTGTGTTCATAGATGTGTAATTTGTCCAATATGGCGTAATTGCATACATGAATAACAATGAATGTTCACAAAAGGATTTCTATTGCTACGTTGCACGATTCATTCATGGACAAAAAAAAAACTTCTGAGGTAGATTATTTTGATTCCGTGGTCCGGAGCTATCGACGTTAAATATGCGTGTCATGCTTAAACATGTCCATTGCTTGAATGTAAACTGGGACGCTAATCACTCGATGTCGCTGCTGTTGCTGCGAGCATTTTCGACTTGCCGGCTCGAGTTGTGGGTCTTGGAGGCACGGTTACTTTGACGCACATGCGTGTTGCAGTGACTCTGCCTGTTCCGGCTTGTTGCTGGAGTTGGTAGATCGACAATGCTCTGTAACTGTAAAAAGTACTTTGTTTTTACCATATGTACTAGTTTGGCCTGGTGGTGATTTGTGCATCAAAGCACAAAAATAGGCATTTCATTGTAACTTGACGTGAAATGATGAGGACTGCATGTAACAGGCGATTCATTTGAAGATGCGGAAGCATTATGGCCCACTCTTCCATCAATTGTCTTGGATCTCTGAATGATTTTTTTTTTTTTTTTTTTTTATGTATTATTTTAATTGATGCCCAGTCAACAGATATCGTCATTGCGGGGCCTTGTCATTGTATGTGACTTATACCCGAATTTAAAATATCAAGTTTTTTACTTTTTTCAAATCACAAATAGTGGGGATATCTACTTGAATATCGCGAATTGAATGGTTCTAAATAAGGGGCATTATAATGTCCTGTAAGTGATAGGGATTGTAAATTGACCTGTTCGGCTGGTGACATGGACGTCAGGTGAATAATACAGGAACTGGCATAACTATACTCGACAAAATAAGAAACGCAATGGTACCCGTTCATCAATTTTTTATAAAGCGCACAAGTAACGACACTTTGTCATTTAGATCATTAAGATCATTAGATCATTTCAACGATATGTTATTTAGTGATACATTGCATGCCATTAAAATCTCTGTTCCAGCAAACTTACAATAACCAAGATGGGGGCCAAATGTTAAAATCGCATAAAATTGAACCGTTTTTTTTATTCTTGCTACAATGTTTTCGGTTTTAGATACCCATGTAGGTACTCAGACACTTATGCTTTCCATCTTGTTTATTTAAACTCGGTTTCTAACGGCTTGCCAGCTCAAGTCGTTTGACAAACTTTTAACAACGATTGCATACCCTGAAACCGGCGGTAAACCGTATAAACCAAAAAACTTTTAAAGACAAACAACAATGGTTCAACTTCAAAAGTCTCTAAAATAATAGTGTAATTGCAGCTTACATTTGAAATACACACAAGAATCTCGTGCTTGTGGTACCTCTAAACATCACGTAAAAGCATGTTCGCCGGATGCAATGATGTCCTTATTCTTTATGTGCGTTGAGATCCGAGTACTCAAAACGTGAAATTACGAATATTCGATCAAAAACAAAATTTGTAGAGCATTTTTAATTTGAGCGATTAACGAAGAACTAAACGGGAAAATCTCATCATTGCGTGTCTTTTTGTCTGGTGTAAATATGAATACGATACGATAGCTTTGTGATATCGCTGAATGATCGCACCTATAACGTCTTTTTCCAATATACTGAAGCAATATGGTCATCAGAACGCAAAGTGTGTCCACATGAATATCCTGGTTGGTCGATGCAGTTGTTGGCATTCGGTGTAGTGATAGGATAAAAACTGGTAAAAGGGAAGGTAGGAGGTCATGTGTTTGCGTGATATGCTTGTACAACTTAGACAGAGGCTTGACATTTGCATCAGTCTGTGCGGTAAGGAACTTCATTGCATCACGGTTGTACAGTTTGCGTTTTACTTATAGAAAATGCCCCAAAATGTTCATATGTTGTTGAAACAAAGTTAAGAAATTTAACTTATACATAAGTATATGGTATTGCCAAAATGAATTGCATGTTTTTTGTAGTTGTTCATAATATGTTCGCATGGAGCCAAATTATCAAATAGTACACTTCCTATGGAGATGGAGTTAACTGAAGGCAAATAGCTGAGATCAATTTTACTATTACGTCAGTCTTTCAAACCTGACTCGTAAAACGTTCTTGTATATCCCATCTCCCTGGAACAAACCAGTTTGATGCTTTCGACAAACAAGTTCTAAATATTCTGCTTATTTTATATGGTCCCCAACCATTTGAGCCTAAAGATATAGATGAGCTGCTTGTGACTCCATGTAAGTCCTATACGCTTCAGACTGACCATCTGATTACTGGTCTTCTAAGCATGCCCTGTAAAAGTGGTTTTAAATCAAACCATCCATATCTACATGTAGAGCCTTAGTGGCTTACTAGGGTGGATGTATTTGAAGCACATTTTGGATTTCACGACATCCTAATTTGGGGTAAAAGTCCCATCAAATGGCGACACCGTCCCGACATGACCATAGCTGTTGACTGGGACGTTAAGCATTCCGTTCAAGCAGATAACTAAGATATGAAGCCAGTACCACATATGCCCCGACCACTTTACACGGCGAGTTGCTTCGAATCCTTTTTTGACATTTATTATAAGATGAAATCTTAAATTATCGTATTGATTTTGAATTTGTTTGAATTGATGCTTAACGTCAGTCAACAGCTATGGTCTTGTCGGGACTTTCTTCGATTTTATGGGACTTTTACCCAAACTTAGGATGTCATGACATCCAACAAGTGTTTTAAATATTTTAGCGTCAATGAAAAGCAGGTTTAATTAACATATAACAGTGTTTAATTAATTCTGAAAAGAAAACTGCCGATGCTTCAGCATTCATTTTCATTACATAAAATGCCATCTATAATTGCTATTGAAAACACTGTTCATCATAGCCGAAAAGACTATAGACAGTCCTGCACAAATGTCAGAAGCTTCCATTCAAATCCATTGGGAATTTTGGTTCTACCTAGGTCCTCAATTCTGGCAGTCGATCGAAAAATTGAAATCACTTTGATGGCGTTTTAACTGCGGGTGTTAGATGCATGAGACGACATGATGGCTTGTTAAGATAAGGCTTTCTAGTTCTCAAAAAATTCGAAAATCACAAATTGCACGTGTTGCACGTGCATCATAGTTCCAGGGTTATTGGAATTGTTGAATCTCTCTAAATCAATTTGCTGTTGACCAGAATCATGAATGAAGCTACAATTTTTGTAAGAAATTATATATTTTTCAAAATATCGAAATTTTAGTAGTGGTAATTTTTCAATGACGCTGAGTATATAATGTCATAATATCCAACAAGTATTTCAAATATTACCAGCCAATAAGTCGTATAAGTAAGGGTGGTTTGACTTGAAACACTTTTCCTGGGCAGGCTCAGACCTGAGCGGTGAAACTGTAATAAGACGGTCAGTCAGTAGCGTATAAGCTTTGTCAGTCAGCAGCGTATAAGCTTTGCCTAGAGACACAAGCAGCCCATCGATTTCTTCAGGCCAAAAATTACCCTTTGACTGAGTTGCAAAGACAATACGTATGTTATGCTAGGAGTTCTCCAGCCTTAAGTAGGCGCAGCTTAGCTCTAAGCTTAGTCGTGAGTGTGTAACATTGACTTTGGATACTAACAATGATAAAATGACCAAGTTAAAACCCATTCTAAAATATTCAAGTTTGTTTTCATTGTTTCATAGGAACGTAGAATTTTGCTGACGTATTGTGGTGTCATTTTTAAAAGATCAGTTTCATTTTTTCTTATGCCCGTAATGGATCTGGATTAGAATTGACCAGTCGCCCCCCCCCCTCCTCCCCCCCCCCCCCGGAACCGTAAAACCTGGTCAATAGAGGTGTCACCTGTTTGCCGTGGGTGGATACCCGTAAGCAGGAGAAGAGGGTCCTGGAGGTTCAGGGACAAGCCAGAGACCTTCACCTACCTAATCACGCCTTTTTGGCCTCGGATTCGGTGTAAACGGGAGGCCGTGGAGGCTCAAAACGGTCGATCGGCTGCCATGCCTTGTCCTGAGATTTCTTCTTCCTTCTAACTTTTTCATTATTGAATGATACGCAGCCGTGTTCCAAATTTCTCCATTTAATCACCCTTTCCCCTATATTTCAGAAGGCGGTGGTTTAAGGGTCAATCGTCGGGCTTGTTTTTCCGGGTTACTTGGGTCTAGGCAGAGAGGAGGGTAGGTACAACAACTAAATGTTATTTCGGTTTTCTATATTAGACATCTGAATTAATGTTCAGTTGTTGTTAAAGCTTGGGTGGTCTAAAGTACTTGGAATCTTGCACGGCGAGTATGACGGGTAAGTAGCTTCGGCACTGGAAGCTGAAGAGCGCATAGCCGTTGAGACTTAAAACTAAACAATGACTTCCTCAAACTACAAACGACAACGACCGGACTCGGGCGACGATTACAACAATGCTACAACAATTTTTACAACACAAGAGAAATTTTCTAGATTCCTCATTATTAAGTCAAAAAACCTGTAACCGTTTGTCATTGAAAAACAAATTGAGGCTACAATTGGAACGGCAAAGTCTGTGAATATACTAAAAACAAAACTCAAATTCGTCGAAAGGAATTGTCAGAAATAAGTTCTTGAAAACAGAAGACACTAGTCTATAATATTTGAGACCACCAGGTATTACGCAGATAAAACAGTTAAAAGGAATACATACATAAGTTCCACGACAAACAAGCTCATAATTAAAACCATCAAAATCCCTATATGTTTTATTGAACGGGGGATAATTTCAATTTTTTTTTCAACGTGTGAGTTCTGTTGAGCGGTGCATGGTAGTTTTGAATGGGGATTTATAGCCAATTTAAATCGTACCTCTATATCAATGCTTGCGCATGCGCAATGAGTGATTTACTACTTTCAGCATGCCTGTGGTCGATATCGAATAACTCCAGAAAAATGAAAATCGGTTTCTTGCATTTGGAAGTCTGATGTCTAATGCAGGAGCAGAAAATGCAATGATTTCTGATTATACATGTACCATAGTTTGCTCAAACTTAAGTGGACAATATTTCTTTTTGTTCAGTATATATATTGTTAACCCATTAAGATGTTTCAACTACCAAAAATCAAGTCACCAACAATTTTCCCGTTATAGCTGGATCAGTATGTAAAAACCGTTGCACAGTTGGTGATGATCATCGGACCAGCAGATGTTCATATATGGCAAAATGTGTAATCTGCAGTGTAAATCATGTATCACGTTCAAAGGAATGCGAGGTTTGGAAAAAGGAGAAAGAAATCATGAAAGTTACTCAACGGCTCACATATCCGGAGACCAGAAAGGCTTACGAGAATTCACCTTTTTAAGGTAGTGTCAGCAGTGCATGTGAAAGAAACGAAGACAGCGTCGACTCAATTCAACGAAAACGATTTCGAAATAACGGAAAGTTCTGAAGTAATCTCCGCCATAAAACCAAAACTAACCGTAACACCTCAAATTTCAACGTCACAAAACAATACGTCAACCAAAGAACCAACCTAGTACACGTTCAAAGGAACAAAACTACCGGCGCATTCAGTAGGATGCATAAGGGATCTCTAGATTCCATTCAACAAAGCAATAAATTTGGAAGCTATTCATTTTAGTTGGCAATGACCGGAGCTTCTTGTCTGTTGCTTGGCACACTAGGGTACAACTGGTGATTTTCTTTTGCTCTGGATTTTTTCGGCGCCCAGGGCTCTCCGTTGTCGAGAAGCTTACTGAATCTGTGAGTCCATCATGGTAGTTATCGTGGTTTATTTGTTGATTCATTGACTTGTTAAGAGATTCACGACAACCGAACAGCTAGCTAAATGTTGTGAACCACTGCAGAAGATGATGGTAATGTTAGAGCCCTATAAAACCGGTTTAAGACCCCCTACCCGGTAATTTTATATTACTGATTGTTTTAAGGTGATACTTCAGTTATGGTTCTATTTGTTTTATGATTTTTGTGCTGTTTGGATCTTATGTTTTCATAGTTTAAGTTAAGTTCGGGTAACTGAGTGGCCGCCTATTTGGGAAATAGCTGCTCACTCGGCTGACTATATGTTTTCTAAGTATAGGTGCCTAATTGTTGGTTAAGAGTTTTCCCGCCTCGGTTTTTAGTGTGGGAATTTCTTCCTAATTGCGCCTTTTCCTGATCATTGCCTACTTTTATCTCGTATTCCAGTAGTTGAACATTTAAAATTTCTTGGAGTTCTTTTTAATTGTAAATTCATTTAGGAAGAGTCTGCTGAGAACCGGTTGTACTTGAGCGCTGCTGACAACCGGTTACAATAGTGTGCTGCTGACAACTGGCAGTTTAATTTTCCAATAAAATATGACTTTATTAATATGTTAAAAAAATATTGTACTGTTTTTGATGAAAGAATCTTTTTTAATTGATCTTTTGCATACTTTATGCCTTTTATATAATTGTTAATTGATAAGTAATTGATTATTGATTTCTGATTTCTAAGAATTGCTAAATATAGATTTCCAATAATTGTGATTTTGAGTACTTTAAAGGTTGAAGTCATGTTTAAAAACTTCAAAACAGATTTTTATCAACAGATTTTTATCATCTACTTAAATGTAAATGAAATGATAATTCATATACGAGAAACAATGACATACAATTAAAATTAGACTTTGAATCCATAGTGTATGGATCGGCAACACAATCATATATCAGTTCACTTGGCACAGTACACCACCAAGGCCTTCAATTAGCTCTTGGAGCTTATCGAACATTACCTGTAGAAAGCCTCTTTATTGAGGTTGAAGAGCCATCATTATAATCACGTCGAGAAAAACTTGCCCTTCAGTACGACATTGGCTTAGCGGCTAACTCATCAAATCCAGTTCAAAAGGTGTCTTTTCCGCCATTCATTACTGAAGAATTCGTACAGCTTTATTAAAATAAACCACAGGCTATCTGGTCCTTTTGCTTACGAGTTGCATCACCTTAAGATGCGGCAAACATCCATAAGGATAAAATATAAGAATTTTATGTATCTGAGATACCACCATGGTGCATCAGAAAACCAGAAGTTAGTTTGACTAAACATTCAGCGAAAAAATCCGAATTAAATCCACACCTTCCCAAAGTACATGTAAGTTTTCATAAATTGCAATCTCACTTTACCGACTATCAATGTATTTATACTGATGGTTCAGAAGAAGAAAACAAAGTTCGTTGTGCTACTTTTACAAACGTTTGCCTGATGGCTCTGAAATTTTGACAGCAGAAGCTAAAGCTATTGCCTTAGCTTTAGATTATACAAATGAATGTAACTCAAAGGACAAATTCATTATATTTTCTGATTAAAAGTCAGTTCTACAGGCCTCAAACCATACATCATCCAAAAAAAAAATAAACACAAAAAAGTACTTTTAAAACATCACAACATCTCAGAACTGAAAGCAATCATTTATTGCTTGGTTCCAAGTCATATAGGCATATATGGCATTGAACAAGTTGATAAGAAGGCGAAAGAATCTTTGAACCTAGGAGATTTTTTTAGAATTCCTTATGTCAGTTTTATACATTTTATGAACGAGTACGTCTTTGGCAAATGACAATCAATCTGGAACAGAGCGGATTTTAGACATTGAATAAATTGTTCTCGCTCATCTCCGAATCGGTCGTACAAGATTAACGTATTCTTACTTTTATCATTTTTAAGACAATGGTCCTGTTAACGCTCACCTGAGATCTGCGATATACACCAATAAACTTGTTTGACTATAAAGGTCATATACATGTATATAGCCCCATGATAGAGTCACAACAGTCTCTGGGTTTAATTTCTTCTCAAATTAATAAATATTCTGTTCACTTGCCCATTTCCAGACATTTTTTCCCTTCAGTGTCATTTTAACAGTTTTCTGCATATGTGACCTATGTTGACCTTGCCGTAAAATCTGTCAAAGTCATCACAACATAATTATTTATACACACATTGTAGTACTCTAGTCTTAATTGCTATATGTCAAGTTGCAATAGGTTCAGCAGTTCTCGCGAAGAAGATTTTGAAGGGTTCTTATCAAATTTGGGCATGGCGGCCATCTTGGTCATGTGACCTGGTTTATTTATAATCACATTGGTCCCCCCTTCATACAGATGCTTCCTATAAAATTTAAATTGGCCAAGCGGTTTTATAGAAGATCTTTCAATATAATGGTTATTTTCAGAACCTTAAATCTCCAGTTCGTTTGCCAAATTCCTGTAATGCTTGTCCTTCAAATCCAATTTTAAGAATTTTCCTCATTCAAATGCATAGGCGACCTTGCCGTAAAATATGTTTAGGTCATCTAAGGGTCATGATTTATACAAAATTTGTAGAGCTCTATTGCCTGATGCTCCATGCCAAATTAAACAGTCACAGGCCTTTAGGTTCTTGAGAAGATTTTTAAAGGTTTTTGATATTTATAGCCATGGCGGCCATCTTAGTCATGTGACCTTGGCCATTTATACAAATTTACATTGCCCCTTCCTAACGATGCTCCACATAAAGTTTGGCTTTGATTGGCCAAGCGGTTTCAGAGATGTTTGGGGCAGGGGCAGACAACACCCTGGAGACAAAAGTATTTCATAAACATAAATATTCTGTCTATTTGCCCATTTCCTGCAAGCTTTGCCCTTCGAATCATACACTCCTGGTAAAGAAAAAATAACATATTTCGCGTTTCTCCGCAACCATGGCAAACGCGAAATTTTTATTTCTCGGAGAAACACTGCGAAATAAGCCAGGTAGACAAAATCGTCTGCGCAAAATTCCTCGGTGTTTTTCGGTGAAATTTCTCTGTGTTTCTCCGAGAAAGGTAATTACCTTGATTTGTCGACCAAAGTCGGTTTCGCGGAGTTTCTCGGAGGAATTTGAAAAAAATAAGTACATGTATGATAATTTTTTAATGAATAATAAACAATTAAAATTTAAGTTTTTACATGTATGTAACTTACGGATGTTACGTATTTGTTTAGATGGCTTATAATCCACATTTAATGTTTTGTTTACATCTTTACGAACACAAGCCCATGCAATACCCAGATATTTTAATTAGAAGCAAAAATTCAAAATTTTATTTGAAAAAGTTTGATTGGTTTAAATATTTTCACTCAAAACATATATTGTAGGTACACGTTAGAACCGCCTCGCCGAGGCGATTCTAACGAGTACCTCCAATCTATGTTTAGGACAAAAAATAAGAATAATAGGTATATCCTTGCATACCCCAGTTTTACTATATAAAGTTGGGTTTAAGGGGGTATTCATTTCACGGACATGTTTTCCTGATGGGGATGATTAAAATTTATAATGACCTGTATTGCTTTTCACACCATCTACGATTACCCGGAATGGATGCGAAACTCATTTAATATTTAAGGGCATCATTTGAGATTTCGCACCTTGAGCATTGTCCTTTCCGACAAAGAATGAAATTACCACACTTCCAGTGAACATATGGATAATCAGTATCCAGGAAAACATGTCCGTGAAATGTGAACCCCCTTACACCCCACGTTTATATACAAAAACTGGGGTTTACAGGGGTCACGTATACCTATTTTTAGCTCACCTGAGCCGAAGGCTCATAGGTGAGCTTATAGTATACCCATGCTCCGGCGTCCGTCCGTCGTCCGTCCGTCCGTCGTCCGTCGTCCACAATTTCAAAGATCTTCTTCTCTGAAACCGCTGGGCCGATTGTTCTCATATTACACATACACCATCTACAGGTAGGGGGAAAGAATAATTGTGTTTTTTGTTTTGATCGGATAAGGACTGTGGTTGCTATGGCAACTGATGCTTCCCATAGACTTATAATGGAAAAAAAGTGAAAATTGCCAGTTTTTGCTGTCTTGTTGGAGATATTTGAATTTTGTTTTTGCAGAAATGTTTATTGAGTAGTCCTCTACCTTTCATGTGACTTTTGTCCTAATCCTTCATTTTGATTGGTTGCAGGGGCCCCATATAGGGCAAAATTTCGAAAAACATTCAAAAATCTTCTTCTCAGAAACTGTCAAGGGGATGAAGCCTATACTTTGTATACATGTTCCTGACAGTGGCCTCTACATAATTTGTGTTTTTTATTCCAGGCGGATAAGAACTCTGGTTGCTATGGCAACTTAAAGTTTCCATAGACTTATAATGGGAAAAGTGGAAATCGGCTATTTTTCTGCTAAAATTGCAGACATTTGAATTTTGTTTTTGCAGAAATGTTTATTGAGTAGTGTTTGACGTTTCTTGCGAGTTTTGTCCTAATCCTTTATTTTGATTGGTTGCTGGGGCCCCATAAAGGGCAAAATTTTGAAAAAAAACATTCAAAAATCTTCTCAGAAACTGTCAAGTGGATGAATCCTGTACTTTGTATACATGTTCTTGACAGTAGCCTCTACATAATTTGTGTTTTTTATTCCAGTCGGATAAGAACTCTGGTTGCTATGGTAACTTTAAGTTTCCATAGACGTATAATGGGAAAAGTGGAAATTAGCTATTTTTTGAAAACTATTGCAGCCTGAGATCTGAAAAGTGGTAGATGCAAACAACTAATGGATTAGACGAAGGTAAATGATTAATTTAGGTCAAGGTCATCTCTTGACCTTGGCCTGTCTGTCGTCCATACACACTTTTCAAAGATTTTTTTCTCTGAAACCACTTGGCCAATCAAAGCCAAATTTTATATGAAGCATCTATAGGAAGTGGGAACCAATGTGTAAATAATCCAGGTCACATGACCAAGATGGCTGCCATGCCCATATATGGTAAAAACCCTTAAAATATCTTCTTCTCCAGAACCGGTGAACCGATTTCAACGAAACTTTGCATGAAGTATGGATGACTCAAGTACTACAATGTATATATAAAACATGACCCTGTGGTGACCTTGACCTGTTTTATGGCAAGGTCAACATAGGTCGTCAATGCATTTGAATGGGGAAACTTTTAAAATGTCATTTTAAGTGAAAGTCTTGCAGGAAAAGGGCAGTAGGACTGAAATTTAATGATTCTGAAAAAAAAATGGACCCCAGGGGCTCATCTGCTTTTAAAATGTTATTTGAAGGGGAAAATCAGCAGGAAATTGGCAAATGGACAGAATATTGATTATTCTGAAAAAAGAAAATGGCCCAAGGGCTTCATCTGCCCCTGCACTGGGGTTAAATACCATAATATTCAAATATGTTTATTGGTATATGAAGCAGATCTCAGGTGAGCGTTTACAGGACCATTGGTCCTCTGGTTCTTATTTTTGATCAAAAACATATTTTGTGGGTACTCGTTAGAACCGACTTGGCGAGACAATTCTAAGGTGTACTCACAATCAATGTTTTGAGCAAAACTTAAAAATGTCAAAAATTTTCCAATGACATTTTCAATATTTGCTTTCGAAAAAATTCTCTATATATTGCATGGGCAAGTTTTCGTAATGCATGACATGTAATTCTGTATAGTAGCAATTATTTAATAGGCGGTTTGCTTTTATTACATGCATGTCAGGATAAACACGAGCCATCAAAACAATAAGCATATACCGGCTTCAACATGTTCTTTGCGAGGCGAACACACTATCTTTAAGACCACTGTGGCCAGTCTTATTAAATGTTCGTACCTTAGTCGTCCGCCAGCATTACTTGGTAAGCTGTTTACGTACTAATAGTAATCACATATTAAGATTATGGCTCAATATAAATCACAAATAATTTGATCACTCGTACATGTATACTGGTACGTATTATATCGAAACTACATGTAGTAGGAAAGAAGAAAGTTATTCTCCATGAACAACCACAAAGCCGTTTAAATCATGAACTTAGCGGCCCCCGTGGCCGAGCGGTTAAGAGCGCTGTATCTTAATCACTCGACCGCTGTGTCTGTTGTGGGTTCGAGCCCCGCTCTGGCCACATGTGAGACAAGCCAAGTTCTGCTTGCGGGTGTGCCAGATGGTTTTCCTCGGGGTGCTCCCGTTTTCGCCCACCTACTGTTTGGCCCGTCTCATATGAGCTGAAATAATAATGAAAGGGACGTAAAACTGAATTAAAAAAATCATGAACTTATGGGGTCGCCTAAATCAATGCTTTCACCCTCATCCATGCATGGTATAAACATACAAAAATTGTCCACAAAAATGTCAGGACATCCCGAACTTTGGATCTCCATCGTCGGGCAGCTTACTGAATCTGTGAGTCCTGGTTTTTGATTCATCAGGATGTTTATCATGATTTATTTGTTTGTTCTTGATGATTCATTGACTAGTTAGAGATTCACCACGAGGACCGAAGAACTAACTAAATGTTATGAACCACTGCAGAAGCTGAGGGTGAGGTTACGGCCGTGTAAAATCGATTTAAGCTCGCCAGTAACTTTTTGTTACTGCTCGTTCCAAGTCGATACTTCTGTGGTGGTTCTTTTTGTTTCATGTCTTGGTGTTTAATATTTTTGTGCTGTTGGTGCCTTATGTGTGTTTTCATGTTTTAGTTAAGTTAGGGTAACTGAGTGGCCACCTATTGGGAAAATAGCTGCTCATTCGGCTTACGTAATGTTTTCATGGTATAGGTACCTGATTGTTAGTTTGGTTTTTTCCCACCTCGGGTTTTTGGAGTGGGAATCTTTTGCTGATTGCGCCATATCCTGATCTTTGCCTACTTGTACCTTTTGATAGAAGTCACATAAAGCGGTGAACCGTGGCTTTGGACTAGGACATTAGTAACATCAATATTGCACCGTGATTTTTCTAATGATGCACATACATAGTTTGTGTAGACGGTCCCGGTTTTTAGCTCACCTGAGCCGAAGGCTCTCAGGTGAGCTTATAGGATAGGCAGGCATCAGTCGTCCGTCGTCGTCGTCCGTCGTCATCGTCCGTCCACAATTTCAAAGAAGAATATTTCTGAAGCTAGTAGGCCGATCTTGATCAAATTTAATGTGAACCATAATTGGGTTGGGGGATTGATGGCATTAGGTTTTGGAGCAGATTGTATCAAAATTGTGGTTTCCATGGCAACAGATAGGTCCCATAGACTTACAATGGGAAAAACTAAAAAAATCTTCTTCTCTGAAACCACTAGGCCCACAGCTTTGATATTTGGTATGTAGCAATGGCTAATGGTCCTTTACATAAATTGTGCCATTCATGCCCCTGGGGTCAAATTTGGCCACGCCCCGGGGGTCGATAGTCTCCATAGACTTACTATGGGAAAAAATTTCAAAAATCTTCTTCTCTGAAACCACAGGGCCCACAGCTTTGATATTTTGTATGTGGCAATGGCATATGGTCCTCTACATAAATTGTGCCAGCCATGCCCCTGGGGTCAAATTTGGCCACGCCCCGGGGGTCGATAATCTCCATAGACTTACTATGGGAAAAAGATTTAAAAAATCTTCTTCTCTGAAACCACAGGGCCCACAGTTTTGATATTTTGTAGGTGGCAATGGCTAATGGTCCTCTACATAAATTGTGCCATTCATGCCCCTGGGGTCAAATTTGGCCACGCCCCGGGGGTTGGTTGTCTCCATAGACTTACTATGGGAAAAAAATAAAAAATCTTCTTCTCGGAAACCACAGGGCCCACAGCTTTGATATTTTGTAGGTGGCAATGGCCTATGGTCCTCTACATAAATTGTGCCAATCATGCCCCTGGGGTCAAATTTGGCCACGCCCCGGGGGTCGATAGTCTCCATAGACCTACAATAGGAAAAAAAAACAAAACAAATCTTCTTCTCTGAAACCACTAGTCCAACAGCTTTGATATTTGGTATGTAGCAATGGCTAATGGTCCTCTACATAAATTGTGCCAGCCATGCCCCTGGGGTCAAATTTGGCCACGCCCTGGGGGTTGATAGTCTCCATAGACTTACTATGGGAACAAAATTAAAAAATCTTCTTCTCTGAAACCACAGGGCCCACAGGTTTGATATTTTGTATGTGGCAATGGCTAATGGGCCTCTACATAAATTGTGCCAATCATGTCCCCGGGGTCAAATTTGGCCACGCACCGGGGGTCGATAGTCTCCATAGACCTACAATAGGAAAAACTAAAAAAATCTCTTCTCTGAAACCACTAGGCCCACAGCTTTGATATTTGGTATGTAGCAATGGCTAATGGTCTTTTATATAAATTGTGCCATTCATGCCCCTGGGGTCAAATTTGGCCACGCCCCGGGGGTTGATAGTCTCCATAGACTTACTATGGGAAAAAATTAAAAAATCTTCTTCTCTGAAACCACTAGGCCCACAGCTTTGATATTTGGTATGTAGCAATGGCTAATGGTCCTCTACATAAATTGTGCCATTCATGCCCCTGGGGTCAAATTTGGCCAGGCCCCGGAGGTTGATAGTCTCAATAGACTTGCTATATGGGAAAAAAATCAAAAATCTTCTTCTCTGAAACCACAGGGCACACAGCTTTGATATTTTGTATGTGGCAATGGCTAATGCATAAATTGTGCCAGCCTCTACATAAATTGTGCCAGCCATGCCCCTGGGGTCAAATTTGGCCACGCCCCGGGGGTAGATAGTCTCCATAGACTTACAATGGGAAAAACTAACAAAAATCTTCTTCTCTGAAACCAAAAGGCCCAGAGCTTCTATATTTTGTATGTAGCAATGTTTGGTAGTCCCCATTATAAATTGTGCAAGTCATGCCCCTGGATCAAATTTGGCCATGCCCCGGGGGTCAATAGTGTCCATGCATAGACTTTCATTGGTCGATTCTCAATTAATTTAAATCTCATGAGCTTACATTGTGATAATCTCTTAGGTGAGCTACAGGACCAATGGTCCTCTAGTTTATAAAACCGACACCAAAATATAAGGTCATGCATTTGTTTTCGTGTAAAATGAGTGTACCCGTTCCTGCTTTCTACGCAAACATTTAGTTTAAGCGCATATTAGCTTTCGTAATCGCAATATTTTCGTTGTGTGTTTGTTTCGTTTCGGATATTTAAACATGCAAATTCTGCATGGAGTCGGAATTTCAAACGCTGATTGTTTCTTTGGTTCGTTGTAATCTAACATGATCGACTGGTTTTCTCATGATATGATAGAAGCTCGCTTCTACTACCAGGATCCCTACATTCGATGTCCGGCACTCTAGCATTACGAACCATGTATTTATTTATTACAAAGGACCGTTGACTATATGGCCTGTATATGCCTATACTTTAGCGGACCAGAAGACTGTTATTAAGCTTCCGATGCTGATCCTTTATACTGAGGACAATAGTTCCATGTCTTATGAAGAGATATGTGTGCAGACATTTACATATTCTGTCATAATTTGGTAGAAATAGACGCTTTAGTGGGGGCGGGGTCTAAATTTCATGAATACAAAAAGGTAGAAAATTTGTTTTTTTCTTGCCTGCTGACGTTTGTTGTTACTAACGTTTGTCTTTTAAAGCATTCAGTCGACAGAAACATGCAAGAATCATGTAAAACGCACCAAAAATGTTTAAATATTTTGTAGTGTGAGATATTGTTAGGAAAACTTTTAGGAGGTACCTGTATAGCATTTCTGCCTATGCAATATTAGCTTACCATATATACTCTATAAATAAAAAAAGCAAAAAATGCCGAGTTTCCAGTCTGGAATCAATAAAAACTCTTTAAGTTGTCAAAACTTTATGTAGCTTGATAAGTATGTTCTTGCAACAAATTTGTTTGACATTTATCATGTACAAATGAATTATTGTGTCCAAATATGTATGATAAATTCTACCTAGTTGGTCATGGCCAATGTAGCATAAAAGACATATACACCGGCTACACTAACACGGCTACCTATCTCCATAATTTAACAATGAAATGAATTTTCAAAAAAATCAAGTGTCAAAAGCATCATAAGTAAATAAATTGGACTGCACTTACCATATGCCAGCAAAACCCATTTACTGAGCATAATCAAAGAACTCGTATATTAAAGCAGATCTGAAAAACCTGCCCTTACAGTGTAGAAATAATAATACAAAGATATAATGTTTATAGATTAGAGGCCGTGCAAAAAACAAGGGACAAATATGTACAGTATGTCACCAAAATTTTGTAAACACAAAATGATGGACACCATTAATGTCCGTTGCCCAAGTATGAAAGTTGATTCTGCAGCATCCAGATTCAAGTTAATAACATTTCTAATAGTGCATATTATGACCATGTTATGCTGTTTCATTTTCCATTACTTAATATATGCTAGCTTTGTATGAATGAGTAGCTATAACAGTTTATCATATTTGAGCTCTGGTTTTTGGGCTCTAGAGTATCGTTCCCCCCAAAGAACCAACACGCCACTTTCGTATGCTGTGCATTACATGGCTACACATATGCATGCAAAAGCTTTTGTTGGTTCTCAGGGGGGAACGATACTCTATAAAAATGTTTCCAAATTACTATATATTTCATACAAAAACTGATTGTTTTAGCCCAAAATTCAGATCCTGTGGCACGAAACATGGAAAACAAATTGTGTTATCCAATAGTGCATTATTCAAGGAAGTTAACCTGTGCATAAGAACACAGATGACCGGCTTTTTGTTTTTCCAAAAACCATAGGCATTTTTGAATAGAAATGGTCAACGCTTCTTTAATGATAACATATACACATACATATATACTAATGACAATTTTCAAAAACATTTCACACATGAACATATCATATATTCATATACATGCGTCAAGGGATTGGATGTAGGCTGAGCCTGTGATTATCCTCTCCCAGACGGTATTGTATGCGTGAGTTGATGATTGTATGAAAGAAAAAAAAATGTTTTATAATGATGATATATATGTTCAGAGAGAGAGAGAGAAAACCATTGCCCATGTGATATACAGAGAGCGTCACCCTCGTTTGATATTGTATAAATAAATAAATAAGAAAGAGATTTTTTTCAGCTGCAAAATTTGATTTCATCCATAGTGCAGGTTATATTTTCTTTTTGGTCCTTTGAGATCAGCGAGGATATTCTGAAAACTCAGAAATTTATTATCGGTTAAGATTCATTTTCTAGCCAATGTTTAATATATTTGGCCCCATTTAGATAACACTAGTCTTTGTATCGACTACCCTGTTGAAAGTTGCAAAATTTCAGTAATTCTCTTTGGCTCCATGTTGCCAATTCTAAAGGGTCACTGACGAGACTTGAATAGTCGAAACCGCGGTATGGCCCATCATCTTTCTCATTAATGTGTTCACTGCTCTTAAAGGATCTCAGTTTTAATTTCTATTTGCTATTACTGCAGCTGGTGTTGTGCCGTGTGGCGGCCCTAAAAAGTCTCCCCGTACATCATCCATAGTGCAGGTTATATTTTCTTTTTGGTCCTTTGAGATCAGCGAAGATCTTCTGAGAACTCAGAAATTTATTATCGGTTAAGATTCATTTTCTAGGTTTAATATATTTGGCCCCATGTAGATAACACTAGTCTTTTTATCGACTACCCTGTTGAAAACTGCAAAATTTCAGTAATTCTCTTTGGCTCCATGTTGCCAATTCTAAAGGGTCACTAACGAGACTTGAATAGTCGAAACCGCGGTATGGCCCATCATCTTTCTTATTAATGTGTTCACTGCTCTTAAAGGATCTCAGTTTTAATTTTTATTTCATAGTAGGAAATAAAAAGTAGTTTTGATATTCATGGTTTAAACATTGATTGTCGGTACACTTTAGAACCGCCTCGGTGAGGCGGTTTTAACAAATACCCATTAACTATGTTTAGAGCAAAAATAAGAAAAAAAAATCTATATGCCGATTCATCTCAGTTTTACTACAATTACCTGAGCCGCGACGTCAGAAAACCGGTCTGCATGGTTCCTGACCAGTTCTGACACAAACCAGACTTTACACTGGCTGAAGATGGATAGAAACCTGAAATTTCATATTTAAGAAGAAGGGGAACAGCACTATCCGAGTAGCGGAAACAAAGGCCTGGTCACTTCTTTCTATTTAGAATATTTAAAAGGATTATGAAGAAAAAAAACTCAAAGGTAAAATCAATTTTCATAATCGTGCACATTATTTCTCCGAGAAAATCCGCGAACAGGTATATCTGGACTTATCTGTTTTCACCGGTAAATATCTGCGGTCGCGGTGAAATTTCGCGGTGTATCTCATCGGAATGCATGAAACGCGAAATATTTTAATGAAAAGAGAAATTTACCGTTCTTTCTCCGAGAAAAAAAAAGCTTAGTCTCCTCCGAGAAAAGAAAAATATGTTGTTTTTTTAGCTCACCTGAACCGTTAGGCTCACAAGGTGAGCTTATAGGATGGCCATGATCCGGCGTCCGTCCGTCGTCCGTCCGTCCGTCCGTCTGTCCACAATTTCAAAGATCTTCTCCTCTGAAACCGCTTGGCCAATCAAAGCTAAATTTTATATGAAGCATTAATAGGAAGGGGGAACCAATGTGTATATAAGAAATCCAGGTCACATGACCAAGATGGCCGCCATGCCCATATATGGTAAAAACCCTTCAAAAATCTTCTTTTCCAGAACCGGTGGACAGATTTCAATGAAACTTGGCATGAAGCATTAATGGCTCAAGCACTACAATGTGTATATAAATCATGATCCTGTGATGACCTTGACCTATTTTACGGCAAGGTCAACATAGGTCGCCAATGCATTTGAATGGGGAAAACTTTTAAAATGTCATTTGAAGTGAAAGTCTTGCAGGAAATGGGCAGTAGGACTGAATATTAATGATTCTGAAAAAAATTGGACCCCAGGGGCTCATGTGCCCCCACCCCAGGGCAAAATATACATGTATATCTCCATAATATTCAAACGTCTTCTCCTCTGAAACCACTTGGCCAATCAAAGCCAAATTTTATGTGAAACATCAGTAGGAAGGGGTGACAAATATGTATATAAATAATCTAGGTCACATGACCAAGATGGCCGCCATGGGCATATATGGTAAAAACCCTTCAAAAATCTTCTTCTCCAGAACCGGTGGACCGATTTCAACAAAACTTGGCATGAAGCATCGATGGCTCAAGCACTACAACGTATATATAAATCATGACCCTGTGATGGCCTTGACCTATTTTACGGCAAGGTCAACATAGGTCGCCAATGCATTTGAATAGGGAAAACTTTTAAAATGTAATTTAAAGTGAAAGGTGTTCATGAAATGGGAAGTAGGACTGAATATTAATGGTTCTGAAAAAAAATTGGACCCCAGGGGCTCATGTGCCCCCACCCTGCGGCAATATACACGTATATTTCCATAATATTCAAACGTCTTCTCCTCTGAAACCGCTCGGCCAATCAAAGCCAAATTTTATGTGAAGCATCTATAGAATGGGGGAATCAATGTGTATATAAATAATCTAGGTCACATGACAAAGATGGCCACCATGCCCATATATGGTAAAAACCCATCAAAAATCTTCTCTGAAACCAATAGACTGATTTCAAGGAAACTTGGCGTGAAGCATCGATGGCTAAAGTACTCCAATGTATATATAAATCATGACCCTGTGATGACCTTGACCAAGTTTATGGCAAGGTCAACATGGGTTGCCTATGGATTTGAATTGGGAAAACCGTTAAAATGTCATTTGAAGGGAAAAGCCAGCAGGAAATTTGCAAATGGACAGAATATTGAAGATTCTGAAAAATGAAAATGGCCCAAGGGCTTCATCTGCCCCTGCACTGGAGTTAAATACCATGATATTCAAACATGTTTATTGGTATATGCAGCAGATCTCAGGTGAGCGTTTACAGGACCATTGGTCCTCTGGTTTTTTCTTTACCGGGACTGTATTATTATTATTCTGTCAATATGAAGATTGGCTTCGATTGGCCTAGGGGTTTCGGAGAAGATGTTTGAAAAGTGTGAACGACGACGACGGACGGCGGAGCATGGGTGTACTATAAGCTCACATTGTGAGCCTAACGGCTCTGGTGAGCTAATAAGTATTTTAAATAAAAATATAGACTATTAACCACCAATCTAATTTATTCCATATATCGTTTCTTTTCAGTAACATTTTGTATCATTTTAATACGGTTTCAATATACTTTTAACTTTTGCCTTGTTAGACGCTTATGACTCATCAGGGTTGATGCGTCATTATGCAAACAAACAAACAAACAAGCCTGCCAAGAAAATGTGTCCTCAAACCATCCATTCAGGGAGCGCTAGTACGAGTCCTCCAGTGTTTTGTTACAATTTACAACATGTACGCAAGGTAAATTCTTTGCTGAGGTGGGCATAATTCATACTCAGTTCTCTGCCAGAGTGTGTATGCAAAACCTTTCCATGGAGACTGGACGTGGCGTTATGGTATGGATCTAGGTTTGCTGGGTCTACTTCCCTTTTTATGTGCTCATAAAGATTGTTATTTCTGAATCTCATCACCTTTTTTTTTCTTTGTATTAATTGTACATAACAATTTATTAGTTATTACATAACTTCAAATTGAATATAGATCTGCACACCTACGTCTATTCTTCACTTCGGCAACAAATCAAAACAACACATTTGATGCAATGTGGCGCACTTTATTGTGAAGTGAACAGTGAACATGAGAAAGTGACAGTACTGACGGATTGTTTGTTACGTAAAATAAAAATGCGGTTTTATGCGCTTGAAGGATAAATTTGAAAAACCAAATTAAGTGTGACGAGCTTAAGTATCGGACAATCGCTGGGTCACTTTCAGAGGTCTACTGTGGATGATCTCGACCCCGTACAGAATACCCGCCGCCCAGCAAAAACATACCTCAACCAGCCCTTATTTTTTTTTGCTAGCGTTTCGGTTAAAAAAGCTGTAGATTACGTGCCGTGCAGTATATTCCTAGAGGGAAGGTGGCAATCTAACACCTTAAGATCATCATATCTATACAAATTTTGGTACAAAGCTGTTCACTTCGAGAGAGTGCCCTAGAAACTGAACTTCAAAATCACAGTAAACCGCTCACTCACTGAATCGCCCGTGCATACCTCCAGTATACTACAGCGAATTAGTCGCGCTCTCGTATCGCATAGACAATTATTTCGATCTATTCGATGAAACGATCGAAATATTTAGTCTATTCTTCACTTCGGCAACAAATCAAAACAACACATTTGATGCAATGTGGCGCACTTTAGAATGATACAAAGGATAGACGCGTGTAAAGTACCAAAATTTGTATAGATTCAAAACAATTTTTAAATTAACAGTATATGATTCGAACGAAACGAAACTCTATATACAATCTTCTAACCACAAAAGCATACATGTTTGACCTACTTGTCAATGATTCAAACCTTACAAACATACTTTCTTCAGCTTTAAGCTCCAACCATTAACATTGCTCATCATAACCACAAACTTTAAGGCAATTCAGACGCAAATAGTTTGCAAACACAAGCTTGTGCATTATCCCACTACATGTATTTGACATTGCAAAACGAGTATCAATGTTTTCCGGCAATTAGATTAACGCAAAAAAGGTGCGTTTTAGAAAAATACAATATGAATCTTTCCGTACTTTGACTTAGATAGACCATTTCCTACGTGACAAATTTAATTTTTAAGTTTAAAATCTAACTATTAATTTGAAACAAATCTCAATATTTTACTATAAACATTTAGCTCGTTTAAGAGAACCAATTTTAAGAAAGCCTAAACACATCAACGAGCTGCCATAGCATACCGACAGCTCACGATTTCACTATATAATTGTCAATCGTTCTATCAACGCTGTTGCTCCCGAATTCTGTCCATTTGAAAAACAAGTTTCACTCGTTCCGCTCTTACGCCATTCTGCGAATAACATTCTGAAAACATACATAATGAAAAACATAGTGTGACGCAAAGAGAATAACCAATATGTTACTCAAACGCTTCTGTTTAAAATAATTTACTATGAATGTGACTGATCAATGAAATCCGATATCAACATTCATTTTTTTTTTTTTTAATTCGAAACACCCTGGTGCTTACTGCGATACGACTATACTTCTGCTCGTGACCTTTGAATAGTATTTGCTCCAATTATCAAAACAATATTCTGTTATAATTCGAGATAGTGCTCTTTTGTTTTACACATATATTTTTGTTTCCGTAGCCTCTACATTTCTATTGCAGCCTATAACGAATACGACTTTTCTCTCTTTCATCTTATTTCACGCCATTTTATGTGTAGTGTATCTTACATAACGTACTTGTATAAAACAAACCTACCCCATCTGTTATCCTCATGTTTTAAGCTATTTTGCAGTGTGTGATTCGTTTTAAATTTACATCGACTCGCTTCTTACCTTTACCGAATTAACTTCGGTTAATGGTGTAGCCATAACAATAGTTTTAATTCTAATGTGCTGATTCCATGGCAGCACAAGTTGGCTTAAATTCCGTCTTTCTATCATCCTAACTCTACTAAATTGTTATCAATATGGCATATCTTGATGCTCATACTGCTGCAACTGTGCAACCATTTGCATCGTTTCTGACTTTACTAACTCTGAGTTTACTGTCTACATTTTAACATCACTCTTATCCGAAACTGTCCATAAAATTGTTTTATTTAAATGCCTCCAGTGTGTATTACGGGCTCTGATCATAACTTACTGACACATCAAATATTGAAGTTCTGCCACATCCGGGGCTTTTATTTTCAGACACTCCGGGCTTTGATTTTTAGCCACATCCGAGATTTACATTTCAGCCACTTCCGGGGCTCACGTTTCAGCCACTTCCGGGGCTCACAATTTAGCTGCATCCAAGCTTTGATTTTCAGCCACATCTGAAGCTTAACTTATCAACCACATCCGAGGCTCTCATTGCAGCCATTCCCTATGCTCACGTTTCAGCCACTTCCGGGGCTCACAATTTAACCGCATCCGAGCTTTCATTTTTAGCCACATATGAAGCTTTACTTTTCAGCCATATCCGAGGCTCTCATTTCAGCCACATCCGGGGCTCATATTTCAGCCACATACCTGCCTTACATTTTAATATTCATACGAGACTCATAATTTCAGTTTCCATCGGTGTTCATATTTACCTGCATGATATTCCAGTACATATATTACTCTGCTTTTCTAGTCTGATCCAGCGCCCATATACGGGCTAAAAGTTTGGCCACAGACATGACTCACAATTTAATAGTCGTATGAGGCTTATATTTCCAGTTTCCGTCAATACTCATTTTTTACCTGTATAATATTCCGGTCTCATTTATTACTCTGATTTTCTAACCTGATCCGTTGTCCGCATCCGGGCTCAAATTTTATCCACAGCCGGGGCTCAAACTGAATTAATACTCATACGAGTCTCATATTTCCAGTTTCCATCGGTACTTGTATTTACCTGCATGATACTCCAGTCTCATTACACTGATTTAGTAACCTGATCCGGTGCTAATAATTCTCCCAGGATGGTTCCAGCCACATCCGTAGCTTACATTTTCAATGGATCTCGATGCTCACATTTCAGCCATTCTTTAAGTCGCATACGGAGTTCACATGTCTATCCTCGAACAGTACTTACGTTTACCTAATAATAGGCACAAAATACCCATGCCACTCGGGGCTGTGAATTACTTGCCTAACAAGGAATGGCCATTATGCTATTGAAGAATACCTATGAAGGTTCTTGTATATTTAATTTATATGTCTAATTTCAAAATTGATCAATTGCTCTGTTATATATATGTATCATATTCCTTATGTCATATTCCAATTGCGTTCATGCTGCAGAGTCCCAGTCTCATCAGGGAAAAACTAACCACATACAAGACTCATATTATACTATTATATCACTTACCAGACTTAAAAACGTGTATCTTCCAGAGCTGATATTTAAATAAAGCACACATAACTGTTTTATCCGTTTTCTGCATACATGATTTAAACATGTACGTACAGCATAATCATTTCATTTCTCGTAGTCTTACAAGTACAAGTACCTTGTCAGTCTACTATATACACTACGCTATTTCCGTCTTTAGATCTTATTGGCAACTTTCGATTGTTCGTTTCTTTGCATTAATAAACTTTGGTACGACACTATTACATGTTTGCACTGACAATCTGCAAAAATATCCGGACCTTTAAACAACCGCCTTTGCAACTAGATTTAAAATGTTTCATTGCTGTACCAATAATTGTTTCTAGCCAATTTAGAAACTTTGATATTGATTCCTTTTTTTTTTTTTTTTTTTTTTGAATGTACTGATCTACGAAATATATTAATCTGACTTTTACAAACCTGTTTTTCGGTATAATCAGAAACTCTAGACTGACACTTTGTTTTCTTATGTTTCGAGACTTTACCTGCATAACAACCGCTTAAACTGGTGTTGATTCAAGCCACATGTCTGTTCAATTACCTTTTACGAAGTTAATTCTGTTTGAAACTTTTGACCATTTCCGTGCATCTCAGCTTAACGTGTAACGATTACCTCCAGTACAACAAACCATTGCAGTTGTTACAGTAAACAATACCTTTTTCAAAAACTGTTGTGTTTTATGCATAACGGTTAAGGCTACAGTACTATTGACATATAAATGTACAAAATGTAAAACAATGTACATACCGTATCTAAAGTGACATTCTAGTTACACGTACAATGCACATACCGTCGTTAAATGACATTCTACTTGCATATACAATATGTGAATTTTCTCTGACTTGCCAATCCAGCGTTTGATACTGTATTACGTGTTTGTGATAACCATCGCCGTAAACATTTTGAAAAGAAAAATCTCCTAAAAATACTTATCTTGCTGATATCCACGTAAGCATGTTATCACCATGAACCACTCCCCGGAACATTGAGCATTGTGCTTTCAAAACATAACCCAAGTCATACAGTACACTGCATCATGCTGAAACATAAACGCAATTCATAATCGAAAGTTTCTAACGTTTCACGCAAAACTTTCCTGCGATTTTATTGCGTGTTACTATAATGACGTACACGCTTATGGTAATACAAAAATGCACGTTACTATGTTTCTGATGCTAACTGTCAAGTCATGTAATGTTTCATAACGTATATCGTTTTAATGTTTTCTATGCCAAATACGAATAATAAAAAACATGACAAGAATATCATACTACTAGAAAACTGTTTCGTGAACTACTGAGATATACTTACATGTTTATATGTTCAACCAAAAAATTAATACATCCTGTAGTCAGTTTTCGTGAGTTCGTTATTCATACCTGGATATCGAAGCTATGTGTACAAATTTAAAAGACCTGAGCACATCATGGTTAGTTCTTGTCCCTCACGTGTCAAATATGATGATCTATGCTCGTCAACATTATAAAACAATACTCATTAAACTTTCTCACTAATTAACAGATTACACTCTAATAAGAATGTGCTTATATGCGCAATATAAATAAAACAACTTGTAGATACTCATCTTATTATACAAGAAGCCCGTCTCATCATAACTGCCGAAATTGACATGGTTGTGCCTTTACCAGCGTCCCATTGCCCAAAACGACTTTACATTGTCGCTACCAGCATAAGCGTATGACATTCTCATGTTCTCCAGTTGCATCTTCGCTGCAAACAAAATGTTGACAGTATATGCGGTTTATATTGTATATATACATGATACGAACTGTTCAATAATATGTCGTAAATTATAATTACTTTTTTAAACGGTTACATATTTAGGTCAGTATATAATGCTGTTTCTTCGTTTATGTCTTTTTTAAATATTGTATCTGCTGCTTCAATTAACTATAGCCGTATGCTGAATAAAAGCGTTGTGTTCTTTCTTACCTCGTATTGCATGTAAAGCATGTGTAAGTAATAAAAAGCCGATCTTGATTTTTCTTCTGATTGCCTGAAAACTACACATTTAAGCAAATACTGCAAATAAGTCATTAAACGGCGCGGTAACCTATGCCATCATGAATTTAACAAACCCACGTGCATTTAGCGTGTCATCTTACAAACTAATGTCCTTCATGTCAAGAAGCTATCACTTTGTAAATTATTTAGTTGACTCCAAAACAACACTTCTAAATTGGTACATTTACAAAATCGAAGCGACAGAGATTTGAATAATAGAATAAAATACCGTCCGGTAAAAACTTATCTTTTCTCCGTGAAATTTGTCTCACCGCCGCTCCATTCAAGCTTCGTCATGTCTCGAGCTCCATATGTTCATCGAACGAAACCGTCAGTGTACATGTAAAAAATCTTGCCGTGGTACAAAGCTGTTCACTTCGAGAGAGTGCCCTAGAAAATGAACTTCAAAATCACAGTAAACCGCTCACTCACTGAATCGCCCGTGCATACCTCCAGTATACTACAGCGAATTAGTCGCGCTCTCGTATCGCATAGACAATTATTTCGATCTATTCGATGAAACGATCGAAATATTTATTATCAACCAGCTTACATACCTACCAATTATATCAGTCATAAGACGGTAGTTTAAGCACGGGTGGTCATATGTAAATACCTTATTTGGTGACAAGCAACTTTCTAAATTTAGGTTTAATTAGATTTCCGATGATGAAAAAACATTAAGACATTGACATTGTCATTTATTGCTAATGTTCTAATTCTTCAAGAAACCAATCCTTAAACGTGACTTTTGTTATCTTGCCGAAACGAATAGAAGTCAACAAAAAGTACTTCGTTGACCATCCACGACTTATATTCAATCCTTCCTTTTAGCTAAATCATTACGAATATTACAGTTAAATAATTATTGTGATTAATAATCCGTATGCACTGAAAGGAACAGCGGCCGGCTGATATACTGCTCGCCTAAAGTTGGTTAGTCGTTTGATGTGGAACAATAGCTCAAGCACATAGTATCTTGAGAAAACAGCAGGTTTTTTATCTGTCAAGTAAAAACTTCAATTGTTCTTGCATCGTTCAACTTTGAAAATATCACCGATAAGCTTGATGATAACCATGCAGTCTGATCAACACCCGTGAAGTTTTGCGACATTCATGTGTTAGTAACACCAGTTTTGTAAGTCAACCCGAAATTTCAAGTTGTCCTTACTTGGCATAGAGCCGGAAGTATGTTTGACCTCATCTCAGGATTCACAGGAAGCCTTTATTCATGACTAGGCATATATTTTATCAATCTCTCCTGTCTGTAATTCAGTCTAGTTGAGCTAGCAACGATGCGATGTAAGTACTGAATAAAATTTTATGCGCATGTTTTCTTTTTCTTTGTTGTTCCATTCTCTACATATTGAACGCTTTCAAAAGCAACCAAAATTAATTTAAGTCGTGATTCATGTAGCCATACAGTTCCAGACTGTCCATTAAAAATAAAAGCAAACCTTTTCAAATGGCAGTCGGATGGGAATATGGGCCCCGCCCTTTAGGGCATAAAGAAATACATGGGCTAAATATGCTTCCAAGCAAAACTGATACGCTACAATGTGACCGTCTGATAACTTGCTAACCAATCACGTTTGAGCCTGTCCAGGAAAGAAATGTGGTTCAAGTCAAAACTATCCATACATATAAGCTTTGTTGGCCTAGAAGGGTGGTTATATCTGAAGCACTTTTTTGGATATCATGACACCCTGATTTTGGATAAAGTCCAATAAAATTGAGGCAACTTTCCGAGATATCCATAGTTGTTGAATTGACTGTTGAGGTGACTGGGCGTGACCATTATGCATGTACAAACACCATCCTATGTCAACAGAAACAATAACTGAACGTCTCGCCTCGCTTCTTTCAGAAGCTAGAAAGTGATAAAAATTGACATATTGAATCAGTAAATCAATTCTGTATCTGCATTAGGCATGCTGCATTCTAGGAGGCTTAAATTTATTCTGATTATTATTATGCGTTATTATTTTTATCTTTTGTTTCATCCCTGAAATAATTTGTACCTTATACTGGATCCACTTTTTTAGATCAGGCATGGTTGTTAGCGGTAGCATTTACAGCAAGTATTAGTTTCTTTGGAAAAGCAGGTAAGACAAGAATGTACTTTTAAAAATAACAGAACCCCAACGAACGTTTTGATCACATGATGTAAACAGTTAATATATGAATTAGAAACTCAAGAACTAAAAGCAATGTCAAGTTTTTATGTTGCAGGAACTTGACTTACGCCTATCAATGTAGGCCAGAACAGTTTACCAGTGGAACAATGGTCCTGGGGACGCTCACCTGAGATCTGATTTTTGAAACCTGAGATCTGATTTTTGAAAACTGACCTTTGGCTAAAGTTATGATGGCAAAGTTAAAAAAGGACAATGACACTGATTATTCACATGATTTCATTAGCACAGTTATTTGGCTTTTATTTTATACTTTACAGTGAAAACCAATGTATATCAAAGCTTGATAAAATTGGTATTTTCATTGATATAAAATTTCACTGATATCAAATCTCACTGATATCAAAAGTCGCTAGTGACTGATATTAAGAGATTATCATATGGCAATTTTCATATCATACCCCGTATCAACCTGAGACTTCCGTATCAGCCCGAGACTCCCATATCAGCCTGAGGGCCGAAGGCCCGAGGGCTGATATGGGAGTCGAGGGCTGATACGGAAGTCGAGGGTTGATACGGGGTATGATATGAAAATTGCCATATCATGATCTCTTTATCATATATTTTTATTGAAAAAAAAAGTGTTTGATACAGTTCAATGCACAAAATGTTTCCCAACATAATTTCAAGTGGAAACAAGAAAGAATAAAAAAAAATTCTGGTCACAAATTTTATTATATAACATTTAACCATTAATACAGAAAATTCAAATACAAAAATTTGATTTATAAATTGAGAACAATTTACAACGTACTATTGAATAGAACAGAGCGCTCCGAATGTGGGGGTCACGTGAGATGTGATATGAGGTTTGGGGTGTGATATGGGGGTGTGATATGAGTCCATATCTCCCTAGGGAGATATGGATTTTGACAAATTTTGAACTGATACAGCTTTCGAGATTTGGGGTGTGATATGGGGGTGTGATATGAGTCCATATCTCCCTAGGGAGATATGGATTTTGACAAATTTTGAACTGATATAGCTTTCGAGATATGGTGTCCCGATACGTGCATAGGACTTGCGCCTGTATCGCATATGTAAAAAGAACGTATTTTACAGTAAATATATGATAACAGCCTTTATCATATATTTACTACAAAATATGTTCTTTTTGCATATACGATACAGACAAGAGTTACGTTCACGTATCGCGGCACAGTATCTCGAAAGCCGTATCCGTTCAAAAATTGATAAAACCCATATCACTCCCTTGGGAGAAAAAGCCATATCACCAAATGATTGGCTCACATACCCACGTGACCCATATCATCCCTAGGGAGAAAAAGCCGAATCACCAAATGATTGGCTAATAAAATTATATTCGGAGCACTCGGCTCCTATTATATTGAGTTCATTAGGTAGTGTAACGCAGGCATTTTAGATTTGTTTGGATTGTGGTTTTATGTCACAGTCAACAGTATTTTGTCATGTCGAGACGATTTTCGATTTGTGCTAATGTGAAATAATATGCGCTCTACTGCACGCTTTGGCGGTATGTCAAAATAAATAAATAAAATAAAATAAATAAATAAATAAATAAAAAATAAAATAAAATAAAATAAATAAATAAATAAAACAAAGAAGGGGAACCATGGTCATGAATTAAAATATATGATAAAAAGATTACGATATGACAATTTTCATATCGTACCCACGTATCAACCCTCGAATCCCGTATCAGCCCTCGACTCTCGCATCAGCCCTCGGGCCTTCGGCCCTCGGGCTGATACGAGAGTCTCGGGCCGATACGAGATTCTCGGGTTGATACGAGGTACGATATGAATATTGTCATATGATATGATAATCTCTATATATCTTCACTGTAGATTTTGGATTACTCCTGACGTTTCCAGACGTCATCAAATGTGTCTCACTTCAGAAATTCAAACGCCTATAACTCCGTTATGTATGAACGAAAACATAAAGTGTGGGTATTCATTTTCTTAGTTAGAACGTAAGGAACAATAAGGTACCAAAATTATTTGTGTTTTCAAAAATTTTTGGTTTTTGCATTTTCACCGCCCGTGCCTTGTGTATTGGAAAATGCCCGTGTATTGTATAAAATAAAAAGAAAAGTTGCTTTTTTGATGTGAATACCAAATATATTTCATCTCGTTAGTTAAAAACATACAAATTTTCACTCGTGCTGCGCACTCGTGAAAATTCTGATGGTTTCAACTCACTCGAAGAAATATTATTTGGTATTCACCTAAAAAAAAAACAAATATCCTCTACATATCAATGTTCACAGGCTACAAAGCTGTCTGAAAAATTCATTGCTTAATGAAAAGCCTATGTGACCAAATTTGACATCGCCGTAAAATAGGTTAAGGCCAACCAAATGTCTTAATTTGAATAAACTGTAATGGAATAAGGTCTTTGATGCTGTATACAAGCTTTGATTGAAATGAGTCAACTGGTTCTAAAGAAATTGACTTATAAACGTTTTTACCATATATTAGAAAGGCAGCCATGTCGGTCATCCGATCTGGGCCATTTGTACGAAGGATCCCGGAAGAATTCAAAGGTTTTCCGCCCGAAGTTTGAGTGTTTCTGGTGGCTTCTGTGTGTTATTAGTATATAATAAGAATATCGGTTGCGTTCTTTGTAAAATAAAACATTTGATAATGCAACAACATGGTGGAAACCACGCACCTACAGTATAAATCTGTTTCAAAGGTGGGGAGGGCAGATGTTTTCAAAAATAATATTTTGACAGACAACATTTTTGGTCATAGATTATCAGGAAATACAGCAGTTTACTTATTGCAACCTAAGTTTTTGGTAGAAACTATTTTTGCACGAATAGCAGATACATCATCTTATCAGATTTATAACGATAAATAGCATGGTCCATCACCTATGCAAATACCTGTACCGTAAATATATACTTAGCAAAACAATTGAAGGATTTGGATTTTTTTTTTTTATTCAGTTTTACGTCCCTTTCAAGATTATTTCAGCTCATACGAGACGGGCCAATCAGTAGGTGGGCGAAAACGGGAGAAACCCGAGACAAAACACCTGGCACACCTGCAAGCAGAACTTAGCTTGTGTCCCATGTGGCCAGTGCGGAGCTCGAACCCACACCAGACACAGCGGTGAAATGATCGAGTGATAAAGAAACAGCGCGTATTTATTCATATATTTCAATGCAAAAGGTATCATTTTTTCTACCCAAATAATTAATAGAAATGTAGCAGAACCATTTCTGTGCAAACATGCCATCATTTTTTCGTGTTGCCTGTGAGCGCTTCTCGAAGACTTGCAGAAACGATGGAACACCTCAGAATTAAAGTTCCTACTGTTGCCTACCCTACTCAGTTCTGTCATTCCTCCACTCTTACTGGTTCATTCAACTGCAAAACTGTTTTGATAATCGAAATGCCGGTACTTTTATGTCTAAATGCATTTTGAGGAAATTTAAGAAATCCGTGACTTTTTTGCATAAAACGTTGCCCCTTAACCTGCGGGTACAGAAGACTGTTTTGAGCTACGGGCATTAGTTTAGATTGTACAGCGTTTCAAAACATTTGTTGAAGGACTGAACATTACCTTAATGGGAATTTGCATTATGTAATTAAAACATTTGACAACACATTTAAAAAAAAAAACGCTGTATTGAGCAAACCAGAGTGCGCATTCAAAAACGAATTTCAGTTTCATACTGACAATGCAAAGGAAAACATTTCAAACGAAAACAAAATGGTTAAAAATTGTGTTTTTTACCATAAATCACTGTCACGGAGCCATATGTTCCGTACAACATTTTGATACAAATACACAAGTTGAGTGGTATGCTACGTTTCTTTTGTTAACAAGTATAGTATTTATGTATTTTTTAACCCTAGTGCATTAATAATGTCATGAGAAATTTTTCATGTAATGAAGAGGGTTTTGACGTTACATTAAGGATTCCTTCATTTTGTTGATGTGGGATACTACAGCGGTTCCAGGTGAGATCGGCCGGCTTGTCAGCATTGTGGTCTGAGTTGTAGCTCGTGACTTAACGGAGGTTTTTCAAAATTACCATAAGTAGGTTTATGCGTGAAAGTATTTTTGACACGCAAGATAATTGTGAATCTTTTGAGCCACTACATAGCGAAATCGAGTATTTGCAAGATGTGTTGAATTCGAGGATACAGAACCGTTGTGTGCAGGCTGAACTGAGTACATTTTGAAATGTTATGTTGCGGAAGTATCATGGTTCGATAACTTGGTGTGTCTTTGTGGCAGTTTGGCAGCGTATCATTGAAGATCAACAGGTTTTAAGATGCGTTTGGCATTGTTTAGGCTCAGTTTCAAATTCATATAAATTAAGCAACGTTGATTATAGTAAAATTGCACAGAAGTATGTTTTGTGTGCTAGAAGTCAGGCAATGTTGAACTGGGAAGTTTTGGGGACGAAATTGTGTCAATTGGCAGAGAAGTAACTACAGACATATGCCATGGAGTCCCTGTACAGGCCTGTGGGCGGTTGCATCTCATCTGACGAACCACTGGTAGGCGAGTTTAATATTTTCATTTGTAAATATATCATTCGTAACTTGTATTTGTGTGCTGTGAAATATGAAAATTTTCAGAACAGAAATTGTCTGAATGCAGATTAATTATTTTTGACGTTCATAGATGCGCGTTATAATTTAATAACACAGTTGTACGCGTTGACGTTAAGGGCACATACATATATCAATGCTAGGAACGTAATTCGTACGTCAATGTTGTCTGTAAATGTGAAAATTTCAGTATTTACATGGTTTTATTGGAAACAAAACGCAAATGTGAATATGGCATTAAAGGGAGTAACTATATTACGCTGACGTAAGTACAACGTAATTTTGACATTGACGTGCATTGCTTAAAAGTGAATAAATAAATGCTGTGATGTCATTTTGATATGCAAATGCATAAAGCTGTAGAAATGAATTCTGTTAGTATTATATCACGTAACGTAATGCTTTGTTATTACATCATTTATATTATATTTACGTTGGGAATGGCTAACGATAATTTTCTGATGCAAATTTTATGTTAAGTAATTACTTTAACAGGAGCAGTCTGTACAAATTTTGGTCAGAAATTACAAGTGCAAAATATTGTTTTTTAATACATGATATATTGTGGTTTATAATTTATGTGTTGGGACGCACATTGAAATGAAGTTCTGGGAATAAGGGGCTCAGAATAGTACGAAGCGCTGTGGCTGTTTGGTTGGTACCGCTTGGAATGCAAACTAAGTGGTAGTTTGCAGCGGTATGTATATTTGTTGAGAATTGTAGCTATCATGTGAATAAATGTTTCAATGAAGTTACTGTGATTATTTTGGGCAATCAAACAGGCAAATATGATGCATAACTCTAGAGCAAATGGGCTGTAGAGTTATGGGTGATGATTTGCATTTTCAATGATGTGGAAGCGTTTTCGCTACTGGAGATTTCATTTGATAAAGTACAATTTAATCAGTATATTAGGCTGTTTTGACACAGTTACTATTTTCAGGTTCTTAAATTGGTTCTTAAATTGGCTCTTTCATTGGTTCTAAACTGTTGAGCATCGAGTTGTAAGAGACGAATATCTGGTTTCTGGGTCATTGTGAGGTGATATAAAATCCAGTAAGCCAGGGACATTTGGAATACGACATGAGGATGTTCTCAATGGACTTGAAGAAAACAGTATCTGTGATTCCTACAACGAAGAGGCCAGGACTATATGGAACAACCAAAAGATATGTTTTTTGTGTTTTTTTTTTTTTTTTTTTTTTTTTTTTTTTTTTTTTTTTTTTTTTTTTTTTTCTCTCTCATTTCATGTCATTGTAAATTCCATTAATTAAAATGAAAACTGAAATTAGTAATTAATGAAACCCGTAGGTAGCAAGCTAAAATAACCACCCTTGGCCATTGATGGTTGGTATACCTTAATTGTTATATTATACCGTCAACTGGCTATATGCGCTGTGTATAGCCGGTTCGTGACAATCACAGATTTCTGACATTATCCCAAAGTGTGTTTTAGACATAAAAGTGTCGACATTTCGATTATCAAAACAGTTTTGCATTTGAATGAACCAGTAAGAGGGGCAGAATGAGAGATTTGGGTAGAGTAGAGAGCAGTTATAACTTTAGTTTTAGGGATGTTCCATCGTTTCTGCAAGTCTGCGAGATGCGTTTCCAGGTAACGCGAAAAATTTATGGAATGTTTGCACAGTGATGATTCTTCTTCATATTTATTATTTGGGTAGAAAAAATTAGACCTTTTGCAATGAAATCGAAATAAAATCCATAACCTTCAATTGTTTTACTAAGTATACTGTTAAGCAACCTTTACTTTAAACAGTGACTCCATATGTTTTTAGACATAAGCTAAGTTCTCCTGAAAATATCTTACATGTATCAAATTACGATAAATCAAATTATTGTGTGGTGCTGAAGTGACTATAGATTTTAAGACCACGGGGGCATATCTCAAATAAAACATAAACCATCAAAATTGCATAGTATGTTTATATGCATTATAACATTTGCACTTTGTCTATACCTGTCAAAATTGGACAGATAGCCCGTTCATTCAGGGAGAACATACATATACAGTAGATTTCCTTAGCCTTGGTACAATGGAGCTGAGCCCATAAATCGGTTTGTGGCCTTTTTTGACATCTTCTCCCCACCCCCACCTCTTAACCAAATATGGCCTTTTGATATAATACGTCTCGTACAAAAATACAATTGTGTTCAAAACGTTTTGATACGGTAAGAGGGGACATGGACTTATAAAATGCTTCCTATTTCCTATATGGTCCTACATTGAATTCAAAGGTTTTCTACATTTTATAGAAGTCACTGCTTGAGGAACAAAACACTTTAGCTGTCTATTAAACACGCTAAATACAATACAGGTATATTAGCTCACCTCGCCTGAGCTGAAGGCTCACCAGGTGAGCTTATAATATACCCATGCTCCGGCGTCCGTTGTCCACAATTTCAAAGATCTTCTCCTCCGAAACCTCTGGGCCAATCAAAGCAAAACGTCATGTGGAGCATCCTTAGGAAAGGGGAACGAAAGTTTGTATAAATGGTCCAGGTCACATGACCAAGATGGTCGCCAGGGCTATAAATAGCAAAAACCTTGAAAAATCTTCTTCTCCAGAACCAGAAGGCCTATGATTTTGAACTTTGGCATGAAGCAAAAGGCAATGGAGCTGTACAAAGTTTGTATAAATCATTACCCTTGGATGACTTTCACCTATTTTACGGCAAGGTCAACTTAGGTCGCTTATGCATTTGAATGGGGAAAATTAGTAAAATGTAATTAAATGGGGAGAAACTTGCTGGGAGTATGCAAATGGGCAGAAGTTTTATGTTTATGAAAAGATTTTGACCCCAGGGGGTTGTCTGCCCCAGCCCCGGGGCTATATACATGTATATGACCATAATATTCCAACATCTTCTCTGAAACCGCTAGGCCAATTAAAGCCAATTTTTATGTGACGCATCGTTAGGAAGGGGGAATGAAAAATTAAATAAAAGGTCAAGGTCACATGACCAAGATGGCCGCCATGGCTATAAATAGCAAAAACCTTTAAACATCTTTTCCAGAACCAGAAGGCCTATGATTTTGAAACTTGGCATGAAGCATCAGACAATGGAGCTCTACAAAGTTTGTATAAATCATGACCCAAGGTTGTCCTTGACCTATTTTACGGCAAGGTCCAACTTAGGACGCGAATGCATTTAAATGGGGAAATAAGTAAAATACAATTAAATGGGGGGGTCTTGCTGGGAGTATGCAGATGGATAGAAGATTTATGTTTACGAAAAAATGACCCCAGGGGGTTGACTGCCCCTGCCCGGGATACATAAATGTGTATGACCATAATATTCAAACATCTTCTCTGAAACCACTTGGCGAATTAAAGTCAACCTGTATGTGGTGCATCTTTAGGTAGTGGGAATGAAACTTTGTATAACAGGTCAATTACACAGGACCAAAATTGTCGGCATGGCTATAAATAGCAAAAACCTTTAAAATCTTCTTTAGAACCGGAAGGCCTATGATTTTAAAACTTGACATGAAGCATCAGGGAACGGAGCTCTACAAAGTTTACAAAATCATGACCCTGGGATGACCCTGGCTAATTTTACGGCAAGATCAACTTAAGTCGCATATCCCAGATCTCAGGTGAGCGTTTATAGGACCATTGGTCCTCTGGTTTTTCGACTGCAATCAACTTCATTTCAGTGCCTGAAACTTGCGATTTTAAAAAAAGCTTTTGCAATCAAACAGACGAAATCTTCCGGGATTCATTTAATTCTCCCTGCGTAAGGATACTCCATTTTAGTTGGTTGGGGCCGGGGCTTCTTGTCTGTTGCTTGGCCCACCGGGGTTCAACTTGTGTTTTTCTTTTGCTCCGGGTTTCAGTAAGTTGTTCGGCACTCAGGGATCTTCATTGTCGGGCAGCTTACTGAATCGACATGTCGAGTCCTCGTTTTGAGCTCACCTGAGCCGAAGGCTCACAGGTGTGTTTATAGTATACCCATGCTCCGGCGTCCGTCGTCGTCCGTCGTCCACAATTTCAAAGATCATCTCTTCCTTCTGAAAGCGCTAAGCCAGTCAAAGCCAATTTTCATGTGGAGCATCCTTCGGAAAGGGGAACGAAAGTGTGTATATATGGTCCAGGTCACATGACCAAGATGGCCGCCAGGGCTATAAATAGCAAAAACCTTTTAAAAATCTTCTCCGGAACCAGAAGGTCTATGATTTTGAAACTTGATATGAAGCATCAGGCCATGGAGCTCTACAAAGTGTGTATAAATCATGACCCTGGGATGACCATGACCTATTTTACGGCAAGGTCAACTTAGGTTGCCCATGCATTTGAAAGGGAAAAAATAGGAAAGTGTCATTTAATGACAGAAAACTTCCTTGAAATGAGCAAATGGACAGCAGATTTATGTTTATGAAACTATTTTGGGCCCAAGGGGGTTATCTGCCCCTGCCCCGGGGCTATATACATATATATGACCATAATATTCAAACATCCTCTTCTCTTAAAACCACTTTGCTAATTAAAGCCAAACTTTAGAACATCCTTAGGAAGAGGGAATGAAAGTTTACATAAATGGTCAAGGTTACATGCCATGGCTGTAAATAGCAAAAACTTTAAAACTCTTCTTCAGGCCTGTGATTTTGAAACTTGGCATGAAGCATCTGGGAATATAGCTCTACAAAGTTGTATAAATCAAGACCCTGGGATGACCTTGACCTTTTTAACGGCAAGGTCAACATAGGTTGCCCATGCATTTGAATGGGAAAAAATAGGAAAATGCCATTTAATGGCAGAAACCTTGCTCGAAATTAGCAAATGGACAGAGGATTTATGTTTATAAAAATATTTTAGACCCAGGGGGTTGTCTGCCCTTTCCCTGGGGCTATATACATGTATATGACCATAATATTCAAACAGCTTCTTCTCTTTAACCGCTAGGCCAATCATAGCCAAACTTTATGTGGAGCATCCTTAAGAAGAGTGAATGAAAATTTGTATAAATGGTCAAGGTCACATGACCAAGATGGCTGCCATGGCTATAAATAGCAAAAACCTTTTAAAATCTTCTTCAGAACCAGAAGGCCTATGATTTTGAAACTTGACATGAAACATCAAGGAATGGAGTTCTACAAAGTTTGCATAAATCATGACCCTGGGATGACCTTGACCTACTTTATGGCAAGTTCAACTTAGGTCTCACATGTATTTTAATGGGGGAAAATTGTTTAAATTCATTTGAAGGGCAAAACTTGCAGTAAATTGGCAAATGGACTGAATTCTTATGATTTGAAAAAAAAAACAATATTGACTCCAGGGGTTATTCTGACCCTACCCTAGGGTTATATACATGTATATTACCATTCTAGTCAAACAAGTTAGTTAATATATATATCTCAGGTCTCAGGGGAGCGTTTACAGGACCATTGGTCCTCTGGTTTATTCATCAGGTGGTTTTCATGATGTATTCGATTGTCCTTGATGATTCAGCACGAGGACCGAACAGCTAACTAAATGTAAACCACTGCAGATGATGAGGGTGAGGTCAGGCGCCTGTAAAACCGGTTAAGCCCCCCCCCCCCCCCCGGGTGGGAATTTAATATTACTGATCGTTCCAAGGCGATACTTCTGTCTGAATATTTCATTAACACAAACACAGGTGTATGTTTCTACCTATCTTAACGACACCGGCTATAAAAATATAATCGAATATTTCCACTTTTTCCTATGAAAAAACTGTGACGATTTTGACCGTGTGATATAGGTAAAGTTCACCCAAAGGTCATGATTTACACGAAATCTGATTGGCCAGAGTCTCAGATGCTACAAACCAAGCTTAATTAAATCGGTTCATCGACTCCAGGGAAAATTTAAGGTATTTACCTTATATACACACAGAAAAAGACGAATTATTGAAGCATACTTCTGTAAGAATAATATTTTTACGGCGATTGCACCTGTGTGAAACAATTGGTAGTCAACTAGTCAGAAGCCAAACCCGCAACATACATAATCATGATACTTTTTTCTTTGTTAATGATTTCTTCAGACTGCTTCAACTGTTTTTCATGCGCCAATATTACAAACGATGAAGACTGTAGTAAAGTGACCCAGTGCTCGGCGAATGAGGTAAGAGAGAGAGAGAGAGAGAGAGAGAGAGTCATTTGTTACGTAATGTGGTAATACCACATGACTAACTTATTCTGATATTTTCCTCAAATGGGCCCGCCCATTGGGACCTTAAGAAATAGATGGGCTGTTTCTGCATCCAGGCAAAGCTTCTACGCTATTTACTAACCATGTAATTACTGGTTAACCGCTCACGTCCGAGTCTGGCCAGGAAAATTGGTTCAGGTCAAACCATTCATTCATGTAAACCTTATTGGTTTAGTTGGGTGGTTATATATGAAGCACTTTTTGAATGTCATGACGCCCAAATTTTGGATAAAAATCCCATAGTATGGAGGCAATGTCACAACGCAAAATGTTAAAATGTTATAATAACATTTTAACATTTTGCGTAGACCAGTCACAACGCAATATGTTGAAAAAGTTGTAATAACATTTTTAACATTTTGCGTAGATCAGTCACAACGCAATATGTTAAAATGTTAAAACTTCATCCTCGATCTTTGACTATAAATAAGACAACAAAGCTATACCCTCTCTGAACCATTTCCTGGTTTTCTGATACCAGAGATGATACAATTTTTAACTTTTTTGGCATCCCGAGACCCTAATTCTACCTTTTAAAGCCGTTTGTGCCTTATTTCAGCATTCACGCAGACTTTCAGGATTCAGGTGCCAATTGCCCTCAAAAGACCTTTTGGATCGTTCTGCAATATTATCTGACCATTCTCAGACTTCCAGAATAAGTTAGGAGTTTTTTAACATTTTTATAACATTTTGCGTTGATCGCTGGCAACGCAAAATGTTAAAATGTTAAAACTTTTTTTTGCCTAGCTTGATCTTTTGCAATACTTTCTGACCATTCGCAGACTTCCAGAATAAGTTTAGGAGTTTCTTTAACATTTTATAACATTTTGCGTTGATCGCTGGCAACGCAATATGTTAAAATGTTAAAACTTTATTGTTTTGCCTAGCTGGATCTTTGACTATCTGGATACCTGAGATGATAAAATTTTAACTTTTTGACATTCTGAGACCCTAATTCTACCTTTTGGAGCCGTCTGTGACTTATTTTTGCATTCTCGCAGACTTTCAGAATTCCGGTGCCAATGTACAAAACTCTTTTTTTTTTACCTTTTAATACCCTCAAAAGAGCTTTTGGATCGATCTGCAATACTATCTGACCATTCTCAGACTTCCAGAATAAGTTTAGGAGTTTTTAACATTTTTATAACATTTTGCGTTGATCGCTGGCAATGCAAAATGTTAAAATGTTAAAACTTTTTTTTGCCTAGCTGGATCTTTATGACTATCTGGATACCTGAGATGATAAAATTATAACTTTTTGACATACTGAGACCCTAATTCAACCTTTTGGAGCCGTCTGTGACTTATTTTAGCATTCTCGCAGACTTTCAGAATTCCGGTGCCAATGTACAAAAACTCTGTTTTTGCCTTTTAATACCCCAAAAAGACCTTTTGGATCGATTTGTAATACTTTCTGACCATTCGCAGACTTGCAAAATAAGTTTTGGAGTTTTTAACATTTTTATAACATTTTTCGTTGATCGCTGGCAACGCAATATGTTAAAATGTTAAAACTTTTTTTTGGCCTAGCTAGATCTTTATGACTATATGGATATCTGAGATGATAAAATTTTACTTTTTTGGCATTCTGATACCCTAATTCTACCTTTTGGAGCCGTCTGTGACTTATTTTAGCATTCTCTCAGACTTTCAGAATTCCGGTGCCAATGTACTAAAACCTTAAAAGACCTTTTGGATCGATCTGCAATACTTTCTTACCATTCGCAGACTTCCAGAATAAATTTAAGTAATAAGTATTGCAGATCGATCCAAAATGTCTTTTGAGGGTATTAAAAGGTAAAAACAGAGTTTTTGTACATTGGCACCGGAATTCTGAAAGTCTGCGAGAATGCTAAAATAAGTCACAGACGGCTCCAAAAGGTAGAATTAGGGTCTCAGAATGTCAAAAAGTTAAAATTTTATCATCTCAGGTATCCAGATAGTCATAAAGATCCAGCTAGGCCAAAAAAAAAGTTTTAACATTTTAACATTTTGTGTTGCCAGCAATCAACGCAAAATGTTATAAAAATGTTAAAAACTCCTAAACTTATTCTGGATGTCTGCGAATGGTCAGAAAGTATCGCAAATCGATCCATAAGGTCTTTTGGGGGTATTTAAAGGTAAAAACAGAGTTTTTGTACATTGGCACCAGAATTCTGAAAAACTGCGAGAATGCTAAAATAAGTCACAGACGGCTCCAAAAGTTAGAACTGGGGTCTCAGAATGTCAAAAAGTGAAAATTGTATCATCTCAGGTATCCAGATAGTCATAAAGATCCAGCTAGGCAAAAATAATAGTTTTAACATTTTAACATTTTGCGTTGCCAGCGATCAACGCAAAATGGTATAAAAATGTTAAAAACTCCTAAACTTATTCTGATAGTCTGCGAATGGTCAGAAAGTATTGCAAATCGATCCAAAAGGTCTTTTGTGGGTATTAAAAGGTAAAAACAGAGTTTTTGTACATTGGCACCGGAATTCTGAAAGTCTGCGAGAATGCTAAAATAAGTCACAGACGGCTCCAAAAGGTAGCATTAGGGTCTCAGAATGTCAAAAAGTGAAAATTGTATCATCCCAGGTATCCAGATAGTCATAAAGATCCAGCTAGGCAAAACAAAAAAAAGTTTTAACATTTTAACATTTTGCGTTGCCAGCGATCAACGCAAAATGTTATAAAAATGTTAAAAACTCCTAAACTTATTCTGGAAGTCGGCGACTGGTCAGAAAGTATTGCAAATTGATCGAAAAGGTCTTTTGGGGGTATTAAAAGGTAAAAACAGAGTTTTTGTACATTGGCACCGCAATTCTGAAAGTCTGTGAGAATGCTAAAATATGTCACAGACGGCTCCAAAAGGTAGAATTAGGGTCTCAGAATGCCAAAAAGTTAAAATTTTATCATCTCAGGCATCCAGATAGTCATAAAGATCCAGCTAGGCCAAACAAAAACAAAGTTTTAACATTTTAACATTTTGCGTCAGTAGTAATGGGTAGCACTATAGACCAAAACTTATAGACCAAAACTTATGGACCAATTCTGCCGCTAGAAATGTACCCATAAAAATGTACCCATAAGTTTTCAGAAAATGTGCCCATAGGTGCGCACCCTGGGTCTCATTTTATGAACTAGCTAAGTTGCATGTGTAGGTAAGTATCCTTGAGTTAAGACAAGCCTGCACATCTGCTCATCTGCACATCTGCTCATCTGCTCATCTGCACATCTGCACATTTGCTCATCTGCACATCTTCTCATCTGCACATCTGCACATCTGCTCATCTGCACATCTGCACATCTGCTCATCTGCACATCTACACGCCTACACATCTTTAGAGACTATGAGATAACTGACATAGTCAAAGTTTTTCTGTAGGTAAGTTCCATTACGAAATTAAGAAAGGGCCTCTTTCCCCTCTTGTTTTCCTGGGTTATTTGATTTTGCATTAGTATCCACATCTACACAAACATAGAAACTTCAAGTAAAATGCCCTTGTGTTTTATTATTATTCACAGATAAGCACAGGTCATTATAACTTTATATAACTGAAGTTTTCAAAGATGATTAAAATTTGTGAATGGAAATTTGCATATGGAAATCCATTCTCATATCAAAAGTAAGAAAAGTGTTGCAATTATATTATTGAATGTAATATTATTTACTTAAATATCACATTTTCTAATTAAAAATAAATAAATAAACACATTTTTTGCTTGAATATTTACAGAAAATACAAGTTTTATTAATTTCATGGTTGATATATTTGTACGTTCAAGGGGAACTATCGGTATTGGTTTTTTCTGAATAAAGTAGGTTAGCATTTTCAGAAAATTCTAAAACTGAAAGTAGATAATTTTCGGAAAACGACGCATGAATGGAAATCTACAAAAGGTTTTGTATTTAAATAGTTTGTGTTTCACCTTGTAAATTAAACTGATATATAGCATTTTCAAGAGCTGAATTATTCATTCACTCAAGTGATACTGACACATTCTGTACTTCTTCAGACATGAAGGATTTTTACATTACATTACTAAGTGACAGTTCTATGAACATGTTCCCATCAAATAAACAGTCTGAATGTACTGTAAGATTGGATCGTCCTATTAAAATTGACGTGGAAAGCTAGGAGGTTGCCTTGGTTGAAATTGCAACACCATCTGAAGTTCTCAATATAACAGAAGAAAACAACTATTTCTTTTTGACTTTCCTAGACCAATCCAGTTTACGCAGAGTTGGAAATCAAAACATCACAAACATATGTAGCAGTAAAAATGGCTGCTATAACTTCAAACTAACAATTCCAACTGGAAATTATGAGTCACATGAATATCTAGCTGAAGAAATGCAGAACTCCATTGACAACTTTGAAAAAGGCATACTGAAAAAATTCAATGCTCACATTACTATTACATATGATCATTTGAATCAACGTTTCAAAATATCAGCCCAAAACGAAAGGCTGGTTAGGCTTTTATTCCCAAATCCATTTGCTCAAATCTTAGGATTAGATTCATCATTTGTCGAAAAGCCTATAGGTAATGAGCAAAATGTGTTTAAGTTCAATGCAAAGTTGAATCACAATTTTAGCAACTTCTATGTTTATTCTGACATTGCAAGTTTCACTTTTATTGGTGATACTGTAGCACCTATTTTACGAGTTGTTCCATTTCAAAGTAAATCAGATTCATATTTCTTCTATAAAGAATTTAAAACTCTGCACTATGTTTCTGTTTCAAAATCTATTGTAGACCAAGTGCATATTACATTAAAAATAGAAAATGGTATGATTGTTCCTTTTGTAACAGGCAAAACGATTTTAAAATTACACTTTCGTAGAAAGAAAAACTAGTATAAATACAATCTAAGAGTTTGTAAATTATCAGTTTTGTATAAAACGCTAAAGAGATGACTTCTTTAGAAGAACAGACAAACCAATCCTGCAAGGCTATGGAAGAATCTAAGAAAACGCCTGTGATACAGAAACCGAGTGGATCTCATGCAAGTTATGCACAGATCAAAAACCTTAAGAAAAGGTTGAATACAGCTTTGAGTAAAAAGCTTAGAGAGGGCAGACCATCGAAGTATTGCAGATTCTGTCGGGCAGAACTGCTTTCTATCAGTAAAGAACTGTCAGAGAAAAAGAAGAAATCAACAGCTAAACGTCAGAGGATTACAAAGAAACCAAATCTGAGAAGAACTAGAACAAAACCAACTCCAGCGATGGTATAAAAGAGACATACTCAGCATGAATCTCAGTATTCTTCGACTAACCAGCTATGGGTCGATATCAGTGCCATCAGTGCGATCGTGAATTTTCCAGATCATACAATTTGAGAAGACACAAGGACAGTGGTATCTGCAGAGGTGCTCAGGCTAACATGTTAGACAGTGATGAAGAAAGTGTTATGTCTGAAAGAAGATCACTGGACGATGGAAAAGACATCTTCAGAAACCCTGATCTTGAAGATGTAGAAGAAGTCGATGAGGAAGAAGAGGGTGAAACTGAAGAAAGTGAGGAAGATGAGGAAGATGAAGAAGAAGAAGAAGATGATGATGATGATGATGATGATGATGAAGAAGATGATGATGAGGATAAGGATGATATTGATGATGATGAGGAGGAGGAGGAGGAACCTCAGAAAATAAAACCATGGGATGTTTTGATGAACATAACGACAGATAAGATGCAAGACAATTTCAACGAAACGGTTGAAAAGGCCCTGCATGAAAATCCTGGCAAAGACGTACAAGAGGCTGAAGAGATAGCATATGATGAACTAAAGCCAAAGTATCTGTCAGAGTTCGTATCCCGCTACAAGTATCTGACTGATCTCTCAGCTGCACTTAGAAAAGATCCAGTCAACAAGAAAATACAGGAAACAGCTAAACGATTGAGGGATGAAGAAGATTATGACGAGGACGAATCAAGACTGTATGCCATCAAGAAACGAAAATTCTTGATTGAGAAGAAACTGAATGACTATGACCCACCAAGCTACGAAGTGGCCGAGGAACAGACATCATTGTTGCCACATAAAACACATATGAACAGTATTAACAATAAACCAAAGAGTAGCTATATTCAGGGGAAACACTTGTAAACGAGAACAGAGGGACGGTCCTAATCCTCTGTTTCATCGTGCATTCACAGTTAGCGGGACAAAATGTTGAAAATGTTAAAGTCAGCCTTGGGTTTTCATTTCTCCTCTCAGGAGGTAGTAGTAAAGGGTTTAAAGTTTGACAATAACTAGCTGAGTTTTTGACACTTATCAATGTTCTCGAGATACGAGAACATAGATAAGCCTCAATATATTAGGAAGACGCTATAAAGTTATGCCTTTTGATTAGTTGAGGTCTTGAGATACAAGACCAAGAGACAGTGAAACGCATACCACTTTACAGCCTCTAAGGAAACTATAGAGTCATGCCTCTAACAGAGTTGAAGTCTTGAGATACAAGACTAAGACACTCTTCAGACGCATTCAGCTGTATAGCAACAGAAACTTCTACATATCCACACAAATATACCAGACAAGTCCAGAGATTGGCACAATGTGACAAGTCTACCCAGGAACACTAGAGGAAAAATGCCCTTTCTTAATTTCGTAATGGAACTTACCTACAGAAAAACTTGACTATGTCAGTTATCTCATAGTCTCTAAAGATGTGTAGGCGTGTAGATGTGCAGATGTGCAGATGTGCAGATGTGCAGATGTGCAGATGAGCAGATGAGCAGATGTGCAGATGAGCAGATGTGCAAATGTGCAGATGTGCAGGCTTGTCTTAACTCAAGGATACTTACCTACACATGCAACTTAGCTAGTTCATAAAATGAGACCCAGGGTGCGCACCTATGGGCACATTTTCTGAAAACTTATGGGTACATTTTTATGGGTACATTTCTAGCGGCAGAATTGGTCCATAAGTTTTGGTCTATAAGTTTTGGTCTATAAGTTTTGGTCTATAAGTTTTGGTCTATAAGTTTTGGTCTATACTGCTACCCATTACTACTTGCGTCGCCAGCGATCAATTTATCATCTCAGGTATCCAGATAGTCATAAAGATCCAGCTAGGCCAAAAAAAAGTTTTAACATTTTAACATTTTGCGTTGCCAGCGATCAACGCAAAATGTTATAAAAATGTTAAAAACTCCTAAACTTATTCTGGAAGTCTGAGAATGGTCAGATAGTATTGCAGAACGATCCAAAAGGTCTTTTGAGGGTATTTGAAGGTAAATACATAGTTTATGTACATTGTCACCTGAATCCTGAAAGTCTGCGTGAATGCTGAAATAAGGCACAAACGGCTTTAAAAGGTAAAATTAGGGTCTCGGAATGCCAAAAAGTTAAAAGTTTTATTATCTCAGGTATCAAAAAACCAGGAAATGGTTCAGAGAGAGTATAGCTTTGTCTTATTTATAGTCAAAGATCGAGGATGAAGTTTTAACATTTTTAACATATTGCGTTGTGACTGATATACTTGTTATTACAACATTTTTAACATATTGCGTTGTGACTGGTCTACGCAAAATGTTAAAATGTTATTACAACATTTTAACATTTTGCGTCTTGACAAGGCAACGTCTCGACATGACCATAGATGTTGACTCGGACATAATGCATCCATTCAAACAAACAAATCAATTTTATTTTGTAAATGACTAATGGCACTATGTATGTGACTTTCCTTTTAGGGAATTTTACAGGTCAGTGCTTTTTCAAACTTGACAAAGTAAGGGTTTGTGATGAAGTTAACATAATAACATCTGTGATTTTGTGTACCTAAAGACAAGATCCGAAGTAATGTATGGGTTCAGGAAAAAAATAATTCTAGATACTAGTAGATCTACAGAGATATTTGGGATAGCAGTTGAAAAGCTATTAAACTTAAATCTTTATTTTATAGTACGCCCGGAGAAATAGATTGGCTGATTGTGCCTCTAGGCTATGCTTATAAATTTCTGACCGATCACTGGCTTAACGCTCAGAAGTTCTTAGCCTGTCCAAAATATTTATTCAATGGTGGTCGGATGTGAATATGGGGTCCCATCCATAGGGCATTAAAGAAAAAAGATAGGCTGTTTATGCCTCAGGTCAAAACATTCATACGTATCAACCTTGTTGGTTTACTTGGGTGGTTGTATTTTGGGTGTCATGACGTCCTAATGCTGGTTAGAAGTCCTATAAAATTGGGGCAACGTCCCGGCATGACTGTTGTATTGACTAGGACGCTAAACCACAACTCAAGCAAACAAACATTAATACTCTTTGTGGTCTCGGTGAATATCACTCTTTGGGTAGATACATTTTTCAGAGTACCACTTTGAAGTACACAATTATACAATATTCAGAGTGGACGCAAGAATCGACACATTCCTTTCCCGCTGAAGAAAATACATATTTTCATTACAGATTTGTTATGTAGAAAGACACGGACATGACAATACCACGAAGTTTACCCTAGGATGTATGAGTAGCCAGGTATCAAATTTTAGCTCTACAGAATAGCGAGTAAATTATATAAACTTAAAGATAAATTGACAAAATCTTTATCAGAACTTTTGTCGACGTTGCCTCCAGGCAATAAGGTTTGATCATTTTAAGCATTTACACGTCATTTATTAAACATGTTTTCAAACCATATCACATTTGCGATTGACTCAAATGCATATCATATAATTTTATGTGGGTGGTACTTCTGCAAACTGACTTATCCCACCAATGGCATATTTTGGTGGGGTGCGAACGTTATATATCCATACAGTGAGAAGCATTTATATATATTATATATTGTGTGTTATTTGAAGCTCTGCCCTAGCCAGAGACCATTCTCAATTGTTGGAAGAGCCATCAACGACCGATGTTTTGAGTGTTGTGGATCGGATGGATGTAACAGAGAGATGTGCGAAGTCATAGAAATTCCAGGTACACAATTTATTTTAGTTTTAATGAGAACTGTAAGAAGGCGTTAACTTGACCGGTGTAATACAATTAATATTGCCTTCTCTTGAACATACGAAATATCACCAAACATCAAGAGAGGAATGCGTTGAATTGTTACATTTAAGTACTGATACCGAGCATTCAAAATGTATTGTTTGCATTAAACGATTTAGGAGTACGCCTCTTACCGTTGTCTAAATACATGAAAAAGGTACAAGTAGGCAATGATCAGAAAAAGGTGCAATCATAAAGAAATTCCCACTCCAAAATCCGAGCCGAGAAAAATCTAAATTGGCAATTAGGTACTTATACTTAGAAAACATATAGTAAGCCTAGTGCGCAGTTATTTTCAAATAGGCGGGCACTTAGTTATCCGTACTTAAATAAATATATGAAAACGCACATAAGGTTCAAACAGCACAAAAATTCGACTCCAAAACATAACACAAATAGAACCACAACAGAAGTATCGCCTTGGAACTATCAGTAATATAAAATATATGGGGTTTTACTCGACTTTACAGGGCCCTAACATCACTCTCACCTTCTGCAGTGGTTCACAACTTTCAGTTAGTTGTTCGATCCTCGTGGTGAATCTCTAACCGTCTATCATATCTCAGAAGCGGCAATTTTACACGTGTGTTTTATATATATTGTCTTATTTTAATTTGTACAAAAGTGGCAAAACATTAATAAAATTGTGCTACGTTATGTATATTTGTTACTACTTTACAATTTCTTAGTTGTGCCGACCGTAAGACACTGTGACGATGACCCACTTACGAATTGTTCCCGGATGTCCACACTGGTCAATATTTGCTCCAAAAGAGACGAGGCTCGACAGTTGTGTCCGAAATTTTGTGGACTGTGTAATCAAGGTATATACTCGTAAAGGTTTAAGTCTTCTTAGTTAGGTAGGTAGGTAGGTAGGTAGGTAGGCGAAGAAATAACATTCAAACAGAATGTTTTAATTCTTGTCCGCTTTCGTTGTTATATTTTATGATTATTTCAACAGATATAGATTTACATTGGTAAATATTTTTATTTTCGTTGTGTATTTATAAATTTTGCTTACATATATTAAATCCTTAGTGTATATTAAGAAGGCCATTGATCGGAGTACGTGAAGCGTCTTTTAAAAATACGCTCCTACTATCTGTTGTGCTTAATTAGAACCTGTACTGGGGTAATGGTTACACCACAGGACGCAGGGTCAGACGGCCGTGGGTTCGAATCGCGTTCGGAAATGATTTTTCTAAGAAAATTATTTTGTACCTATTTTTTTGCGTCATTCTCTGAATAATTATCATAATATCATGACATAGTGACGGCTCATGTCGATTGTTCTGTTAACGCGACGGAGACTGGCGACGAACATGTTTATGGTGATGACGGGTTGACGGATTTTCAGTGACAATATCATTTTTGTGTGTTTTATCACGACAAACTCTGAAAGATACAGATACGTAGGCCGTTGAATTTATTCATTTGGTATGTACAACTATTCTTATTTCTATGTCCGTAAATGTTTTATATCCTGGGCGTTCTCGAGCTTTAATTTCAACTGTAGTCGCATAATCGTTCAATATTTACACGATCTGTTTGCTATAGCATTCTGTTAAGAGAATGAATCAAATAGAAAATTAAATATAGAAGTATTTTAGAATTTTCAAAATATATCATAGAAAATAAAAGAGTGACAAAAATACGAAAGATGAAGACTTTTAAAACGCTCAGTAAAATAGTAAAAAAATGCATTTACTTGGATTTGAGCCTCGCGAAGTCATTACGTCAAAATATCTGATGTACAAGATACAAAAATATTCCAATTTAAAGCAACTGGCCCATAACACATATACAACAATGAAATACATCAGAGTGATGTCAATCAAAATACAACAAAGACTGTAATGATTGTTTTTAAATCTAAACTATCATACGAGGATCATTCAAGAATTAATGACAATGATTCAATAAAACTTTATTCTTAACACTTGTGTGATTCTCATTAACCATCAACCAAATTTTGAAATGTATGCCATTCAGTCGTTCTTCTTAAAATTTGCTGCGACGTCAGGTCTGTGGTTGCTTAGCAACCAAACAGTGCAAGGTAAATGGCCTTGGACGCGACACACTATTGTTTATAAAAGCTAGTAATTGCCTGGAAGACCAGTATCTTGAATCTGTTAACACCATTTCGTGAGGATAAAATAATAATATGCATAATACTCTTGTCAAAAGTATTGTTCACAGTGACACTGTACCCAAAGTTTCAAAATGATTCAGCACCGCTTTCTGTTCAAATCTAGCTAGTCTTTTTTTAAATCTAGTACTTGATCCATAACGTTCACAGTTTTTTTATATATATATTTTTTGTTTTGTTTTTGTTAAGAAGCCATTTGAATACCTTTAAGATTTAACATATCAAACGTTGTTTGAATTTATTTGATTTTCTCATCACTTAGTTTAAAACACACCGTTAGGCTTAGAAGAGTTTATGTTGTCCTGTTCTGTTGTTGCTTAGCAACCACGCGTGCTGCAAATCAGGAAATTGACATGGGTGATATTGTTGCTCTTGTTGGCCTTTTTGTGCTATCATCAAAAATCACTCATTAGACTGCAAACAACTGTCCTGCATGTTTTACTTACCCTACCCCATACAAAAATGTATAAGAATTGACTTTTTCGCTAGCATAGTGTCACATCTAGCCATGATAAAAGCACAAAATTTTCAGAACGAATGCATACATGTAACATCAAATGAAACCAAGTGTAATTATACTTTCCGAGAATAAATCCACTGTCATAATTCTTGAATAACCCCAGTATATAGATCTCATTAATCATATTGTAAGGGACAAGGGTAAACCAGAGGACCAATGGTCCTGTAAACGCTCACCTGAGTCTGCTGCATATACCAATAAACATGTTTGAATATTATGGTATTTAACCCCAGTGCAGGGGCAGATGATGCCCTTGGGCCGTTTTCTTTTTCAGAATAATCAATATTCTGTCCATTTGCCAATTTTTGGCTGGCTTTTCCCTTCAAATGACATTTTAACAGTTTTTCCCATTCAAATGCATGGGCAACCCATGTTGACCCTGCCATAAACTTGGTCAAGGTCATCACAGGGTCATGATTTATATATACATTGTAGTACTTTAGCCATGGATGCTTCACGCCCAGTTTCATTGAAATCAATCTATTGGTTTCAGACAACAAGATATTTGAAGGGTTTTTACCATATATGGGCATGGCGGTCATCTTGGTCATGTGACCTAGATTATTAATATACTAATTGGTTCCCCTATCCTATAGATGCTTCATATAAAATTTGGCTTCAATTGGCCAAGTGGTTTCAGAGGAGAAGATGTTTGAATATTATGGTAATATACACGTATATTGCCCGGGGTGTGGGCATATGAGCCCTTAGGTCCATTTTTTTTCAGAATCATTAATATTTAGTCCTACTACCCATTTCCTGCAAGATTTTCACCTCAAATGACTTTTTAAAAGTTTTCCCCATTCCAATGCATTGGCGACCTATGTTGACCTTGTCGTAAAATAGGTCAACGTCACCACAGGGTCATGATTTATATCCACATTGTAGTACTTCAGCCATTGATGCTTCATGCAAAGTTTCTTTGAAATCGGTCCACCAGATTCGGAGAAGAAGATTTTTGAAGGGTTTGTACCATATATGGGCATGGCAGCCATCTTGGTCATGTGAACTAGATAATGTATATATACATTAATTTCCCTATTCCATAGATGCTTCACATAAAAGTTAGCTTTGATTCGCCAAGCGGTTTCAGAGGAGAAGATGTTTGAATATTATGGTAATATACATGTATATTGCCCCGGGGTGGGGGCAGATGAGCCCCAGGGGTCCATTTTTTTCAGAATCATTAATATTCAGTCCTGCTGCCCATTTCCTGCAAGGCTTTCACTTTAAATTACATTTTAAAAGTTTTCCCTATTCAAATGCATTGGCGACCTATGTTGACCTTGCCGTAAAAAAGGTCAAGGTCATCACAGGGTCATGATTTATATACACATTGTAGTACTTGAGCCATTGATGCTTCATGCCAAGTTTCTTTGAAATCGATCCACCGATTCTGGAGAAGAAGATTTTTGAAGGGTTTTTACCATATATGGGCATTGCGGCCATCTTGGTCATGTGACCTGGATTATAATTATACACATTGATTACCCCTTCCTATTAATGCTTCACATAAAATTTGGCTTTGATTGGCTAAGCAGTTTCAGAGGAGATGATGTTTGAATATTATGGTAATATACATGTATATTGCCCCAGGGGTGTGGGCATATGAGCCCCCCGGGGTCCATTTTTTCAGAATCATTAATATTCAGCCCTACTGCCCATTTCCTGCAAGACTTTCACTTTAAATGACTTTATATGACATTTTAAAATTTTCACGAAACTCACTCACTTAACATATAGACTTTTATTAACTCGAAACACTTACAAGGACTTTCGATATTGCAAAACGTCTGGGTGAATTCTACTTAACTCATGATCGAATAGAACTTGTGTAGAGGTACAATTTTTTTCGAAATCAGACTTGAGTATTTTTCTCGTAGATTGACATACCATGAACAAAAATGGAATTCATCTTCAACCGTAAACACATTTCTACTAAAACAGATCGGGACAGTCTATTTTTAATTTTTATCGCACCTGCTTATAGCAGGGTGCGATATAGGAGTCCCAATTTCCGTCCGTCCGTCCGTCCGTCCGTTCGTTCGTTCGTTCGTCCGTCCGTCCGTCAAGATTTTACGTCGAAGTTTGGTTTTCTCTACATAAGTGATAGCTAGGATTGTGAAACCTTGCATAGTAATTGTCCTTGACATACCCTTCAAGCACGCACCTTGACCCGGTGCCCTTGACCTATATTTCACGGTTCATTGACTTTGTTAATTTTTACGTCGAAGTTCCGTTTTCTCTGTATCAGTGATAGCTGTGAGTGTGAAACCTTGCATAGTAATTGTCCTTGACACTTCAAGCTCGCACCTTGACCCGCTGACCTTGACCTATATTTTACGGTCCATTGACTATGTTAATTTTTACGTCGAAGTTTAATTTTCTCTGCATCAGTGATAGCTAGGATTGTGAAACCTTGCATAGTAGTTGTCCTTGACATACCCTTCAAGCACGCACCTTGACCTATATTTCATGGTCCATTGACTTTGTTAATTTTTACGTCGAAGTTTCGTTTTCTCTGTATCAGTGATAGCTGTGAGTGTGAAACATTGCATAGTAATTGTCCTTGACATACCGTTCAAGCACGCACCTTGACCCGCTGACCTTGACCTATATTTTACGGTCAATTGACTTTGTTAATCTTTACGTCGAAGTTTGGTTTTCTCTGCATCAGTGATAGCTGTGAGTGTGAAACCTTGCATAGTAATTGTCCTTGACATACCCTTCAAACACGCACCTTGACCCGCTCACCTTGACCTTTATTTCACGGTCTATTGACTTTGTTAATTTTTACGTCAAAGTTTGGTTTTCTCTGCATCAGTGATAGCTGTGAGTGTGAAACCTTGCATAGTAATGTGTATTTTGCCCGATGCAGGTGCGATATCGACCTCCGCGGAGTTCTTGTTAGTATTTACATGTCTTCCCTTTTCAATTAAAAGGCTGTGACTTGAACATTTAAAATTAACCAATGTTTTTCGACATACGTAATTTAGTCAATAGTCAAAAATGCTTTGACAGTTACAGCTTTGGGTGATCCCGTCACGACGCCAGTTTTGAAAAAATATATCTTTAATGCACTTTTTAAAACAAAATGACTACAGTTTCGTTATTCGTTTGCGAGCCAAGCGTACCCGAATCCGAATTCAAAAAGGAGTGATTTTATATGTGTTTGTTCATGTGATTTTGCCTGTGTCTATGAGCGATTTCAGCATTTAGTAACATTGGCGTAGATATCTATGAATTGGCATATTCATATATACCCTTGTGGATATTGTGCAAAAGCAGTTAAATAGACTACACCGGGTATATGCTGTGATTCGTGTAACCTATGGTACCGCCAAGATTGTCTGGGCATGAAGTACTGTATCTACCTAGCTCTAGGGAATGTATCATGGGAATGTATTAAATGCGGCATGCCAAATTTTTCTTCTGTCCTTTTTGATATATCTCTCCTTGAAACATCTAATTCCTTTGATCCACTTATCCACGATACCACAATTGACCATGACTTCAGCTTCAACAACCCTCAAGCAACCTCATCACCTATAGCTGCTTCACATAATCAGAATAAGGCTCGGCACATCCCGTCTACTGCCAAATGTGTCAGACACCCAACAGGATACCTCTCAATTTTTCACCCATCAAAGCTTTACTGCATCAAGTGAATCAGTTGTGATTCAACGCAGCTCGAAGCAACGCGACGACATTCCCTAAAAGGTCTTGACTGTTACCTGTCGGTCAGTGGTAAATAAGAAACCGTTATTGGAAAACATGTTGGAGAGTACCCAAGCTGACATTGTACTGGGCACAGAGTCTTGGCTAAAACCGGACCACACAACAACTGCCACGTTTCCAAAAGGATTCACAGTTTATCGCAAAGACAGGCTGGACAAGAAGGGCGGTGGAGTTTTTATACTGGTCTCTGAAAAATTGGTGAGCTCTGAACCTGAAAAGATGAAGATTGATGGTGGTTGCGAAATGATATGGGCACAAATCCAAGTACCTGGTGCAAGCCAGTTGTTTGTTTGTTCCTTCTACAGACCAAAAGACAAGACTGAAACTGAATATCTTGGCCAGTTACAGACAAGTCTATCAAGGATACCTGTCGGTGCACATACCATGATAGGTGGTGACTTCAATCTTGGTGATATAGACTGGAACACAGAAAGTATCAAACCACATGCAAGTAGTCCAGTTTCGTGCAAACAACTACTTACCATAGCCAAAGACAATTTCCTGGACCAGATGGTGACTCATCCAACCAGAATTACAGAGGACAACGAGAATATACTGGACCTCTTTTTCTGCAGCAATTCATCACTGGTGAATCGAGTTGAAATTATCCCTATTTATCAGACCATGAGGCCATCTACGCTGAATCCAGTCTTCGACCCTCAAAAACAGTCACTCCTCCAAGAAAGGTTCACTTATACCATAAAGCTGACTTTGATGCATTAAAGGAAGAACTCAGACAATCCAAGGAAGAATTAATTAACATGGAACAAACCTCTTCATGTCAAGAGCTCTGGAATAAATTCCGTCTCACAGTGTCTGGGTTAATGAAGAAGTATATTCCATCTAAGATGCTAAAAGGAAATAAGATCAAGAAGCCATGGATAGACAGGAAAATAAAATCTCGGATGAAAACACAAGAATGCGAAAGACCAAGAATGAGACTGATGTAAGGAAATATAAAGAATGCAAAAGTACACTTCAGAAGGCAGAAAGACAGTCTTACTGGGCATATGTCAATAACATAATAGAAATCGGCAATCCAGATGACGACCACCACCCCAAGCAGAAAAGATTTTGGAGTTACATAAAATCACTTCGGAAAGACTCTACTGGCATCGCCCCACTGAAGGATAATGGACGTTTGTTCAATTCATCCAAGGACAAGGCAGATATTCTAAACAGGCAATACCAGTCGGTTTTTACGCAAGAGGACCCTGACTCTTCAATCCCAGATCCAGATAGTAAACCTTTTCCCGCCATGAAGGATATTTCAGTGACAGAGGAAGGTGTGAAAAAACTTCTCCAGAAGGCCAATCCACGCAAAGCTTCAGGACCAGACATGATCCCAGCACGTTTTTTGAAGGAATGTGCCGATCGAAGATCTAGCACCAATACTGGTAATTATCTTTAACAAGTCCCTTCAGACAGGTACCGTCCCAGACGACTGGAAACCCGCCAACGTTTCAGCAGTCTTCAAGAAAGGACAGCGTTATGATCCAGCTAACTATCGCCCTGTGTCATTAACCTGCCTATGCTGCAAGATGTTGGAACATATCATTGTCAGCAACGTCATGAAGCATGTGGACGCGAATACTATACTTACAGATTGCCAACACGGTTTTCGAGCGAGAAGAAGCTGCGAGACCCAGCTTGTCACTCTCCTTCACGACCTGGCTTCCACTTTAGACATGGGAACACAGATGGACATGGTGGTTTTAGACTTTTCTAAAGCCTTTGACCGTGTCCCCCATGGTCGACTGCTCAAGAAGATACACCATTATGGCATACGAGGATCTACTTACCACTGGATCTCATCCTTCCTGCGAAACAGAACTCAACGTGTGGTCGTCGAGGGTTGTGCATCAGACAGCGTGCCAGTAGTGAGCGGAGTCCCTCAAGGTTCTGTACTTGGCCCCCTGCTCTTCCTGCTGTTTATAAACGACCTTCCAGACAAGATTAATTCCCAAACTCGACTATTTGCCGACGACTGTATTGTTTATAGACCAATCAGAAGCCCTGAAGACTGTTCCATCCTACAGCAAGATCTCTACACATTGGCTGAATGGGAAACCAAGTGGGGCATGGAGTTTCATCCACAAAAATGCAGTGTACTGAGTATCTTTGGACCTCGTTCAAATACCATCAAATATCCTTACTCGCTTAAAGGACATACACTGGAGGCTCAAGATATCACAAAGTACCTCGGTGTGGATTTGCAGTCGAGCCTATCTTGGAAACCACATATTGACAGTATAACAAAGAAAGCCAACAGTATGCTGGGATTCCTGCGGCGTAACCTGAGATCCTGCAGTGAGGACACAAAAGCCCAAGCTTACTTCAGCATGGTTAGATCCAACCTAGAGGTACTGTTCATCCGTGTGGAGTCCACATCATAAAGATCAAAAGCAGAAATTGGAGATGGTGCAAAGAAGAGCTGCAAGGTACACCACAAACCGCTTCGGGAACACAAGTAGTGTCACTTCCATGCTTCAGTACCTCCAGTGGGAGTCACTCGAGTCCAGGAGAGCCAAGATCCAGCTAACCTTATTCTTCAAAGTGGTTAACGACTTGATTGACATCCCAGCTGCTGACTACTTGACTCCAGCAATGAGCAGGACTAGGTCGTCACATCGGAAGAAATACAGACAGTTTTCCACTTCGACAGACACCTTTAAGTTCAGCTTTTCCCCCGTACAGTACCTCTGTGGAATTCTTTACCAGCCACTGTTGCTGAGGCCCCTTCTTTGGTATCTTTCAAGGAGGGGTTATCCACCCTGTTATTCTAAGTAAAGTTTGGTAGGGGCCCAGGTGCTTAGTAATTTGCCAAGTTGGGGAGCTATGCTGTCGGGGACGTAAGGGCCCTGGTACCTGCAAGGAAGGCAGTTTGGTCTTTGCCTGGTGAGCCAAAAGCACCTGGGAAAACTTTCTTCCTTCTCTCTTTTTTATATTGTATCCCTTACATTATTATGCCCCATTTATTTGAAATCTTACTGTTATAAACTTATTCTCAACAAATATCCTTATTATGCTTGTATTACTTCTATCTGCCTTTATTCTCTTATTTTTCGTCTTTTCTAGCATTACCACCAGAGGTCATCCCGTTGAGTAATTGTCAAATCGTGACGGTTCAACGTACCGATGTAGATGTAGATGTTCAGTAATTTTAACAATATTTTATTGCCTGCGCCATGTGACTAACAGCTAAAGGGAGGCGACCACACTCTCCCAGAGCAAAATCATCATTTTTGTTTTGTCTTAGACCTATTCGGGCCACTACATAAGTAAAACATTTTTACTTTGAATGTATAGAAACTTAAGGTAATCGGAGCAGTTATTTCCACAACAATGACCAATGATCATCTTGCTCACCTCAGTGGTGAAATTTATCTACATGTTAATGTTAGCATTTATATATGCCAGTGCTTATCTACAATGTACAGTAAAACTTGGAATATTTAAGTTGACGGGGGCTGGGCAGAATGGAGCAAGTGGTCCCAGTGTTCCAAATCTTGTGGGGTGGGGTCCAAATCAAGGCGACGTACTTGCACCAGACCTGTGCCACAACACGGCGGATTGACGTGCCCTTGGAATAGCACACAGGTTCATACTTGTTTCGACAGAGCCTGCCCAGGTATTTCACTAGATGCTTGTGTCTTTAGCATAAATCAGCACATATTGTTTTCGATTAAAGCTCCGAAAAAATAAAGACCCAAGTAGTGAATCGATATGTTATAATATTTTCATTTTTTCTGACGTAAAATGGACATATTCGGTTTATTTAAATGAACGCAACGGACATAATAATGCATGTGCTTCCTTTTAACTGATAACTGTTATTGTAAATTAGACTCTGTTTGTTTTTCTAGTACATGGCGAGTGGGCCCAATGGAACAGTTGGGAGGGTTGTTCGGTCCCGTGTGGTGCCGGAATACGAAGGAGGCATCGGACCTGCACCGACCCCGCCCCCTCCATGTATGGGAGGTACTGTCTCGGGGATCCAGTCGAGTATGATACATGCACTGGTGTAAACTGTGGTAACTCAACAACAACTGGTAACTCTTTAATGACCTATTTTCATTAAGACACTTACCAGCTTGCGCCGTAGATCAAAATATTGTTCCCTGCATAATCTATCAGGAGCAATATCACTTTTATTTGTCAATCTTTTAATTAAAACACGTTGACCAATCTTAACACGTGGAAAGGATAGGATACAGGTGATTTTCAATTTGGTGTTTTCAGTTCATAAAGTGGTATTGACCAAACCGGAAATAGCACTGTTTCGTATTTAAATTCTCTTACGCTGATTCTATTCAAAAGGGAGATAAATATTTCATTGGATTAAAAGTATTATTCATTCTCAAATAAATATTCCAGAGGGAATAGATGATAAACACTAGGGTAATTGTTCACTCTATTTCAAATTTTCGGCACTAGGCCTTCATCAGGAAAGTAACTTTAAATTTCTGCAACTTAAAAGTATTAGGTTGGGACCACAACATTTCAAGGGCCACACCCATTGGGGCCCGGAGATATAGATGGCTGCTTGCGTCTCCAGGCAAAGCATAACTACTACTGACTGACTATATGATTACTGGTAAACCGATCACAAGATCTGAGCCTGCCAAGGAAAAGTAGTTCAAGTCAAATCATCCACACATACAAGCTGTAATTTCAAGAACATTTTGGATGTCATTTCAAGAACATTTTGGATGTCATGACATCCTAATGCTGGGTAGAAGTCAAATAAAAAGGATGGAGCGTCACGACATGACCATAGCCGTTGATTTGGAGGTAAAGCATCAAATCAAACAAACAAAACAATATTTGTGGTAGGGTATTATCGCGATTTTGGGAACTAGAAACCTGGCTCGGCGGTACAATGAGCGCATCATGAGGACCATCATGGTCAGGTGTTTTCATATCCTGTGTGAATATTAATCATGGTTATAAAAGACTCACTCATGAAACATATTTCTGTCCTGATATGACTTAAAAATTGTTGACTAGGCCGTTAAACCCCAATACAGAAAAAGGTATATGAGTATGACCTTGATCATGATTGATAGAGCGGCATGCCTATCAGTTATACAAACTGAAGCGTGAAATAATTTTAGATGATTTCCTTTTTCAGCACCCACGACAACACAGATTACACATTGCGGAGATGTTTCGAAAGAGTGTAACCTGTTAAATCAGACCGCAGGCATTTGTGGTACACCGCAGTACGCTCGAAATATATGTCCGGAATTCTGTGGCTTATGCTCAATCGGTAAAATGCGTAAAATCATTTGTTTTTCTCCAATGCTCAATGCCCACTTATTTAAATAACCCTATTAGCAACATTTAAACAACCCATATCAAAATTCTGAAAACACCAGTATATGCAAAAGAAACTTAGATCTAACTGTGAAGATGAAACACAACCTTGACAAGATAATTAGGCCTAGATGACATACGTAAATGCATAAATGTTAACGCTTATATGTAATCTTAACAGCTGATGGATACTGGGCTGACTGGTCTTCGTGGGTCAGATGCAGCACGACATGTGGTAATGGCACTTGGACCAGAAGCCGGACTTGCAGCAACCCACCACCCGCAAAGGGTGGTAAGCCCTGTCCGGGAAGTAGTACGGATACCGGATTGTGCAATCTACGTCCCTGTCCAGGTATAAGAACGCGCAAATGGTATACAGTATAAATTTTCCTTGTTAAAAAGGAACGCTTGGCTTGTCTGTATATACCAATATTTGTCCGTGTGTTGTGGTTTTTCGTAGGTTTGTGGAGGTTTTCGGTAACTCGGTAACACTTCCTCGCTACGGTGGATTTCAAGCTTTTGTACTTGGTCGGACCTAGGACAAAGTTCCGGGTTTTAGCATTATCCGTCCAGAACGCCAACTAAATGTTTAACGTTAGATCCAAGTACGTCATTCTTCCCACAAGTCCTAATAAAAACGACGGAGAGCAAGTCTGGTTTCCGTCTTCAATTGATTTATTATGCAAGAAGTGTATAAAAACATTGCGACTGGAACCAGGCCCCTGGATGTCAAAGGGAAACCCCACAGATTGAAGGAAAAGCCCCACAGATTGAGGAGAAATCCTCATTCCGTTTCAATTGCTTGACGCTGTCGCGCCAAGCAAAAATCACGCCGAACAAACGATCGATTACCTCTCCGCCGGTGCATACAAAAACAAGTAGCCCACAGGGCAACGGTCGGTTACCTGAGAACCAACAAGTTAAGCCACTAGTGTGTTCAAAGCATTTCCCATGGTGATTCTAACTCTATGGGACTTTTTCAGACACTGAAGGGCAGCTAACTCCACAACTTGAGATCAAACCTTTTTCGAAAGTTTTCAAACTCATCAGAGATATTATGGTATTTGTTACTACAAAGGATGAAGAGGATCGGATAAAAATTGATGTCGCTAGAGTTGCTACAACTCTCAATATGGATTTTTGAGAAACCCAATGGCAGCTAACTCCGCAGTCAATGGTACCATCTGATCAAATTTCAAACTCATCCGAGATTTTATGGCTGTCCTTGTTACCTTAAAAAATGGAGAAAATTCATTGAAAATGAAGAGCGCTAGAAATGCCACAACATTTGTCCCATTATGAGTCAATGGGCATTTTTCCAAAGCCTAACTTGAAGTCAGAACTTGGCTTTTCTCACATGTGCCCAGTGCGGGACTCGAACCCACACCAGACACAGCTATGAGATGATCGAGTGATTAAAGCTTCGTTCACACGGGCAATGTTTCTTTGTCAAATTTTTATGGTCGAAGTAACTATGACGAAACAATTGCGTTCACACACAGCAAAAACAATTGTTATACCCCTGTCACACTACGACAAATTGCCTCACGAATCATCACGAATTGATAATTTTTGACACTTTTTTTCAATTCGTAGCTGAAAAGTAATCGATTCGCGAAGTTCTTAACTAATTCTTACAGTTCGTAGTAAGTTCTTGCGAATCGTGGGTCAGTCAGAAATTCGTGGCAAAAATTTTGAACTGTTCAAAACTTTGAATACATGCTGAAGCAGATACGAAACAGGTAAGAACTATCTACAAATTCACAGCAATATGCGAATCAGCCAAGAGTCTCACAAATGACTTAGGACTTAACTACGAGTTTGTTAGAAGCTGGAGATTAATGGAATTTAATATTAAAGTTTATATTACGAATGTTAGCCGATTGCACCGAAACGCGCCACGAAGTCCACGAATCTTACAACAGAAATATGACTAAAAAGGTACACCAAAGGACAGAAGAAAGATACATAGAGCAACAATGTTATCATTTAGGATGCAGCAGAAGGCAGTTCCGCTGAAGAGAAGTTACTTCTTTACTTCTAAGAGAATCAAGTCTCAGAGGTGAAAAACGTTGCAGGGACTCGAGAGATGCGTGATTATATAGTAATTTATGAAAAAGTGTTTCCATTGTAATTTATGAACAAGTGTTTCCCAAGTATCATTGAATGAGTGTTGGGGTCATAGCCAACAGAAAAATATCATGAAAAAGTGGTGATCTTCCTTCATTTATGTTGAAACTGATTCCCAAGCAGGTGTATTATAACTGTTATAACTATCTTATAAAAAATCCCAAGAATTGTCAAGAACAGCTACGAATATTTATTATTCACACATGTTATCGTCATACTCGCAACTGATTCGTAACTGATTCGCAAACTTTCGCGCAGCATATCCTCAATAGATTATTGTAAATCGTTAAGAAGTCAAGCAAAGTTCGTGCGATTGCAGCCGAATTCAACCGAGTCTGCTGAATATTCGTAACGCTATCGTGTCTGTGTCCTAACAGGTTCGTAAGCAATTTCGAATAAACAAAAAACGTTCACGAAATTCCCCGAATCCTAAAATTTATCGATTCGTTGCAATTCGTGGAGTTCGGTTTCGTAGTGTGATAGGGGCATTAAAACATGTACACTTTGTCAAAGAATCTTCGTTAAAGATTCTTTGTCGAATAAGTTTTGTTAAAGTGTTCACACGAAACGATTAAAATTCACCAAATATTACCTGAACACACAACGTACCCTCGTATTTGTTCGTGTAAACTAGCATTCCATTGACACACCATATTTCAAACCAATTTGATTTTAAACAAAGATTTTGAAAGACACCGTAAACAATGACGTTGTGCAGAATTGTTAGCGTTTCTTTTGACCATAATCAAGTGCTTCGGTAGACGGAAGTACTGCACCAACCTAATTTGTTCAGCAGAGGCTAAGTCTTTACTAGAATACTGGTTCAAGAAATGCGAGCCAAAGATATGACAGCTTCAATAATTTTTCCGAAAAAAAAAAACAACAAAAAAACAAATGCATAAAATGCAAGTCATCTTGTTTTCGTTTTCAGCGATCGTATAGGTATCGGTTATCTTATTTTTTTTATATATATTTCATTTTTACAAAGTCGTCTTAGGTTGCTCCATAAATCTCTGACATTGTTTGATACTGTTGACAGTACTTGTCAATGTTCAGTAAGGCGTCTGATTATTCAACGTCAACATTTTGCGACAGTATGTTTTGCGATATGACAGAGCAGGGGACAAATGGTCTGTAAAACCTCATCTGAGATCTGTTTGATTATTACGGCCACATGGGTGTAGCCCAAATGCGGTGTCTGATGTACCACATTTGTCAGTTTGTTTCCAGAATCATAGACAGTTTGTCCATTTGCCCGTTTCCTGCAAGTTTGTCCCTCCCAATAATATTTAAGGACGTCCGCTGCTAACATTTGACATTTTTGAGCTTTTGCCTTTAACCTTATATTTTATATTTGCTCATTCATCTTGTTCTCTTTGTACCCAGTACCTCAAGCATAAATGTCGTTTTTTCCAACAAGGGGTTTTTCTACTTTCTCAAAAACTGGGCCCTTGATTTTGTTAAATAATAGTGTGTTAACCTGTCAAATTGGAAAAAAGTACAGTACAGGGAAAATGAGCATGTTGGGTGCTAATTAGACGACCTTTCTTCTTAAAACTTGTTTTGATGGTATAATTTCCTACAACAAAATTGAACGTGTCGGATCATTAGATAAGTTATCCGCAAGTATTTACTAACTATGCACATAAACCCTTGTTTGAGTTGGTGATTTTAATATAAACAGGTGCAAAAGCCATATCGATATTAGGACAATCAGTTATCCTAGCCAAAGCTTCTCAGAGGCAGGCTACTTGTTGTGCATTTCTTTCAACAACTGCCAATTGATCTTGAACATAATAAATCAAGGCCGAAGTTACCAATGTTCCGGTACAAAGGTACAAGTAGGCAAAGATCAGGAGGAAAAGGCGCAATCAGAAAAGGATTCCCACTCCAAAAACCGAGGTGGGAAAAAACTAAACTAACAATCAGGTACTTATACCATGAAAACATTTCGTAAGCCGAATGAGCAGCTATTTTCCCAATAGGTGGCCTCAGTTACCTTAACTTAACTAAAAATATGAAAATATACATAAGGCGCCAACAGCACAAAAATATTTTAAACACCAAAACATAAAACAAAAAGAACCACCACAGAAGTATCGACTTGGAACGATCAGTAACACAAAGTTACTGGCGGGTTTAAATCGATTTTACATGGCCATAACCTCACCCTCAGCTTCTGCAGTGGTTCATAACATTTAGTTCTTCGGTCCTCGTGGTGAATCTCTAACTAGTCAATGAATCATCAAGAACAAACAAACAAATCATGATAAACATCCTGATGAATCAAAAACCAGGATTCACAGATTCCGTAAGCTGCCCGACGATGGAGATCCCTGGGCGCCGAATAACTTACTAACTCCGGAGCAAAAGAAAAACATCAGTTGGACCCCGGTGGGCTAAGCAAACAGAGGACAACAGTGATTCAAGATGCCATCAGCCGTGTCAATTTAACATAATTGTAGCAGCCAAGTGTTCTGTCTTAACCACTTTATTGCCTAATTCATTATTCTCTAACTTAGCACACCAATGTGGTGGTGTTTTAGGAAGCCTTTGAGATATTAGTTACTGTAATGTGACTTTACCGGTATAGGAGATTAGGAACTAATTATGTCAACAGATACCAGAAATCAAATTTAGCAGGATGCTCCGAGACTGTTATCTGATAATGGTGGCATATGATTGGATGATAATTGTCAACTACAATACCTTTTTTTCTTTCAAGCAACTGGAAAAAATATGTTTCTTCAAATTGGTATATAATTTACCACCTGGTGCACATGAACTGTGTTTTCTTCTGGTCCAAAAAGTAAAAACAGTGATTTTGAAAATAAGGTCAGGTGAGTTTTCCCAAAACATTGACGACCATTTTTCACCATTCAATAGCTGAGAAATTAGCTGGTGATGGTATGTTTGGTACGTGGCAATAGCTAATGGTTCTCTATATAGATTGTGTCATTCATGGTCAAATTTGGCCACGCCCCGGGGGTCAATAGTCTCAAAAGACTTGCAATAGGAACACCTTCAAACACCAATGTCGGCAACATATACATATTAATGAAACAAAATTTTCTCTGAAACGACAAGGTCCACAGCTGTGATATTTGATATGTGGCTATGGCTAATGATCCTGTTCATAAATTATGCCATTCGTGCCCCTGGGGTCAAACTAGGCCACGCCCCGTGGGTCGAGACTCCATACATGTTCAAACACACGATTAAATTTTACATTGTTTCTTTTCTTGCTTATTTAAACTACACCCGACGAAAAAGAAACGCAGTGATGAGATTTTGACATTAAGTTCTTCATTAATTGCACAAATTCAAAATGTTGTAGTTTACCTTATTTCCGATCAACTTTTGACAAAACATTTCCGTTCCGTTGGAGTACTGGAATATCTTCGGTCGGGCGTCAGACTCTATGATGGTCCTGACATAAAACATTATTGTCTGTTGCTTGGCCCACTGGTGTTCAACTGGTGTTTATGCCCCCAACTTTCAAAGTTGGAAGGGCATATTGCTTTCAGCTTGTCTGTCTGTCTGTCTGTACGTCTGTTACGCTTTTTTAACTTCTGAATGGTGAATACTAGGGATTTGAAATTTCATATGTGTATTGCTCATGAAAAATAGTTGACCTGTATTTTTTATATCCGAGTTATGCCCTTTTTCTGAGTTATTCACTTTGAGAACAAAATTTGAAAATCTTGTGTGCAAGATATCTCAAAAAGTGTTTGAGTTAGAACCTTCGTATCTAGTATACTGATTGCAGCTGAGATGTAGACGTACTGATCAATTTTTAAGAACTTTATCTCAAAATTTGACAAAATTATGGAATGTTGAATTTTTTATTGTTTTTTCCACTTTTCGGTGATTTAAAACTTTTGTACGGTGTATGCTAGGGTTTTGAAATCATATATATTTCATCCTCATGAAAAATAGTTGACCCGTATTTTTGTCATGTACTGGTTATGTCCCTTTTCTGAGTTATGTCTGAATCTGAATCTGAATAGTTTACTGGTGACACGCCAAATGACATTATTTCACCAGGGGGTTCGGATGGGGGAGAAATTAGTCCCTTGAACGCACGAGTATAGTTTTTGAAAACAAAATTTGAAAATCTTGTGTGTAAGGTATTTCAAAATGTATTTGATCTAGAGCCTTCGTATTTGGTATACTGATTGCAGCTCAGGAGTAGATGAACTGATCAATATTACGAAAACTAAGCAATAAAGAGATTTTTTGAGCTTCGAAAAAATTTAATATTTTTCTTATTTTTGCTCAAAACATAGATTTCTTTTGCTCCGGGTTCAGTTAGTTATTCGGCGCCCAGGGATCTCCATCGTCGGGCAGCTTACTGAATCCGTTGCGTCCTTGTTTTTTTTATTCATCAGGATGGTTATCATGATTTATTTGTTTGTCCTTGATGGTTCGTTGACTAGTAAAAGATTCACCACCGTTGGAGGACCAAACAACTAAATGTTGTGAAGCACTGCAGAAGCTGAGGGTGAGGTTAGGCGCCTGTTAATCGATTTTAAGCCACCACCCCCCCCCCCCCATCAGTAATTTTATTTTACTGATCATTCCAATGCGATACTTCTGTTGTGGTTCCATTTGTTTTAGGTTTTGGAGTCGAATTTGTGTGGTGTTTGAACCTTATGCACGTTTTCATATTTTAATTCAAGTTCGGGTAACTGAGTGGCCACCTATTGGGAAATAGCTGCTCACTCGGCTTACGATATGTTTTCTAAGTACCTACGTGTAATTCTCAATTTAGTTTTCCCCAACTCGGTGTTTTGAGTCGGAATTTCTTTCTGATTGCGCCTTTTCCTGATCGTTGCATACTTGTACCTAATTATTCAACGATAACATCAGTTCAAGTTGTGGGTATTTTAAATCTTGAACCTGCAATAAGCATATTGTTGCAGTTTGTTGCAGTTTTTCGAAGCCTTTAAAGTTGAACCAATGTTTTTCTTTAAAAACTCCAATTTGATCGGCCATATCAAAATTATGCTTGAACGTTTTGCGGTTTATAAGGTTTATCTTCGGTATGCACAATGTTTGTAAAGGATGTCTAATGACATGAGCTGCCAAGCCTTTAGAACCCGTGTTTGGACAAAATACAGATAAAAGACGGAGAGAATTTGTGACTGAGTACATTCAGGAGTATTCAAAAGATTCCATACACCTGGAGGAATTCAAGTAAAGAGAGTGCAAAATGGTAAATCTTCAAGACGACTTTAACATTTGACCTGCATATGGTTTATTGCGAATTTTCTGGGGCAGATTTTTGACATCTGGTTTGAAAAGGTATATGAATAATATGTCTTTGAAGCTGTATAAATGAACTTGTGCCATTTCTTATGACATTCATGAAGATTGATGAACGGTACCCTTGCGTTTATTCTGTCGGGTATATTTATAGAATTATGAAAACGTTTCAGTGCACGGCCAATGGAGCCCATGGGATGACTGGACCCCTTGTAGTAGTAGCTGCGGGCCTGGACTCACTCATAGGAGGCGAGCATGCACAAACCCACGACCATCATTCAATGGGAACTACTGCTTTGGAGATCCGACAGAGTATTCGATGTGCTTGGTTAAAAAATGTCCAGGTATTATTTGAATCTACCTTCATACTTATTTCCTTAATTTATCAATGAATCGATCCAGGTCACACAGGGTCTTCATTCATCGTCCATTGGTATCATCATAACGGCGAATTGTCCCAGCAGGCACCTGACGTCTGTTCGACGTCAGATATTGGTTATATTTTGGTCGCGACGTCATATAACCAATTTCCAACGTCCATCAGACGTCATTTCCTGACGTCTTTTGGACGTCTGGATTGGACGTTGTTTTGACGTCCAACTAGTTCGTCAGTTAGACGTCGTAATCAAGACGTGATTTAGACCTTGTGTTTTTCATACTTCTGACCATGTGTGGTGTGCAAATTAATGAAACTTCACTTTGGGTAAAAATCAGATCATTCGTTTCGTGTGTTTCTTTTGCTTTCTTTCTTTCTTTTTTCTTTTTTTCTATGTTACTTCCAGCAGACATTTGACGTCCGTTGGACGTCAGTTTGACGTCAGACTCCAACGTCATAATAACGTTGGAGTAAGGTTGATTTTGAAAGTTTGTTTGTTGTCAAAACTAGACGTCAATGTGACGTGCTAAAGCCAACGTCGGTTTAACGTCTGAAAGCTGACGTCAATCCGACGTCCTAAAAACGACATTTGAATTAATGTCATATAAACATTGATAAATAGCTTAAGGTCTTTTTTTTTTTTTTTTTTTCGCATTTTTGAATAACAGTGGATTCAGAAGAGCAGTGATGCACTTTTGATAGTCCCTTTCACTCCTCTGATAGAGTTTTTCGGGACATACACAATGTTCAAGATATTTATTCAGCCTGATGTTGATACATCTTATTTAAGCAAAATTTTATTGCTTTATGGTGCTAAAACCAATAAGACATTAGTGTGAGAAATAAGATTATTCTGAACAAATAATTATTTAAAATGGTGAAATAAATATTAAAATATACAAAATTTATTTTCATCTAAATTGAAAGCTTGATAATTTAGTGAAAGACTTTACTTTGATTAATAAATAATCATTTTTTCTACATTAATTAAGCATGAGGGCGAAATATGGGATTTCCCATACGAGACTCAGATATGACTTTTAAGTGGCAAGATTGAAATTATTATTTGAATTTGATATTTTTACATAATATGTGTAAGAAATTATGTCAGTTTAAGGGCAGCTAACTCTGACGACATATACGAAAAACACGTCCCCAGCAGGCATCTGACGTAAACTTGACGTCGGATATTGGTTGTATTTTGGTCACGACGTCATACATACTCATTATTACTTCAGTAACTTGATCTGATGGGTCGGATCACGTCGAGTAGCTGCGCCAGGAAAGACCAGATCACGCGAGTCGGAGACGAGCGTGATCCGGTCTTTCCTGGCGCAGCTACGAGACGTGATCCGACCCATCAGATCAAGTTACTGGAGTAATAACGCGTTTATTATATACCTACAAAAGTAATCAGCCACAAGAATTCAAATCGTAAATTTGCGACGTTATGACGACGTACCATACGACGTTGCGTCAAATCTTTGATGACGTAACATTGTGCCAGTTCTTACGTCAAAGCTAGAAAAGTCGTTAATTTTTTGTTAATTATGTTGCTTTGATGACAAGCGAACCTCTTTAACTTCTGAAACAGTTGTTGTTTTATAAATTAAAATAGAAATTACTCTGGTTGTCATTCAGATTTAGATGCCGGCTTTAGGTGCTGGATTTTATATTGTTGGGTAAAAAATGGAGGATGGTGATACGGAATCGTATCAGGACAGTGTGGTGATACAAGATTCCGTATTTTTGTCTCGGAAAATGGGTAGTATCAATGGTTATTTTTGGTAGGTATATAATAAAACCAATAATCAACGTCAACCTGACGTCCAGTCCTGACGTCAGTGGACGTATTGATATGACGTCGAAATGACGCCGGATTCAAACGTAAGTCTAACGTCATATGTCGACAGAGTTAGCTGCCCTTGAACTGACATAATTTCTTGCGCAAATTATGTAACAAAATCAAATTCAAATAATAATTTCAACATTGCCACTTTTAAAAAAGTCATATCTAGGTCTCGTATCGGAAATCACATATTTCGCCCACCATGCTTAATTTAGTAAAAATAATTATTTGTTAATCAAAATAAAGTCTTTCACTAAATTATTAAACCTTCTATTATGACGAAAATGAAATTTGTATATTTTAATACTTATTTCACCATTTTAAATTATTGATTGTTCACAATAGTCTTATTATTTACACTAATGTCTTATTTGTTTTAGCACCATACAGCAATAAAATTTGACATAAATAAGATATACCATTGCAACATCAGAGTGATTTAACATCTTAAACATTTTGTATATCCCGAAAAACTCTATCAAAGGAGTGAAAGGGAATAACAATATAGTCCAGCTGCAATCAGCATAACCTGGAAGATGGTGCCGCATGAAATTTTATTGTGGTTTCCAGTTCACTAGACCATGCTCGTTCAGAAACTGCATGATGCCACCCTGGCATCATTGAGCGTTTTTGAAAAATCAAGATGGCGTACAAGATGGTCGCCATAAACAAGAAAAGAGAACACCAGAGTTGAATATAGACATCGATCTCTGTTCAAATGCTCATTTTATGTTGTAAACATCGTAATAAAGAGTGTTCGAAGTTTTGATACCCACGTAGTTATATAAATGCAAGATGGTGTCCAAGATGGCTGCCGTAATCATTATAAAAAGGCATTCTCTGGTTAAAGCGGCATTCAACTGTTGAATATATACATTGTCTTGTGTTTGAAATGTCTATTTCTTGTTTTACACATAATAGTTTATTGTGTTTGCTTTAGTTACGGCCCAACATCATATCAACAAAGAAAGATGATGACCAAGATGGCCACCGTAATTACAATTTAAAAGAACATGTTCTCTGATTAAAATACCATTACTATTCTGTATACACCAAATATCGTGTGTTTAAAATATTCATATAATGATGTGAACAGCACGATTTAGTGTTTATTCTCAAATAATAACGTACTGGATAGCGTAGTGGATAACGCACTCGCTTGTCACCACGGCGATCCGGGTTCGAATCCGGGTCAATGCATGTGGCAGGGTAGTGGTCGCCCGTCCAGGTTCGGTGGTTTTCCCCGGGTTCTCCGGTTTCCTCCACCACGTTGGACCACATAACGCCAACATCCGCGCCTTCAAGAATGCGTATATAAGTTCAATGAGCTTTCTGTGTAATTGAAGTAAAATAAATAAAGTTTAAACTTTAAACTTTATAATAACAATATGCCAAGATGGCGGCCATAATCATATCATATAAGGACACAAGTATTAGCTTTTACAAAAAAAAAGCGGCTAGCGCTATATATGGAAGGAAAGCTGACCTCACACGATATCTGGTCGAACCACAACAGACGACACCCTTCTTTGAATTTGGCCTGGTCTTTTGATACTCTTGAACACGGCAGCATAGGAGTCAGAAACAAGCCTTGGGGACAAACGCTCCAAAACTTCACGTTCGCAAGATAGATATGTTACAGGGGCGGCAAAAGAACGTGGCCCGACCGGAACTCAAACACAGGGTCTCTCGTTTGCCGTTTGAGCACTCTACCACTAAACTATCAAGCCACATGTCGCTCGATTACGTTTTCCCCCTGCTTAATTAGATTCGCCCCTGAATCTGCTCGGAACCATGCGGCAACCGACGAAACAGTCTCTTTCACTGACCCACGGGTCGATCACGGACCCACACAGGCCACCAAATGTCACAGGGCTGGGAAATAACGTGGCCCGACCGGGACTCGAACCCAGGGTCTCTCGTTTACCATGCAGGCACTTTACCACTGAGCTAACGAGCCACATGTCGACCGGTTACATTTTCCCCCTACTTAATTAGATAACGTCCCCGAATCTGATCGGAACCATGCTGGAACCGAGCTGCTCGCAGCCCGAGCAGGTTGCTGCTCGCAGCCCGAGCACGCACCCACTGTAGTCACCGTATGACACAGGGGAGGAAAATGAACGTGGCCCGATCGGGGATCGAACCCAGGGGCTCTTGCTTACCGTGCGAGCACTCTACCACTGAACTACCGAGCTACACGATCGACTGGTTACATTTTGCACTCTGCTTAATTAGATTCGTCACCGAATCTGCTCGGAACCATGCCGGAGCCGGAGTCTCTTTCAATTTGCTCCTCGCAGCCCGAGCACAGACCTACAATGAGCCACCAAATGCCATAGAGGCGGAGAAAGAACGTGGCCCGACCGGGACTCGAACCCAGAGCTACCGAGCCTCACGATCGACCGGTTACAGATACTAAACTACCTTATCCCGGATGATCCAGTAGTCTCATAACGTCCACTCTGTCGCGTTAGACATACCTTTGCTTTTAATACCCGACAGTAATAAGCTTTAATGATTTTCTCTCGGTAAATACAGTGATGTCTCCAGGGGGCGGGAGCCTGTGGGATGTCCATTCCACCATCCGTTCACGATCTGATCTTTTTCTTTAATAGTATACAGAAGAAGTCAGTAAATAAAGTGAATAGACTTACCTGCAATTCATTAATAGGGTTGGTTATTTGCTCGATTTTCGTCAGCTAATGACTAATGGTGATGCATGGGACAATAATCGGTTCAGTCTAATTCCCAAGATGCCCTATGAAATCATAATTGCAGAACATTTTCACTGAAGGACGTAACCTTTGGGTTAGATGGTAAAATCAGAAGGTTTAGATTGTGCCCAGAAGCCATGATCTTAGTCTTCTTAGTGTTCACCCGCAGGCATTTTCCATTAGTTCCTCTATGGACTCGGTCATTGCATACAACAACTCCCAAGGGCATCCTGTTCGAAACTCCCTGGATAAAGTCTCAAGCACAAAGATGAAGGGTAGCGTGCTAAGGGCTACTTCCAAATCAGCGCCTTAAGTTTCGCTCAGGCAAAATCCGATATTCTCATGACGAGGCTCAAAATATGTAAATTGTTATGGTGTTGGGTCAAAACGTAACAAAGTCTCTGCCTTATGCTGTAAACAAAATAAAGTGAACATTCCAAGCACAAGGTATTGATTATATGCAGCACAGGAATCATGGTATCATTATATCATGATTCTGGCGGCCATCTTGGCCACCATCTTGCCTAATTGTTATGATAGGAGGATCAAAACATAAATAAACCTAAAGTTTTATGATGCTTATGTCGTTTAGAACATAAAACGGGCGTTTTAATCATAGACCATTGGGTATATGCAACTCTGTGATGTTGTTTTCATGTTAATCTCGGCTATCTTGGACGCCATCTTGATTTTTTTTTTCGAATCATGTAATGATGCCAGAATGCCGTCATGCAGCTTTTGAATTGACATGGTCTGATGAACCAGAAAGAGAATAAGGACAACAAGAGAAGTGTTCTTTTGGCTTCACATACACATATTATGTTGATTTTTGCGATATTTTCCGCCATTGGTCGGTCATTTTGAATATTTCAAAATGCTCAATGATGCCAAGGTGGCATCACTCGGTTTCTTCATGTGAAAGGTGTCAAGAAGTGAAAATCATAAAAACATTTTATGCGGCACACATTTCCAGGTCACAGGTCAAATCCATGTTTGGCAACTGGACTAATAGTGCATCACCGCACTTCTGAATCCACTTCAGGATTTCAGAATGTTAATTATGATTACGTTCACGATATCGGTTTTAGCACGTCAGATTTACGTCTGTTTTTGACGTCAAACAAACTTTCAAAATCAACCTAACCCAACGTCATTATGACGTCACATTTGAGACATCAAACCAACGTTGTTTTTCTGACGTCAGAATGACGTCTGTTTTTGACGTCAGACTGACGTCTGTTTTTGACGTCAGAATGACGTCTGTTTTTGACGTCAAACAAACTTTCAAAATCAACCTAAATCCAACGTCATTATGACGTCGGAGTCTGACGTCTATCTGACGTCCAACCGACGTCAAATGTCTGCTGGGGTTGCATTCACACACGAAGGGAATAAATTGATATCAGTTTGTACGTACATGTATGATATACCATCTGTGGACCGACTTAAACATTCTATAACATTTCTAGGACTTATGGAAATCGAAAGGGTTTACCATTTTCTCCATTTGTCTGGAGATGTTTCATGGATACATGTGTTCCGAATTATGTTCATAATGGCTATGTAGACTAACGCTTAACATATGCTGTATGTTAATGCGTCAGAAATACAACACACCTGGATGGTATCGTTATTATTATTTTACAAATGCAGTCGATGGTGGGTGGAGGGAGTGGTCACGGTGGACCGGCTGCAGTGTCACCTGTGGGGCAGGACAAATGACGAGGCAAAGATTTTGTTTGGACCCGAGACCAGAGAATGGAGGACATAACTGCACGGGAAGTAGTATTGAGCAAATGGCCTGCCAACATGACCCATGTTACGGTAATGAACCAAAGCGATTAGGGCCACATGAAGACTCAAATCACCCTGTGAATAAAATAAGTTCTTTCAGTGTCATCGCTGTGATAAAAACGTATCTACACAGTTCAACCATGCAAATTTATATTTTTGACCGTGCCGGTTGACCTTTGCCAAAAAAGTATGTATTCGTTAGTCAGGCCAAGAAGACATCACGCACTTCATATTCACTTGAAAATGTATAGAGTAGAAACCCCTCTGCTTATATTTACAGTTGTCACGTGAGGTTAAGCGACACGGTAAAAGCAAAACAATAATACCTCTTGTTTCTAGTAAATAAAAATTTAAACTGAGATCCTTTGAGAGCAGGAAATATATTAATGAAAAAGGGGTGGGTCATACCGCGGTTTCGGCTACTCAAGCCTCATCAATGACCGGCAGGGTGAAAGGTTTCAGACTATAACATTTCACGCAAATACACATGCTTTGAAAGGACCGAATGTAGTTGCAGACACAGCTCACATTAACACCCGTCATCTTGAATATGCTTTTGTTTTAATGGATACTTAACCGTCCCAGTCAACAGCTATGGTCATGTCGGGACATAACCTACATTGTATGGGACTCAATGCCAAAATTAGGATGTCATGACATCCAAAACAAGCTTCAAATAATTATAACAACCTAACTAAGCCACAACGACTTATACGTATGAATGATTTGACTTGAACCAGTTTTTTGGGATAGGTTCAGACGAGAGCGGTTAACCAGTAATAGATGGTCAGTCAGAAGCATAGAAGTCTCTACTTCTTTAGTCTCCAATTGCCACCCGACCACACTTGGTATTCATGTATGGTAGAGTTAGTGCTTAAAATCCACGGTCAACTACTTAGGTCATATCAACTGCCCTAGCCTAAGCCTACTGTGAGGGTCAGGCTCCCAGTACTAAGCGCACATTTCTGTCACTACTTACAAACAAAGGTTCATCGTGAATCAGAAAATGTATATATACTGGTTTTTATACTTAGAAAAAAATGACGGATATTTTATTTCCGAAATTCCATCCTAGCTAAACAACTTAATGTCAACACGCATACATTCATACGTACCATTTATCTGCTATCGAATTGCCTGTCACTTATCACTGACTTCAGCACAGTACAGTTCCAAAGCAAAATCCATTAAAGACTTCGTGTATCTTAATTTCTGTGAGCAAAATCTTCACTGATTCTCGTACATGGGTTCAACACATAATTCCCGCAACGATGCCAATGTCTTGTTGCCAGTAGTTTGACAAATTTGCAAACCTTTGCGGAAAAAATGCTTCTGAGAACACAGAAATTTATTATCGCTTAAGATTCATTTTCTAACTAATATTTAATATATTTGGCCCCATTTAGATATACTAGTCTTTGTATCGACTACCCTGTTGAAAATTGCAAAATTTCAGTAATTCTTTTGACTCCATGTTGCCAAATCTATAGGGTCACTGACGAGACTTGAATAGTCGAAACCGCGGTATGGCCCATCCCCTTCTCATCACTGTGTTCACTGTTCTTAAAGGATCTCAGTTTTAATTTTGATTCCACATTTTCAGACATATTTGAAATCTTTCATTAACGAGTATGTCTTTGACAAATGTCAAACAATCTGGAATAGAGCGGATTTTCGTCTGTTGCTACATGTAGGCCCACCGGGGCTCAACTGGTGTTGTTCTGTTTGCTCCGGGTTTCAGCAGGGATCTCCATCGTCGGGCAGCTTACTGAATCTGTTGGGTTCAAGTTTTAATTCATCAGGGTGGTATTCATGATTTATTCGTTTGTCCTTGATCCATTGACTAGTTAGAGATTTAGCACGAGGACCGAACAGCTAACTAAATGTTGTGAACCTCTGCAGATGCTGAGAGTGAGGTTAGGCGCCTGTAAAACCGGTTTAAGCCCCCAGTAATTTTATATTACTGATCGTTCAAATGCGATACTTCTGTTGTGGTTCTAATTGTTTTGTCTTTTGGAGTCGAATTTTGTGCTGTTTTAGCCTTATGTACGTTTCCATATTTTTAGTTCAGTTTGGGTAACTGAGTGACCGCCTATTGGGGAATGGCTGCCCACTCGGCTTACGATATGTTTTCTTGGTATAAGTACCATTTGTTTGTTCCCACCCCTCGGTTTGTGGAGTGGGAATTTCTTTCTGATTGCGCCATTTCCTGGTCGTTGCCTACTTGTGCCTTTAAATAAATTGGCATAAGTTGAACCGGTTGTAAAACGACCAAGAATAGTTCATAAACTGTCTAGACGATAAGAAATCGTTACCGCTTGTCTTCATATCGGTCATACAAGATTAACGGATTTTCACTTAATAAATCGAGAAGACAAACCCAAGTGCATAGGCTGTGATACACCATTTTCAGTCAAACACTTTCTTTTAGAACGTTCTGACTTTGAAGAAAATCGACTTTCCTGTTTTCAAGTTAATAACTTACATAAGTTAATAACTCAAATGATTTGTTCAAAGACGTACCCGTCGGAAAAGCATGATCATTTGAAAGACAAATAAATCATTTTAATAAAATATAGACTTTTAACCACCAAATTGATTCTTATTAATTCCATGTATCGTTTCTTTTCTACAGCATTTTATACTCTGTTACATTTTAATACGATTCCAATTTATCTTTTACTTTTTACCCTGTTCGACGCTAATATCTTTTCAAATAGAGGCGTCTAAATGCATAGGCTTTCTGTCCTTTTGCCGTCGCATATACTATCAGATAACGACAATGTTGTTCATGTGTTGTAGTTTATTCTATATCTGTTGCAGGCCCGATACCAACCATTGTTTTCAATGCACACACACTTGCAACAACCTCACCAACTAATGGACAGATTTTAGCGTTTAGTACAGTGCTAGCTAACATCGGCGGTGCTTATAGTTCCACTACAGGAAAGTTTACGGCTCCGATGAACGGGACATACAGTTTTACTGTACAGCTTTGTACATATACCGCTGGTGGTTCCTTTAGCTTACGTCTAGACGGCAACTATGTAACAAGGCTATTCTTCCATACATACGGCGACGTTTCTACACCATCGAGTACTGTTCCGCTCTTCCTTACAAAAGGACAAATGGTTTGGGTTCAATCGAATGGCTGTTCAAATTGCTTATATCAATCATCAAACTGCTGGAGCCGATTTTCGGGAAGTTTAATTCACAATTAATGTAACAGACTTTTTTCGTTACTTAACTTAACAAGACTAATGAAAGAGATACACCTAACCTTTGAGCATAGATTTATACTTCTGTTTGAATTGGTGATTTTCGTCCCAGTCAATCGCTATGGTTATGTCGGGCGGTTTTCAACATTTTAAGGGACTTTCCCCAAGAATTAGGATGCCATGCCATCAAAAAAACATCAAATCTAACCACCCAAGTAAGTCACTTAGGCTTGTTTATGGGTGGTTTGACTTGAACCTTATTGCATATTTCAATTTATTTGAAATGAGGCTCAATATATCAGCCAACAGCTATGGTCATTTGTCATGTCGGGACGTTGCTTCCATTTTATGGGACTTGTAACCAAAACAAGGATGTCATCAGCTGGCCACCGCCTCATCTAACATCTTGGATCCAGCCACTGCAGCTATCATTTAAGATTCGTCTTCCTGATAGCAGGGCTGTCTGTTTTCAATTTATGATTGTATTGTTGCTCATGACCATTTTATTGTTGTATGTTTCGGAAAATTGATCCACCGTCTGATGTTAAAGAGGTGGAAATTTTAAGACTGGCACTAACACCTTTCTGCTATTGAACTTGTGGCATCTTCACATTGGCTAAGAATTGTACACAGGTCACGTTATATCTGTCCGTCACATGTAGAGAAGGAGCGACTTCGATCTCGGACCATAGCCTTGTCCCGGAAGGTGTTATTGCGCATGCGACAACTAAAAGCTGATCGAAATGTGTCTGGTCAATGTTTGGTCTACTAAATATTGCGGCGTCCATGGATATTCCTCATCTTTTACAAATTAAAGAAATTAGTTCAATAGGTTGAAATACATCAGAAAATATATTCAAGCAGCAAAGAAACACAAATAAGTACCTGTCACTTTCAAGATTATTTCAGCTCATATGAGACGGGTCAAACTGTAGGTGGGATGAAAACGAGTGAACGACGAGAAAACAAATCAGTAAATTATTGGCGACTGAAGTGATTAAGAACACGATTTTATTAATGCGCTTAATCATTCGACCATCTCACCGCTGTGTCTGGTGTGTGCTCGAGCCCAACACTGGGCACTTGTGAGACAATCCAACTTCTGCTTGCGAGTGTACCAGATGGTTATTGTCTAGGTTCTTCCATTTTCGACCCACCTGCTGATTTGCCCACCTCTTATGAGCTTTATGAGCTGAAAAAATCTTGAAAGGGACATAAAACTGAATCACCTACCAATACATTATTACATGAAGAAGGTTGGCTATATTTTACAGTGTGGTGAACCCTCAACAGAACCTTCAACAGTAATTCTATACAACTGGCTATCAAGGCCAGACATTTGTGATTTCCATCAGTGTAGTCTAAATCAAGGACTAACTTGACTAGATAGGCCAAATACAAACGTTTTGAACATAATGTAGTCTCCATTTAAACTCCAAATATTCTTACTGATACCGAGGGATCCAAAGAAAAGTATCTGCACTGAGGATGATGTTCGGGAAGACTTTCCGGTCCACCAGCACACCAGCTGTAGCAGTAACAAATAATCGTGAGTTTGGAATCAGTATAACTATTTAAAAAGAAGATGGATCATATAATACAATTGCTCCGCCCCGCTCTTTGATTAAGCCGTGAGACATATAGTTGCTTTTTGTGCCTCAAGGCAAAGCTTATAACCGCCTGACCGACTATAAAATGAAGGCAATATCCCGGCATTGCTGTAGCTGTTGTCTTGGTCGTAAAACAAAAAAAATCAAAAGGCAAAAATAATGAAAATGACATAATCAAAAGGAAATTCCCACTCCAAAAACCGAGTTGGAAAAAAATGAATTAACAGGCTCATACTTATACTAAGAAAACACCATAAACCGGATGAGAAGCTATTTCCAAATAGATGACCATAGAGAAAGGAAAATGCAAACTGATTGCAAGCAATCAATGGGTGGTAATATTTGAATCACAGTTTGGATGTCATGACATCCTAATTTTGGGTACAAAGCCCATAAAATGAAGGAAACGTCCTGCCATAAACCATAGCTGTTGACTTGGGCGCAACAAACAAATCAGCAATATCCGACACATAGGGAGCGCGGTGGCGTAGTGGTAGAGCGTCGGACTCCGAATCGAGAGGTCAAGGGTTGGATCTCACAAGCGGCACCGTGTTGTGTCCTTGAGCAAGACACATTTACTCCCTACAGTAATGGTTAAACACAGGAAGCGTTGGTCCCGTCCTACAATGACAGAAAAGGTGTTGACTGGGACGTTAAGCCTCAATACAAACAAACAAACAAATATCCGACAAACAGGCCTGTTAACACATTTCAGCACAATTTTGCTATGAAATATGGTATAGAACATCTAGCAATAACTGAAGTCTGACTTGTTTCTTCTATTACGTTTACCACAGTTTTGGCAATAACATTTGGTGGGGCCACCTTTCTGACACATTTCCTGTGCCTTGCTTCACCCCCTGTCATAATCGCCATTTTTCTTTACCTCAGAACTTGTTCTTTGGCAAACATCCAGCAGCTTAATTGTTTTTCTTGTGTGATTAGGACTTCGTTTGTCTTAGAATACTAAATTTGGAATTTAATATTGCGTAATTGTCAAAGACAAAGTTTTTTTTTCTGCAAAGTGGTCTCATTTTTGCAATGCTATACACAACCGCATAATACTTTAAAAGTAGACAATGTTCAGGAAAATGCGCAACCAGAAAGAAATTCCCACTCCAAAAACTGAGGGAAAAACTATATTCACAATCAGGCACTTAAACTAAGAAAATATATCGTAAGCCGAGCGAGCAGCTATTTCCTAATAGACATTTTTCACTTTTGAACGTAAATGCTGCTGGCGCTTGCGGTTATGACTTTCCGTGTGATGGAGGACGACTCGTGAGGGCATATTTGAGACGAAGACGAGGGACGATATGAAGAATTACTTAGTCAAAACTACCAATAGCCCGACGAAGACGAATTAAATAAGAGAGTCAAAAAAGTGAAATAGTCTAGGACGTGTAGCTGTGTAGCTCAGTAGGTAGCGTTCTTGGAGTTGAAAGCGAAAGGTCCTGGGTTCGAGTCCCGGACGGATCACTTTTTTTTCTTTTCTTTATTTGTCTCTCTTGTGACAAAAAAGCTTTGCAAATACAACATATATTATCAGCTGATTATATTTTTTGGCAAATACAAGAATCATGAAATGCCCTACCACATTAAATTCTTAAATCGTAAAGGAATTGAAGTTTGAGACGGCAGCCTACATGTATGTTTTCTCTTGTATTGGGAGCTCGACCGTATTTTTGGTATGAGAGCTGATCTATCCTCACGTCAATATTTCTTTTATTTCTGGGTGACATGAAAATATGAATATACTGAAGGCTTGTACAGGCATAATGTGGCTAGGATAAGTTAGCCACCCTGAACGACTTAAACTGAATGTTTTCCGCGGACGTAGGCACTAACTCAAATAGTACACTGTATAGTGTACATGTAAAGATATATGTATATTATTAGGTGTAAGACCTACAGTTCCACGTGCTGTCTCGTGAGAGAACATAATTTATTTTGGCATGTTTATACATGTATTTCAAACAGATACTCGAAATCTTGATGTTATTTATTTGGTTGATGTTTCGTTTTGAGTCCATTATATCCTAGCTACATTTTGCATAGCCATACAAATAAGTTGAGGTTTTGTAGACCTTCCACAGTATTTCAGCATTTTGAATGCGATAATTACGATTTTTGGGATGTTTTTTTTCCAAGTCAACGGCTTTCTTTCTGATCCTCATTTATTCTCTTGAATTATGCGTGATGTTTATCTGGTTGAATTCAAATAAATATAATTAAACTTCAAACTAAAACAATATCATTTTCAAGAAAATGAATGCTTATAGACTAAGAAACATACAGTTCGTTTTTTCATAACGTGCCGCGTACCTTGCTTAACCCTAAAACAGGATGACAATATTCTTTACGCGAGCACACACACACACACACACACACACACACACACATGCGCGCGCACGCACGCACGCAAGTTCCGTAGATTACTTCATGTCGCAGTGGTTCAGTCAGTCGCTTCGTAAAATCACATGTCGAGAATAAATACGTACATGTAGTTGATAAAAGACTGGTACAAAATTATTTTTAGGGAGCGCGGTGGCGTAGTGGTAGGGCGTCTGACTCCGAATCGAGAGGTCCTGGGTTCGATCCCCATAGGCGACACCGTGTTGTGTCCTTGAGCAAGACACATTCACTCCTTACTAACTGGTTAATTAAACCCAGGAAGCGATGGCTCCGTCCCGACATGACAGAAAAAATGTTGACTGGGACATAAAGCCTTAATAAAAATGATTTTGATAAGAGCATCTGACTTGTTAGCTCAGGAGGTTGAGCGCGAGTAGGAAACGCCTATTTTATTGGAATTATTATTTTTATTATTTTTTTTTTTTTTCGCAGAAAAAAAATAATAAAAACTTAAAACCTATATGCATTGGTAAAATGCAAAAATAAAGAAATCCAGACAGCAATTAAACATATAAATCGTAAACAATGTTATCATATGCAATGGTAACAATGATTATTGTTGTCTTCCCGTTTAACTGTCTGATTTAATGGAACAATGAACCAAAAGTGGCCTCTGACACGACATGTTTACAAAATCGCATCATCAACCGTCATGTTTGTCATTAAAGATACATTACGCGTTCAATGCGAGTCGGACTTATAAATGCTTGGCGCGAATAAAACAGCTTCCAGTGCAGAATAGTATTTTTTTAGACACTCGTGTGTATAACTAGGGATCGCTAGTTCAATTCTGAGCTGCCCATGGCTTTATGGTGACAATATAAACCGAGATCCCGTCTGCAAATGACGATAACTGTTGGTGGGAAAACAACTATCAACTATTTATTATCGCCATGTGACTTTTAACATACTGGTGCATGTATATACGTACATTGGTTCTGTAAAGCTGCATTTCACGTGTTTTTAGCTCACCTGAGCCGAAGGCTCATAGGTGAGCTTATAGTATACCCATCCTCCGGCGTCCGTCCGTCGTCCGTCCGTCGTCCGTCCGTCCGTCGTCCGTCGTCCACAATTTCAAAGATCTTCTTCTCTGAAACCGCTGGGCCGATTGTTCTCATATTACACATACACCATCTACAGGTAGGGGGAAATAATAATTGTGTTTTTGTTTTGATCGGATAAGGACTCTGGTTGCTATGGCAACTTATGCTTCCCATAGACTTATAATGGAAAAAAGTGAAAATTGCCAGTTTTTGCTGTCTTGTTGGAGATATTTGAATTTTGTTTTTGCAGAAATGTTTATTGAGTAGTCCTTTACGTTTCATGTGACTTTTGTCCTAATCCTTCATTTTGATTGGTTGCAGGGGCCCCATATAGGGCAAAATTTCGAAAAACATTCAAAAATCTTCTTCTCAGAAACTGTCAAGGGGATGAAGCCTATACTTTGTATACATGTTCCTGACAGTGACCTCTACATAATTTGTGTTTTTTATTCCAGGCGGATAAGAATTCTGGTTGCTATGGCAACTTAAAGTTTCCATAGACTTATAATGGGAAAAGTGGAAATTGGCTATTTTTCCGCTAAAATTGCAGAGATTTGAATTTTGTTTTTGCAGAAATGTTTATTGAGTAGTGTTTGACATTTCTTGCGAGTTTTGTCCTAATCCTTTATTTTGATTGGTTGCTGGGGCCCCATAAAGGGCAAAATTTTGAAAAAAACATTCAAAAATCTTCTCCTCAAAAACTGTCAAGTGGATGAATCCTGTACTTTGTATACATGTTTCTGACAGTAGCCTCTACATAATTTGTGTTTTTTATTCCAGTCGGATAAGAACTCTGGTTGCTATGGTAACTTTAAGTTTCCATAGACTTATAATGGGAAAAGTGGAAATTAGCTATTTTTTGAAAACTATTGCAGCCTGAGATCTGAAAAGTGGTAGATGCAAACAACTAATGGATTAGATGAAGGTATATGATTAATTTAGGTCAAGGTCATCTCTTGACCTTGGCCGGTCTGTCGTCCATACACACTTTTCAAAGATTTTTTTCTCTGAAACCACTAGGCCAATCAAAGCCAAATTTTATATGAAGCATCTATAGGAAGTGGGAACCAATGTGTATATAAATAATCCAGGTCACATGACCAAGATGGCCGCCATGCCCATAAATGGTAAAAACCCTTAAAATATCTTCTTCTCCAGAACGGGTGAACCGATTTCAACGAAACTTTGCATGAAGTATGGGTGACTCAAGTACTACAATGTATATATAAAACATGACCCTGTGGTGACCTTGACCTATTTTATGGCAAGGTCAACATAGTCAACATAGGTCGTCAATGCATTTGAATGGGGAAAACTTTTAAAATGTCATTTTAAGTGAAAGTCTTGCAAGAAATGGGCAGTAGGACTGAAATTTAATGATTCTGAAAAAAAAATGGACCCCAGGGGCTCATCTGCTTTTAATATGTTATTTGAAGGGGAAAATCAGCAGGAAATTGGCAAATGGACAAAATATTGATTATTCTGAAAAAAGAAAATGGCCTAAGGGCTTCATCTGCCCCTGCACTGGGGTTAAATACCATAATATTCAAATATGTTTATTGGTATATGAAGCAGATCTCAGGTGAGCGTTTACAGGACCATTGGTCCTCTGGTTCGTGAACACACAGAAACTTTTTTACATGTAAACATGGCAAGATTTACGATTTGAAACATTTAGTTGATCTTTAATTGTATGTGCAGTTCTTTTTATTCTACGCATTACAACGTTTTGACACAAGTCAAGTAATATCGAGCATGGTCTGTTATCCTCATCAGGATCCGTGACATGTTTACCCCATTGAACAACGCTTTTATAAAGCAAAACTTGAGTATGCAGGGGTATACCTAGTTTTAGCTCACATGAGCCCTTCGGCTCAAAAGGTGAGCTTATAGGATGGCCATGCCCCTGTCAACAATTTCCATGATCTTCTTCTCTGAAACAGCTTGGCCAATCAAAGTTAAAACTGTTTGCGGAGCATTGTTAGGAAGGGGAAACGAAATTTGCATAAATGGACCAGGTCACATGACCAAGATGGCCGACTTGGCTATAAATAGCAAAAACCGTTAAAATTTTTCTTCTCCAGAACCAGAAGGCCTATGATTTTGTAACTTGGCATGAAGCATCAAACAATATTAAACGCACTACAAAGATCGGTAAGATCAACTTACATGTAGGTCGCCCATGCATTTAAATGGGGAAATAAGTTAAATGTAATTAAATGGGTGGAAACTTGCTATGATAATACAAATGGACAGATTTATTTTTATGAAAACATTAAGACCCAGGTGGTTGCCTGCTACTGCCTGGGGGATATATACATGTATATGACTATAATATTTAAACATCTTCTCTGCAACCGCATGGCCGATCAAAGCCAAACTTCGTGGAAGGGGAACGAAAGTTTGTTTTAATAGTCAATGTAACTTGACCAAAATGGCCGCCATGGCTATGAATTAAAAAACCTTTAAAAGTGTTTTTCTTCAGAACCAGTAGGCCTATGATTTTGAAACTTGGCATGAAGCATCTACAAAGCCTATATATGACCCAGGGATGACATTAACCTATTATAGGACAAGGTCAACATAGGTTGCCTATGCTTCTGAAAACATAGATTGTGAGTATTCGTTCTATCATGTGTCCACAATCTATGTTTTGAACAAATAAGAAAATATCAAAACTGCTGAACTGAAAATTTTCATGTTTTTTTTTTTTTTTTTTTTTTTTCAACTTAAAAAACACACTGTATTTTGCTTGTTAAGGTTTTGTAATGATATCGTCATGATACAGGGTACCGTTTTAGTGCACATGTATTACACATGCTGACGACAGATCTACAACATTTGATCATTCTTAACCTTACTCATTAGGGCCCATCTTTGCGTCCGGAATCAGGCAAGCATATAAGCACATAAGCTTCTTACTCAATCTGAATTTAAATAAATAATAAATTGAATCGGTTTGTTGATTTGGGCGTTAATCCAACAGCACATGTCATATGGAAACGAGACCTCAGTTTATAGTCTCATCCGACAGACGCAAGAAGACCCGGATCAAACCTGCGATCTCTGGTTTATAAGGCACGTGAAATAACCACTGCACCATGGAGGCTTGCTTAATAGGTTCAGTATAAACTTTATCATGATAGAAATCGTACTTTTAAATGTTAAAAAAGGACAAAATAACGCATCCTGTACGAAAATGTACAGCAATACTTCAACAATACTTTAGCAGTAAAGTAAAGCAAGATTCTTGGCAGCAAATTGTCTTTTTCAAGCTATAATGACAACAATACTTCAGCTATAATCTTAGGTAAAATATTTAAATTAGCAAGAATCTTGTCAAAAATATTGCAATAATTCTAGCCAAAATATTGCCAGGATTCTTGCTATGGAAAATTATGGCCATAATTAATGCTCAAATTATTGCAATATTTTTTCAAAAAGTATGGCAATATTTTTTCAAAAAGTTTAGCAAAACTTTTTCAAAAAATATTGCAATAATTTGCTCATACATGTATGTGTATATTGATATTCACACAAAGACCATAACATTTTATTTCAAATTTTCAACACACTTCATAGCATATAGAAGAAGACATGTAACAGAACATGAAGCATGCTAATTTAGGGAGATAAGTTTCCAAAGCAACATCTTAGCTAAAGATGACCAGTCTTAGCCAGTTTGTTGAATAAAATCGGTGCCCAACTCCAAACACTCTAAAATTTAAAATTTGTTTGCCAGTGTAGGTGGGTGGGGTATTATCCCGGGGGTATTATAAACATTAAATCAATATAAAACTTGAAATTGTTAATTGATATTTCTTTCTAAAAACATGCATAAAACACTCTAACCTTTATATATCCATTTCATGCAAAATGTTAACTTTTTCTTCAAATTATAGAAAATTTAAGCTTATTTAATTTGGAGCACATTTCTTCAGTCCTTAGATTTAAACAGCATGTGTATTTACTGTGTGTTAAAATCTCAAGTTAACCTCCAAAACTATGATGCAACAGGAAGTTATAACTCAGCACTTTTTCCTCTGTTTTATGGCAATATTTTCAGTGGTAGTTTTTCTCCCAAATTCTTGCTAAACTTTTGTTCAAATTATTACAATATTTTTACTCATTTTATTGCAATATATTATTATTGTTGTAATATTGCTATAAAATCAAACTTTAGCAAGAATCTTGTTGACATATTGCAATAGTATAGCTGTAGTATTGCAGTATTTTTCGTACGGGATGCCCTTAACATCAACTGCGTTCGGCTTGCCAAGCAGCAATGTGGTTTGATAACTGATCCGGCTTGATATGATCTTTGTTTTGTCGATGGGCCCTAGGACAAAATGTTCCCCTGTTACATGTATATATATTAGAATCATGAATGGCGGTCCGTTTGTTACATATAAAAGGTCGGTAAATGGACACGTGAAATGTCTGCGTGGTATACTGTACATGTATATGAATATATGTATTCGGGTATTGTCTATCAGTGTCAGCACCATCGTATATGCTTGCGATACAATCAAAGTCCTTACGACAAAGATTGATGCAACATCACACAACATGTGATAAAATGGATTAAAACAACCTTCAGCGCAGCAATATCGCTTTGGCAACTACCAACACCAAGACAATGAACTCTTCGCCGTAGCCTTGCTGCCCAATTGATCAGTCTTACAATCACGGGTGACACAAACCAAGTTCTGCTTGTGGGTGTGCAAGTTCGTTTTCCCAGGGTTCTCCCCTTCCCCCCCTGTTACTGATTTACCCGTCTCATATGAACTAAAATAATCTTGAACGGGCCGAAACTTGTATAAAAAACGCATCATTATGATCAGAAATGAACACAATCAGACCCTTATCTGTAATCAAGTAACAATAGAATGACCAAGAATCTATACAATTAAATTTCCCATCCTAACACAGACAACAGGCGGGAGAGACATGGCGGTCCCACACATCACAAGCAATTTAACAACGCGCATAACAAACAAAATTACTAGCTCTTTCCAAACAAGACCAGCGTCTAGTCTGTTAAAAGGGACAATAGGCGGCCCCCGTGGCCGAGTGGTTAAGGTCGCTGACTTCAGTGCTCTTGAACATTCGATCATCTCACCGCTGTTGGTTCGCAGCTTGCACGGGGCAGAATTCACATGTGGGACGAGCCAAGTTCTGCTTGCGGGTGTGTCAGGTGGTTTTTCCCCGGGTACTCCGGCTTTCGCCCCACTTTTTGATTGTTTCGTCTCGATATGAGTGAAAAGGCTTGAAAGGGACGTAAAACTGAATCAAAAAAAAAAAAAAAAAAAAAAAGGCAATACACGAGGCAATAATCTTAAGAAAACACATGTGTCAATGTGAAGACAGTATACACCATTATTTGTTTCACAATAGCACGTGAAACTGTAGTTTTACATCTATACACATATATATGAACATGTACACTATACTGTTTGATTTGGTGTCTTGTGTATTTGTTAAAATTCAGTTTTACGTCCCTTTCAAGATTATTTCAGCTCATATGAAAAGCACCAAACAGTAGGTGGGGTGAAAACGGGAGTACCCCGAAAAAAAAACACCTGGCACACCCGCAAACAGAACTTGACCTGTCTCACATGTGGCATTGTGGGTCTCGAACTCACACCAGACACAACGGTGAGATGATTAAGTGATTATGAAACAGCGCTCTTAACTGCTTGGCCACGGGGGACGCTTGCGTAATTTTTTTTAGTCATTAGAGGCGGTCAGCTTATCCTATCCACATTATATGTACCAGCCAGTCAGGAAATAAATGTTGACGTTAGGATCGGTCGCTGATCCGTTCTTCTGCCGAAAATGACGATCGAGTTCTCGGCTTCAATGGGGTGAAAAATCAAGACCTATAAAAAAACCTATACATGCGGTCTGCCTTCTCACTAGACAGTTTAATCCAGAAACTTACGATTTAGTATTAAATGCAGCAGTGAATTTTGTGATTCCTGCATTTGCCAATAGATAAAATATTTTTTTTTTCCTTTTTTTTCATTTCTTTTTAATTTTCTAAGCTTTATTGTCACAGGTGCGAAAAAAGGAAGAAACAAAGAAAAGGAAAAATAATTTTTGTTCTACCCGGAGTCGAACCCAGGACCTATCGATACAATGTCTTACACTCTAACTACTGAACTATTCAGCTAGGCGTCGTGGACAATTAGTTTTTGCGTGTCTCATTTAATACACCTCCGGTGGGTTGTTGGTAGTTTGGACTAAGTAATTCTTCATATCGCCCCTCGCCTTCGTCTCAAATATGCCCTCACGAGTCGTCGCCCATCACACACAAAGTCGTAACCGCAAGCGCCAGCAAACTTTACGTTCAAAAGTGAAAAATGTTACTCAGTTATCCATTAAGTAAAAATATGAAAACGTACATAAGGTGCAAAGAGCACAAAAATTCAACGCCAAAACATAACGCAGAGTCACCGCAGACGTCTCGCCTTGGAACGACCAGTAATATAAAATTACTGGTGGGTTTAAAGCATGTGGCCATGTAAAGTTTAGAATCCTTGATTATTATGTAAATTGTGACTAAGTGCCATATATGATTTACAGGTACTTTTTTTTATCATTACTGTTACATTTAATCGTCACGAGGTTTTCCAAACTGGCATCACTTGATCTGAATCTCTCGAGCCTAAAGGTTTTCCTTCAACACCGAACAGTCTTTACTAACAGGTACAGATAAGGTGGGGATTAACTGGTACTTCGAAGCTAGTTTTTAATACTGGGAAGCGATCTGAATTCACAGTTTCTGTTTGAATTGATGCTTACGCCCCAGTCAACAGCTAAGGTCATGTCGGGACGTTGCCTCCATTTTATGGGACTTTTACCCAAAATGAGGATATCATGACATCCAACAAGTGCTTGATATATAATAACCATTCAGCTAAACCACAAACAGGCTTATACGTATGAATGGTTTGACTTGAACCACTTTTCCTGGGCAGGTTCAGACCTGAGCAATTAAGCAGTAATCAGATGGTCAGTCAGTAGTGTATAATCTTTGCCAGGAGGCACAAGCATCCCATCTATTTCTTTAGGCCCCAAAGGGCGGGGCTAATATTCCCACCCGGCCTCCCTTGAAATTTTATGGGATCTGAACTGTGGCTGAACAGTGTCAACATCTGACTCTGGAAGTCTCCTTAGTATTTTAAGCAATTCGAAGCCTTAGGATGTGGGTCTTTTGTCATGCAGAGAATGTTGATTACTGTTTTTTTATGGAAATGCTCACCTTAGACACAAACTGTGAAAAGAATTCTGTTAAAAATTTGATATCTTGAGGACGATCAGGCAGTTAACAAAATGCACATGAAAAGGTGAAGGGTCGTTTAATTGTCCATAATACCATTTCTGTGAGTCTGAGAAGCACGCTTAATGCCGGGGTTGGAAGCAGAAGGACTGCTCTTTAACATAGTGTTAGCTGTTTTGGTTTGACTGCTGAAAGGTAACGACGCTGAGGTCAGAGTGGAAAAAATCGATGCGCACGGACTGTGCGTGGCTGTGATTCAAAACTACATGCAACAGGGAAAACGCAACCTTTTTTCCAACTACCTGAGTCTTTAACTCGCTTGTTTGATGCACTGTGAAATTAAGCTTGAAATCGGGAAAAGCATATTTACTGGACCATTCTCCAAGCATATGAAAAGATCGCACATGCTAGCTGTAAGAGTGTCGTGGGGGTCGCTCAAAATGAGCAATTACGCAAAAATAAGCTCTGGTAGAGGAAAGGATATCGAGCTGTACGCTTAGCTGTTCTCGCATCATTGTTTTCATAGATCTATAATTTGTCCATTGGCGTAATTGCAGCGGACATGAATAGTATTATGTTCAGAAAAAGTGTTTCTATTGCTACGTTGCACGGTTCATGGACAGAAAAAAAAAACATTTGTGGTAGATCAGTTTGATTCCGTGGTCCGGAGCTCTCGACGTTAAATGTGCATGTCATGCTTAAACACGTCCATTGCTTGAATGTAAACAGGGACGCTGATCACTCTATGTTTCTGCTGTTACTGTGAGCATTTTCGACTTGCCTTCTCGAGTTGTGGGTCTGGGCGGCGTGGTTGGTTTAACGCGCATGCGTGTTGCAGTGACTCGGTCTGTTCCGGCTTGTTGCTCGTGCGGCTCGAGTTGATATATCGAAAATGCTCTGTTACTGTAAAGAGTACTTTGTTTTTACCACATTTACAAGATTTCGACCTGAAAGCATGAGGGTCCTTGTGTGATCTGTACATCAAAGCAATCTTCAAACAGGCATTTTATTGTCGTCTGACTATAAATGATGCGGACTGCATGAAACAGGCGAGTCATTTGAAGATGCCATTGCATTATGGCCCACTCTTCCATTAATAATCTTGGATCTTTGAATTTGTTTGTTGTTTGTTTGTTTGTTTGTTTGTTTGTTTGTTTGTTTGTTTGAATTGATGCCCAGTCAACAGCTATGATCATGTGGTGACGTTGCCTCCATTTTTTTTTTACTTTTACTCCAAATTAGGAAGTCATGACATCAAAAAGGTGCTTCTTCAAATATAACAATCCAATTAAACCAATAAGGCTTATGTGTATGGATGGTTTGACTAAAACCACTTTGCCTGGGGAGATTCAGACCTGAGCGGTTAACCATTTATGGTCTTGGATCTGAATTTCGGACAGGAATCTCATAACTAAACATCAGTTTTATGAACTACGTTAATTTACGAACACAGGAATATTGTAGGGATACCTGATCGAAGATCGAGAATGAGATGGTACATAACAGATTTGAGACATTAATATGTCTTTAAAATTATACTCTGATTGTGTATCAGTCTATCTTGCTGGTAACACTAATGTCAGGTGAATAATACCGATACTGGTATAACACAATATTGATACAATATGAGCCGCCTCATGAGAAAACCGGATTTTTGCCTACGCGAAAACCAAGGCGCAGACCAGCTTCGCGGTAACCGCGAAGCTGATCAGCGCCTTTGTTTTCGCTACGCGGAGAGAAGAATTCCTCCTCTTAAATCCAAAATCTCAAGCTTCTAGCTTTCTTCTGTGACTGTAAAGGCCGATTTGTGTCGGACCTGGTCTGAAACCCCAAACACCGGTTTTCTCGCATCACGGCTCATATGATAGCAAATAATTGTGATCAAGTAATGGAATTATCGTCCAATGATCTAAGGAGGTTCGCACTTATTACATGTCTTTTTGCAATATACAGAGGCGATATGGTTATCAGCACACGAACTGTTCTCACATGAATATCCTGGTTGGTCAATGCAAGCGTTGATTTTCGGTGAAGTAGTAGAATTATGACTGGTAAACGGCGATGATGCTGGCCACGTGGTTGTGTGATACGCTTGCACAACTATTTGGACAGAGACTTGAACTTTGCTGCTGATATTTGGTTCGCCATTGGCTGCAATGCATTTGTAATCTCCGCTATCGATGGGTCGTATTTTAAATACATGACGTTGTTGACCTGATCTAATAATCCAGCCATTTGGTAGTTGCCAGGTAAAGGAGGGTTGTGGATTTCCGTCAGCAGTTTAATTTAAAGTAACGTTTTCCCTTTCAATATAAAGCAGCCTGTCCGGATGCTTGTCGATGTGCACAATGCTGGGCGGATAGAACACGTTGATGCCATTGCTGTCCCTGAATGCCGTATAGTGTTCCTGCCTGAAAACGCAGCGGAGGCGCATCCCGTTGTGTCGCCTCGTTACTGCAGGTATGTTCATCGTTATCTCGTGAACAAAGCTGCATTCAGATTCATATGTTTTAGCTACATTACTGCCCACAGGTTCGAGAGTCCCATTGGGGAAGAGATAATACATCTCTAGACCTCCTGTAGGGTGAGTGCTAACATCCGCCTTACATTTGACTTGAAGGGATGCCCCTTCTTTGAGGTTGGGTCCATGCAGTATTGTTATTCCACTGTCAGATGTTCTAGAGAATGTCCCGTGAGCCCCTAATGTAATATTATCTGTCTTTTTTATAGTCCAGTGTGTAGTGTATGAGTGATAGGGATCTTTACTATCTCTTGCGGTAAAAGTGGTCACCCATCGATATTGACCCGAATCGTTGCAATGAGCATTTATAAATGCTAACGTTAGCGTCCATTCCTTCGAAGAGACCAATGGCAAGCCGTTGTAGTTAAGAGATGATGTGAATTTTACCTCCGCAAGTGCTGTTTGATTGAGTGCCTCGTCGATATATTTTACGTTCGTAAGACCGCCATCACATATTACAATATCGTGAAATCCAGTATCCCCATCACGGCGCCTCTGCAACGTAACGGTTGCTACAGTGAGCACAGACGTAGCAATTTGTGGCAAGACCGTAATTTTACAATGTAATGTAAAACTTTCTCCTACTTCAGGATGAATCGGTACAACAAAGTTGTTGATATTTTAAAATCCCTGAAAAAAAAAATGAAGAATTAAACCCGAGTTCCATAAAGCAGTGAATACATGATAGTGGATGGGCCAGCCGCGATTTCGGCTACTCAACCCTCGTCAGTGACCATATAAATCTGCCAACATGGAGCCAGATATTGGCCCCCGCCCGTTTGGGCCTAAAGATACAGATGGGCTGCTTGTGCCTCTAGACAATGCTTATTGCCACTGACTGGTCATCCGATTACTGGTTTACAGCTCGGGTCTTCCAAGGGGAAGTGGTTTAAGTCAAACGAGCCATACATATAACTTGTGTGGTTATATTTGAAACAGGTTTTGGATGTCATGACATCGTAATGTTGGGAAAAGTCCCTCAAAATGGAATCAACGTCCCGACATGGCGATAGCTGTTGACTGGGATGTTAAGCATCAATTCATACAAACAAACAACATGGAGCCAGAGGCAACTACTGCCATTTTGTAAATTTCAACTGGACAGTCTATACATAGACGGCTTCATCCTTATAGAACCAAACGGCGAAAGAAAGTGCACCGTATACATATGCTTATGGAAACAGGCAAACTGACAACCGTTGAGTCATTCCTAAAATATCCGTATGTAAGAAGCTAACAGTACAAACGGTTTGGTTTTGTCTTTAGGCTAGTGTTAGCGGGGAAAACGCTGTCTCAGTCTTGAGCAGCTAATCAATATGAAAATATATCTCTATCAATAAATATACTGATATCAAAAACAAAGTCAGAGCATGTAGCTACTGTACAAACATAAACTAAATGATAAAATATTATACATGTAATTAAATATCGCATCATGAAAAAGAAAAGGTCAAAAGCCTATGATGACACGTATGTGAAGAATGTTTCTCGTGGATGGAATAATACCTTTAGTATCTATAAAATAAGGGTGGCTAGTAGACAAGGCTTGTTCAGTCATTGGTGGTTCTTCAGTCGTCACCGGTGTGGTGGTCTCCTCTGTGTTACCGTTGCGATACTGAAAAGTACATCATGCATACGCAAGGGCTAGAACACTTTGCTTTGAGCAATTCGTGTTATGACTACTGATGCTGTAGTAGTCTGTTTGATTCAAGGTAGACCTGACTTTGCAGTTTATAATAAAATATAAACGCTTGATCCTTTGAAAGCAGTGAAAACATTCACAGGGAGGTATTTTGGCCTATTGTGTAATTTCGGGTACTGAACCCTCGTCAGTGACCCTTTATAACCGTCGACGGTAGCCATATAAATATACTGCAATTTCACAAATTTACACAAGGTAAAAACGTTTTATTTTTTTTAGTTAGATAGTGAATACCTCCAAAAACAAGTATGTGGAATTGGGTCTGAAATTCCGTTACTTTATGAATCTTATTTATTTCTCCATGTCATCAGTTCCATGGGGGTGCAACTTCGTCACAATATGAATCATGATTTGCAAAATATCGTGAAATTTGAATGAGGAAATGATTACGAGTATTTTATTATGACCTCGGATTAAAACTTTAGCAAAGAATATGTAAATTGTTCCGACCGCACATCAAGTTAGCTTTAATGGGAATGTGCAAATAACACAGCGTACAGTGGCTGCAAGATAAGCTAAGGTTATGATCAAGGGTGGTCGGGTGGGAATATGGCCCCGCCCATTGGGCCTGTCCAGAAAAAGTGGTTTAGTCCAACCATCAATACATATAAGCCTTATAGGTATGCTTGGGTGGTTGTATGTATTTATGAATCACATTTTGAGCGTCATGACATCCAAATATTGGGTGAAAGTCCCATAAAATGGAGGCAAAGTCCCGACATGACCATTGCTGATGACTGGGACGTTAAGCACCAATTCAAACAAACAAATAAGGTTATGATCGTATTAAGTCCAGATGATTTCATTGGGTGATAGCACTGACCTAAGCCATACAGCACGTCAAGTTCATTGTGAAACCTTTACACATTTAAGCCTGATTTCCTTTTTTTTTTTTTTTTTTTTTTTTCGGAGAGAAATTTCGTTGAAAATTGAGATCCTAATGCTCCCAAAAATGACAGTGGACGCACCCAAATGATAATGATGGACAGGTCCATTCGTCAAAAAGATTTTTATCAAACTGGTCAGTCTTGCTTCACTCCCCAAACAATTTTGATTATCAAATCTCTTAACAGTAGATGAGCTTCAAGCCTATTCTTAGATTAACCTTGTGGATACAGCTTATCATACTTTGGTAAACCAATAAACAATTAAAGATTGAAATTCAGATTATGTTTGGCAAGTTAATCTGGTAGTTTCTGCCTATTACCTTTCCAGACAAGTTCATAGTAACCGATGAATGAATTTGTCAAGTGACATTTGATAATTTGAACAACATTAAAAACATTCATGTCAAACTTGCCAAACATATTTTTCCTATATATACTTAGAAAAACAATTGAGGGATATGGTTTTTGTTTCGATTTCATTGTTAAAGGTATAATTTTTTCTACCCAAATAATTAATAGATATGTAGCAGAACCATCACTGTGCAAAGATTCCATAAAATTTTCGCGTTGCCTGGAAGCGCTTCTTGCAGACTTGCAGAAACGTTGGAACACCCCTGAAATTGAAGTTCCAACTGTTGCCTACCCTACCGAATTCTGCCATTCCTCCCCTCGGTTCATTCAACTCCTAAACTGTTTTGATAATCGAAATGCCGGTACTTTTATGTCTAAAATACATATTGGGAAAATTTCAGAAATCTGTTATTTTTGGTTAAAAGCACGATTTTTTAGCAAAAATTTTTTTTTTGCTTAAAACGTTGCCCTTTAAGCTGCGAGTTTGGTACAGAAAACCGATTTGAGCTACGGCCATTAGTTTAGATTTTACAGTGTTTCAAAACATTTGCTAAAGAACTGAACATTACCTTAATGGGAATTTGCATTACGTGATTAAAAATTTGTCAACACATTTTAAAAAACGCTGTTTTGAGAAACCCAGAGCGCACATTCAAAAACGCATTTCAGTTTCATACTCACAGTGCAAAGGGAAACATTTTAAACGAAAAAAAAATTGGTTAAAAAATGTGTTTTTTACCAAAAATCACAGATTTCTGAAATTTCCCCAAAGCGCGTTTTAGACATAAAAGTGTCGCCATTTCGATTATCAAAACAGTTTTGCATTTGGATGAACCAGTAAGAGGGGGTAAATGAAAGATTTGGATAGGGTAGGGAGCAGTGATAACTTTAATTTTAGGGGTGTTCCATCATTTCTGCAAGTCTGCAAGAAGCGCTTCCAGGCAACGCAAAAATTTATGAAATCCTTGCAGAGTGATGGTTCTGCTACAAATCTATTAATTATTTGGGTAGAAAAGATTATACCTTTAGGAATGAAATCGAAACAAAAACCATATCCTTCAATTGTTTTTCTAAGTATAGTATATAAAAATTAAAATTGAGATCCTTCCGCGGTTTCGACTATTAAAGTCTCGTCAGTGACCCCTTAATAACTTAATATTTTGACGAGTCACACCCAAGACCTTTTCAAATCGCAGATCACCAAAAACGGAATACTTTTAAGATAGAGCTAAAGTACCGAGTAGAAAAATAAGTAAAATAAAGCGAATCGAGGACGAGCTGGTTTTACTTATTTTTTCTACGAGGGCTTTAACTAGCTTGTAGTATAACAGAACATCGGTTGACAGATCCGTACTGTAACTTCCAATATCAGGATAGTTTTCATTCCGCCTCCATCCTGAGTATTAATATGTAGACCCGCCTCCTTTGATACTCACTTGTATTGGATTTCATGTAACAAAAACTTCAAAGGAATAACAGAAAGTTAAATTACAACTTACACATATGTATACATGATGGCCAGTATAAATTGTTACACTTTGGTTGTTGTTCATTATATGTTGACAAGGAGGCAAGTTATCAAATAGAACACTTCCTATAGAGATGAGGTTTACTGAAGGGAAACAGCTGAGATCGAGTTTACTGTTCGTCAGTCTATCAAACGAGATTCTTTCGACGTTCCTATTAATATTCCGTCCTCTATATACCCCATCACCCTGGAACACACATGACCACAGAACGTGGTATCCTTGACAAACATTGTCTAAATATTCTGAAGAACTTAGTGTTATTAGCAGTCCGTAAACGCAATTACACAAAATAAACTTCATGTTTTTATTTTGTTATTATTATTATTACTATTTTTTTCAGTTTTAATTGTTCTCTCGCAGTTTTTGCAGTACATTAATATTGTAAATAAGTGTCTGATAACTTATCGTCATATTTATCAGCTCAACAAAATACATATACTGGACAAATTAAGTTAGGGATCAAACTTGTACACAGTAATTTTCAGGTGATTTCGAGATGCTGCTGAAATAAAACAGTTCAGTCATTAAGGTAATTCATTTCCTAAGCCTTTGTAGATATGAAAATTAAATTTCAAGTCCTTGCTGCACTCTACAAAAAGAGGCTTAAATTCAGACTATCCTAAAAATTAAAGTCTTCAGCAAAACATGTCCATGAAAAGTATACCCCCTCATACCACACTGTTCACCGCATCTCAAACTCATACTTCACCCTTTACCATTATATCAATGCTGGTTGTCCGCTCATGAGTGCCTTTGTAAAAGGTTACACCCATTGCCATCCAAAATAAGCATCACCGCCCGTAAAACAGCATTCTACAAAATTGTAGGGGACACACTATATAGTAGCCCACCATAGATGAGGGTTGATTGAGGATTGATAGAAAAAGGTTTTAAGGGTAAAGTAATTGCATGAACGTATCGTTAGGATCTCTAAACGGGTGAAAATGAAGAAAAAGAATGGTCCAGTCGTCGAGCGCCTGTGTACACGACAGGTCATCATACTAAAACATTCGGGATGCCGGGTAGTGCTATAAAATTAAGTTCACGGGCGGTGATTCTTATTTTGGATGAAGGCAGTGGATGCGACCAGGCTTTAATGAGAAGACAACTAGCATTGAAATAACGGTAAAGGGTGAAATCCGAGTTTGAGATGCGGGAAGTCCCATGACTCCATAAAACTAGAACACCGCGTTTCCAGCCTTGTCTATATAGTAGCCCACAGACGAGGGTTGATTGAGGATTGCTAGAAAAGGTTTTATGGCTAAAGTAATTGCATGAACGTATCGTTAGGGTCTCCAAACAGGTGAAAATGCAAATAATAATAATGATAAAATAAAAATTGGTCCAGTCATCGAGTGCCTGTGACGAAGAGTTGTGCACGACAGCCGCCGACATATAATTAGGGGATAACTGTATTCAAATTTTTCATTTGGGGTGGTATATCGTCGGATATACGGTCGGAAATTTTGTTTTACGGCGACGCGTCAGCGGAGCCGTAAAACATGATTTCCGACCGTATATCCGACGATATACCACCCCAAATGAAAAATTTGAATATTGTTATCCCCATTCTAATGTACTTTTTAACTATAAACATCGAAAAAATACATTGTTTTCCGCAAAACGTGAGCGTCACCAGCGACGAAAAACACGTTAACCAATCACAAGCGACGTTGCTCATGACGTTGGGTTTCCGACGGTATATCGCAGAATATACCGTCGCAATGTTTTGACGTTATCCAATCAGACGTCGCGTTACATTCTCAAGTGCATTAGAATGCGATATGTTATGTGTTCACAAAAGGGTTACTTTTTGTTTTTATTGCTGAGAAAACGCATTCAAACAAACGTATTATACATGAAGATATGAAATACATATACAATATTCACAAGCATATAGTAACAGTTTATCAAAAAGAGTACTTAGCGTAGCTCAAAGTTCAACTCGTGAGTGTGCAACAACAGGGCCTGTTGAAAATACCAATGATAATATACAGATAAACAAATGAATCATTAACTAAAACTTAAAGTAATCAAACGCCCGTTTTCATTGTTTCATGGGAACGCAACCTTTTGCTGACGCATTTATGGTGTCATTTTAGTGTTATGTCAATTTCATTTTTAATCACTCATCAGGAAACCATGTCCGTGTAATGTGTACCCCCCTATACCCCACTACCTATTTTTCTTATTTTTGCTCCAAAACATAGATTGTTGGTACTCGTTAGAACCCGATGCGGTTCTAACGTGTACCCACAATTTTTGTTTTGAGAAAAAAAATGTTAAAAACATCATTTTTTATAATGGTATAACAAGCAGGATTTTCCTACTAGTAGAGCAGTTGTATAAAGAAACCAACCATAATTTTAAAAGCACTAACTTTCAAAGGTTGAAAAAAATGGGATGCGCTATTTGTATGTTTTATTGTGCCCCAGTTCAAATTAACTTTGTTGTATACAGTATATTGATAGTTTATGAAATGTGGCGTGCCTTTGAACAATAATGAAGTCAATCTAGTATGTCTTTTATATAGGGCCATGTAGCGTAATTATCTATAATTACAATTTGACAATGTCTTTGGCAAGGGTATTGAAAATGTAATTTTACAAACATGACTTTTGTATCATGAGAAACATTGTCTAATGCACGGACTGAAAACATTAAAAACACGACTGGTCAAAGCATTTGACATGTATTACCCAGACTGAAGTATATCAGCCAACTGAATCCGAGATTTTACGGCCATAGAAAGCCGTCGTTTCTGAGCGTGCTGGTTTGATTCTACTTGGCATGAATCATCGAAGACAGTTTATGTCACAACGATGACCATTAAAGCAAAAACACGCTATTATGTTATTTTGATCACACAAACGTTTCCTTTAAAACAGATTTTCAGGATTTTTCATGAGTGAACATCACAAAGCGGATCTTATTTCTTAAATCACACCTTTAAGAAACAGTTTTAGAGATACATCCGCGGCCTAGTTGTTGACAATAGGCATGGTCGTGTTAACGTTATTGTAATGATTTAACTAACTACACAAAGCAGTATGCCATTGTTTTAAACTTGATCGTTATTGTAATGATTTAACTAACTACACAAAACAGTATGCCATTGTTTTAAACTTGATTGTTGTGATAATGAAAAAGGCGCATTGATTGAATCAGTTTACATAATTTATAAATTAGAGTTTTACCGGTGAGTATGTTTTATAAACATTTTAAAGCATACTTGTAACCGAACACTGGCTTAAATATTTAATAAGTCTTTCTTGTATTAATGGAAATAACATCTTGAAATCTATTGAGTATCTTGACTAGAAAATATCTATACAACATATTAAGGGTGGTCGGGTGGGAATATTGGCCCCGCCCATTGGGGCCTAGCAGAAATAGATGGGCTGTTTATCCCTCCAGGCAAACTGACCATCTGATTACTGGTTAACCGCCCCAGTCTACGCCTGCCCAGGAAAAGTGGTTTAGTCAAACCATCCGTATTATAAGCCTGTTTGGTTTGGTGGTTATCATTTTTGTAGCTCATTTTGAATTTCATGTTTTACTCTCTACAGTTTTCAGATAGGAATACAGAATGCCACCAAAATCTTCGGGGAAGAAACCTTATAAGGACCCATTAAAAGTTCAAAATACGGATGACCCTATCAAGGCACGTGTACCAGAACCGAAACCCTACGTGGACCCCTTGAGGGGCAATCCAACAACTTTGAAACTCCAGCCTGTGAAATATGAATACAAGCCGTACAACAGTTTTCATGAGTTCAAACCCAGTAACATTGACCCGTTAACCGGAAGACCGTACCGACAGCGCAAGCACAAACAAGAGTCGGAAGAACCGGAAGCGGAAAAGGAAGAACAACCGATAAAAGTAAGTTCATGTTTTAGTCGTGTTTCAGATGGATACATGTAATAAGTACTATGTAAATTGAAGTGGATGCGATGGGAGTCTGTTGTTTAACAAGCATCTCATGGGGCGGATCCAGGATTTCTGGGAGAGGGGGGTTGTTTTTAGATATTCTACCAGAGTTTTCGTAAATTTACCCATGGAATTGAAAAAAATGTGGCCCAAGAGGGGATTTCAAGGGAACCCCTTCTAAATCCGCTGCATCTAGCGATACAGCTGATGTCCTTTATTTCTACGTATCATAAGCGAATACAGATTATGTCATGCTATGGACTGGCCTCAATAACCAAATTCCATAGAATGTCGGACGTCTACATTTGAGCCGCGACGCAAGAAAACCGGTCTTTCCGACAAGGTCTGACACAAACCGGCCTGTACAAGCACAGAAAAGAGCTAGAAGCTTGAAATTTCGGATTTAAGTAGAAGAGGAATTGTACTATCCGTGTAGCGAAAACAAAGGCGCTGATGATCTGCGCCTTTGTTTTCGCATAGGCAATAATCCCGTTTTCTCACGATGCGGCTCATTTACTTTACGTAGATTCTAATATGATTATAAAACATTATGCGGTTGTTACGATATTAATTTAAGCAAATTATCGACTTATCATGAGATAAAAAGAGATGGACATACGGGTAGGGTAGACGTACACCATTTGATTACCTGTGATACCATCAAGAAAACATGTCCATGAAAAGTATACCTTCTTGCCCCCTAATTTTATATAGTAAAACTGATGTGTACAGAGGTATACCTCATTTTTCCAGAGGATGTTCTAAGGTGAGCCCACAATCAATGTTTTGAGCAAAAACATGTACACTGTTGCAAGATTTCAGAAAAAAAAAAATCAATTTTTACAGCTGAAAAAAGTACAGGTCAAAAAAGTTAGCAGCTTTGCAGCATGGCAGGACGAAATTAGTAAGTTAGCAGGATGGCCGTACGGCTGGTTAAGTAAGTTAGCAGCATGGCAGTATGGCCGAAGGAAATGTCAATTAACCAGTGTGGTCGTACAAAAGACAAAAACGTAACATTAGTAAAATAACTAAAATGCTCACAAATAATTGAAAAAATATATCTTATTTGCAAAATTAGTCCTGTTCGCAGGATGAATATCAGGACAGATGGGATTTCTGGAGAACCGTCCAATGTAGGAAAACGCTTTATATCTCTAAATACATGCGCTGGTAGGGCTAACTGTCGAGTAGTATAGCAGTATGGATTTTCATCGTCTTGGCGGAACGGTGTCGGCAAAAGGCAAATTTCATCCTGCTAGCAGCACGAAAATGACCAGCAGCATGGGATTTCTGGAGAACCGTTCAATGTAGGAAAACGCTTTATATCTCTAAATGCATGCGCTGGTAGGGCTAACTGTCGAGTAGTATAGCAGTATGGATTTTCATCGTCTTGGCGGAACGGTATCGGCAAAAGGCAAATTTCGTCCTGCTAGCAGCATGAAAATCACCAGCAGCATGGGATTTCTGGAGAACCGTCCAATGTAGGAAAACGCTTTATATCTCTAAATGCATGCGCTGGTGGGGCTAACTGTCGAGTAGTATAGCAGTATGGATTTTCATCGTCTTGGCGGAACGGTATCGGCAAAAGGCAAATTTCGTCCTGCTAGCAGCATGAAAATGACCAGCAGCATGGGATTTCTGGAGAACCGTTCAATGTAGGAAAACGCTTTATATCTCTAAATACATGCGCTGGTAGGGCTAACTGTCGAGTAGTAAAGCAGTATGGATTTTCAAAGTCTTGGCGGAACGGTGTCGGCAAAAGGCAAATTTCATCCTGCTAGCAGCACGAAAATGACCAGCAGCATGGGATTTCTGGAGAACCGTTCAATGTAGGAAAACGCTTTATATCTCTAAATGCATGCGCTGGTAGGGCTAACTGTCGAGTAGTATAGCAGTATGGATTTTCATCGTCTTGGCAGAAGGATATCGGCAAAAGGCAAATTTCGTCCTGCTAGCAGCATGAAAATGACCAGCAGCATGGAATTTCTGGAGAACCGTCCAATGTAGGAAAACGCTTTATATCTCTAAATACATGCGCTGGTAGGGCTAACTGTCGAGTAGTATAGCAGTATGGATTTTCATCGTCTTGGCGGAACGGTGTCGGCAAAAGGCAAATTTCATCCTGCTAGCAACACGAAAATGACCAGCAGCATGGGATTTCTGGAGAACCGTTCAATGTAGGAAAACGCTTTATATCTCTAAATGCATGCGCTGGTAGGGCTAACTGTCGAGTAGTATAGCAGTATGGATTTTCATCGTCTTGGCGGAACGGTATCGGCAAAAGACAAATTTCGTCCTGCTAGCAGCATGAAAATCACCAGCAGCATGGGATTTCTGGAGAACCGTCCAATGTAGGAAAACGCTTTATATCTCTAAATGCATGCGCTGGTAGGGCTAACTGTCGAGTAGTATAGCAGTACGGATTTTCATCGTCTTGGCGGAACGGTATCGGCAAAAGGCAAATTTCGTCCTGCTAGCAGCATGAAAATGACCAGCAGCATGGGATTTCTGGAGAACCGTTCAATGTAGGAAAACGCTTTATATCTCTAAATACATGCGCTGGTAGGGCTAACTGTCGAGTAGTATAGCAGTATGGATTTTCATCGTCTTGTCGGAACGGTGTCGGCAAAAGGCAAATTTCATCCTGCTAGCAGCACGAAAATGACCAGCAGCATGGGATTTCTGGAGAACCGTTCGATGTAGGAAAACGCTTTATATCTCTAAATGCATGCGCTGGTAGGACTAACTGTCGAGTAGTATAACAGTATGGATTTTCATCGTCTTGGCAGAACGGTATCGGCAAAAGGCAAATTTCGTCCTGCTAGCAGCATGAAAATGACCAGCAGCATGGGATTTCTGGAGAACCGTCCAATGTAGGAAAACGCTTTATATCTCTAAATACATGCGCTGGTAGGGCTAACTGTCAAGTAGTATAGCAGTATGGATTTTCATCGTCTTGGCGGAACGGTGTCGGCAAAAGGCAAATTTCATCCTGCTAGCAGCACGAAAATGACCAGCAGCATGGGGTTTCTGGAGAACCGTTCAATGTAGGAAAACGCTTTATATCTCTAAATGCGTGCGCTGGTAGGGCTAACTGTCGAGTAGTATAGCAGTATGGATTTTCATCGTCTTGGCGGAACGGTATCGGCAAAAGGCAAATTTCGTCCTGCTAGCAGCAGGAAAATGACCAGCAGCATGGGATTTCTGGAGAACCGTCCAATGTAGGAAAACGCTTTATATCTCTAAATGCATGCGCTGGTAGGGCTAACTGTCGAGTAGTATAGCAGTATGGATTTTCATCGTCTTGGCGGAACGGTGTCGGCAAAAGGCAAATTTCGTCCTGCTAGCAGCATGAAAATGACCAGCAGCATGGGATTTCTGGAGAACCGTTCAATGTAGGAAAACGCTTTATATCTCTAAATACATGCGCTGGTAGGGCTAACTGTCGAGTAGTATAGCAGTATGGATTTTCAAAGTCTTGGCGGAACGGTGTCGGCAAAAGGCAAATTTCATCCTGCTAGCAGCACGAAAATGACCAGCAGCATGGGATTTCTGGAGAACCGTTCGATGTAGGAAAACGCTTTATATCTCTAAATGCATACGCTGGTAGGGCTAACTGTCGAGTAGTATAGCAGTATGGATTTTCATCGTCTTGGCAGAACGGTATCGGCAAAAGGCAAATTTCGTCCTGCTAGCAGCATGAAAATGACCAGCAGCATGGGATTTCTGGAGAACCGTCCAATGTAGGAAAACGCTTTATATCTCTAAATACATGCGCTGGTAGGGCTAACTGTCGAGTAGTATAGCAGTATGGATTTTCATCGTCTTGGCGGAACGGTATCGGCAAAAGGCAAATTTCGTCCTGCTAGCAGCATGAAAATGACCAGCAGCATGGGATTTCTGGAGAACCGTTCAATGTAGGAAAACGCTTTATATCTCTAAATACATGCGCTGGTAGGGCTAACTGTCGAGTAGTATAGCAGTATGGATTTTCAAAGTCTTGGCGGAACGGTGTCGGCAAAAGGCAAATTTCATCCTGCTAGCAGCACGAAAATGACCAGCAGCATGGGATTTCTGGAGAACCGTTCGATGTAGGAAAACGCTTTATATCTCTAAATGCATGCGCTGGTAGGGCTAACTGTCGAGTAGTATAGCAGTATGGATTTTCATCGTCTTGGCAGAACGGTATCGGCAAAAGGCAAATTTCGTCCTGCTAGCAGCATGAAAATGACCAGCAGCATGGGATTTCTGGAGAACCGTCCAATGTAGGAAAACGCTTTATATCTCTAAATACATGCGCTGGTAGGGCTAACTGTCGAGTAGTATAGCAGTATGGATTTTCATCGTCTTGGCGGAACGGTATCGGCAAAAGGCAAATTTCGTCCTGCTAGCAGCATGAAAATGACCAGCAGCATGGGATTTCTGGAGAACCGTTCAATGTAGGAAAACGCTTTATATCTCTAAATACATGCGCTGGTAGGGCTAACTGTCGAGTAGTATAGCAGTATGGATTTTCAAAGTCTTGGCGGAACGGTGTCGGCAAAAGGCAAATTTCATCCTGCTAGCAGCACGAAAATGACCAGCAGCATGGGATTTCTGGAGAACCGTTCGATGTAGGAAAACGCTTTATATCTCTAAATGCATGCGCTGGTAGGGCTAACTGTCGAGTAGTATAGCAGTATGGATTTTCATCGTCTTAGCAGAACGGTATCGGCAAAAGGCAAATTTCGTCCTGCTAGCAGCATGAAAATGACCAGCAGCATGGGATTTCTGGAGAACCGTCCAATGTAGGAAAATGCTTTATATCTCTAAATGCATGCGCTGGTAGGGCTAACTGTCGAGTAGTATAGCAGTATGGATTTTCATCGTCTTGGCGGAACGGTATCGGCAAAAGGCAAATTTCGTCCTGCTAGCAGCATGAAAATGACCAGCAGCATGGGATTTCTGGAGAACCGTTCAATGTAGGAAAACGCTTTATATCTCTAAATACATGCGCTGGTAGGGCTAACTGTCGAGTAGTATAGCAGTATGGATTTTCAAAGTCTTGGCGGAACGGTGTCGGCAAAAGGCAAATTTCATCCTGCTAGCAGCACGAAAATGACCAGCAGCATGGGATTTCTGGAGAACCTTTCGATGTAGGAAAACGCTTTATATCTCTAAATGCATGCGCTGGTAGGGCTAACTGTCGAGTAGTATAGCAGTATGGATTTTCATCGTCTTGACAGAACGGTATCGGCAAAAGGCAAATTTCGTCCTGCTAGCAGCATGAAAATGACCAGCAGCATGGGATTTCTGGAGAACCGTCCAATGTAGGAAAACGCTTTATATCTCTAAATACATGCGCTGGGAGGGCTAACTGTAGAGTAGTATAGCAGTATGGATTTTCATCGTCTTGGCGGAACGGTATCGGCAAAAGGCAAATTTCATCCTGCTAGCAGCACGAAAATGACCAGCAGCATGGGATTTCTGGAGAACCGTTCAATGTAGGAAAACGCTTTATATCTCTAAATGCATGCGCTGGTAGGGCTAACTGTCGAGTAGTATAGCAGTATGGATTTTCATCGTCTTGGCGGAACGGTATCGGCAAAAGGTAAAATTTCGTCCTGCTAGCAGCATGAAAATCACCAGCAGCATGGGATTTCTGGAGAACCGTCCAATGTAGGAAAACGCTTTATATCTCTAAATGCATGCGCTGGTAGGGCTAACTGTCGAGTAGTATAGCAGTATGGATTTTCATCGTCTTGGCGGAACGGTATCGGCAAAAGGCAAATTTCGTCCTGCTAGCAGCATGAAAATGACCAGCAGCATGGGATTTCTGGAGAACCGTTCAATGTAGGAAAACGCTTTATATCTCTAAATACATGCGCTGGTAGGGCTAACTGTCGAGTAGTATAGCAGTACGGATTTTCAAAGTCTTGGCGAAACGGTGTCGGCAAAAGGCAAATTTCATCCTGCTAGCAGTACGAAAATGACCAGCAGCATGGGATTTCTGGAGAACCGTTAAATGTAGGAAAATGCTTTATATATCTAAATACATGCGCTGGTAGGGCTAACTGTCGAGTAGTATAGCAGTATGGATTTTCAAAGTCTTGGCGGAACGGTGTCGGCAAAAGGCAAATTTCATCCTGCTAGCAGCACGAAAATGACCAGCAGCATGGGATTTCTGGAGAACCGTTCAATGTAGGAAAACGCTTTATATCTCTAAATGCATGCGCTAGTAGGGCTAACTGTTGAGTAGTATAGCAGTATGGATTTTCATCGTCTTGGCAGAAGGATATCGGCAAAAGGCAAATTTCGTCCTGCTAGCAGCATGAAAATGACCAGCAGCATGGGATTTCTGGAGAACCGTCCAATGTAGGAAAACGCTTTATATCTCTAAATACATGCGCTGGTAGGGCTAACTGTCGAGTAGTATAGCAGTATGGATTTTCATCGTCTTGGCGGAACGGTATCGGCAAAAGGCAAATTTCATCCTGCTAGCAGCACGAAAATGACCAGCAGCATGGGATTTCTGGAGAACCGTTCAATGTAGGAAAACGCTTTATATCTCTAAATGCATGCACCCCGCACCCCGCTTCCCTCCCCTCTCTCCCCGCTTCCCTCCCCTCTCTCCCCGCTTTCCTCCCCCTCTCTCCCCGCCTCCCTTCCCTCTCTCCCCGTACCCCCGCCCCCTGTCCACCCCGCCTATACATGTATATACCTGACTGTCCGCTATCTTTATTTACGTTTGCAATCTAAAATCTCTGACTTTTTGGCGACTTCCATCTGCTTTGACTGACATGGATATGGCTTCCAGCTACTTAATAAAATAAAATTGTTAGAGCCTTTGGAATCAGTAAAAACATTGGTGGAAAGGTGGGTCATATTGTACAATTTCGGGTAATGAACCTTCATCAGTGACCCTTTACAAACTGGCAGCAAAAGCCAGACATCATGAGACATTATTGCTGCAATTTCAAGAATTTACACCAGTGTAGTCTAAATCAACGACTCATATTCCCAAATGGGCAAAATAATCATAATACTGTTAAGAAGGTGATTCTTACGTACAATAAATTTGAAATACTCCAAATATTCTCACTGATCCCAAACGATCAAAAGGAAAATATAATCTGCACTATAGATGATGTACGGGGATACTTTTTAGGGCCGCCACACGGCACAACACCAGCTGCAGTAATAGCAAATAAAATAGAATTATTAGAGCCTTTGGAATCAGTAAAAACATTGAAAGTGAAAAAGTCTAACCCATCATGTAAATCAGTCTATGACTTTTTTCAAGTAGCACATTAGACAGAGCTATCAGGTACAATTTCAGGTCTTTCGGCAATGGATTACCTGATTGGTCAAGATTTCAAAGACCTCTTGGAACCATATCTAATTTTATCAAAGCAGGGCAGTTAGTCAGGAATGTGGCAAGTCATTAAAACCAGATAGGCTGGCTCTTTCCTGACAAATTACCTTAGAATACCAAACATTTCAGTTTGGAAAACTTTTACATTAAAATGCAAACAGCAACATGTATTACTAATAAATAATACTAAAACAAAGGAAAAATGATTTTTTTTTAGATCAAGGAAAACAGTGCGTTTTCAAGGAAAATAATTGCTAACAGAGAAATTTATGCAGAACAGTTCAGAGAGTAGTTGTGTGCCTTTGGAAGATTTGCTGGAGAGAAAACAATTGTTTGTTTGTTTGTATTGAGGCTTAACGTTCCAGTCAGCAATTCGTTTCAGTCATGCCGAGACGGAGCCAACTCTTCCTGGTTTAACCAGTACGGTAGGGAGTTAATGTGTCTTGCTCAATGACCCTGTCGGGATCGAACTAAGGACCTCTGTATTCGGAGCCCGACACTCTACCACTACGCCACCGCGCTCCCTTGTTTTATGAGAAAATCTGCATGTGTGACACTAAAAGACATGGGTCAGCTGTGCTGCCTCCATGCAGACTGATCAGTGTCTGTTTTTCACTGTTGCCTAGATAGTACGAGCATATTATATACTATTTATAGTCTCTAAAATGATTTAAACCATCCTTTAACTGAAGACAGATTTTCTTGTCAGTGTGAACATTTACAAGAAAACGTATGCATTAATATGCATGGGCTGAGCAGAAACCTCTGCTCAGCAATAATATGCTCTAGATAATATATATTTTTTACTTCAGAATATAAACACATTACATGTATATGCTGTATGAGATATACATCCTATTGATTATAAGGAGATTGATCAGACTGCTAAACAGGCTACCTCAAGACATGTTGTTTTTCACTAGTGCATGCATGTCTATCATGACTTTACAGCACCACAAGCTGTCCTCGAAAGTGAAAAACAAGTTTAGCATATTAAAGTACAGAATACTGTATTATCCTCCAATAATTATGGTGTAGAATTATTTTTGTTTTTAAATCCTGATTCATATGGATATTGCACATACTTCAACTACATTCTGCTTTGATAGTAAGCACAAGACAAATTCTGGTAGTAGTAGACAGGTTAAAATTAATTACTGTTGTGGCAGATGGTGATAAAACTCTCAGCAGGGTCAGCAATTTGATGTAATACTGGGGGCTAATGATCCTGGAGAAACAGTAAACCTTTGATCCCTTTATCCAATGAAAGGCCATAGAAATTTTGTTGGCCGAACTACCAGAAATCTATACCCCATTGAGGTACTTGGAAGCTCTGTCTAATAAGCTCTTGCTTTTTTCTATACCTGGCTTAAAATTAATCAATGTTTGAAATATTGGTAACCCCGCACCATGACCTCAAAAGGGGTAGACGTGGGGGGATCTGGTAATCTGTATTTCCAATATTGATTTTTTTGTAAGCTGGAAACCATCTGGTAATGCAAAAATGGCGAATAAAACCATTTAAAAAAATAAATAAAAAAATACACCACATAAGATCCACCTTTTTGCCAAGGCCAACTGAGTGAGGCTCATATCTAATGTATCAGCTTTAAAAATGCTTCGTATCAACTCATGCTGGTATTTCTGTGGAGGAGCTTTGGGTCATCTTTACTGGTTGCCGCTTTGCAGGAGTGTACGTAGCTGTTAAAGATCACTCCACTGTGTTACTCAGGAAAATAAGCAACCGATCAGTTGTACACCGCATATAAGGCATCTAGAGATCCAGGAAGGAATAAAAGCTTCTTGGATCTGCGACGGCAAACAAAACGGAAAAAATACAACATTATTCTCACTGCGAAGGTCTTCTCGGCCTCGGCAACAATGATGGTCATGTGACATGGAAACATTATTTAGTTTATCTTCTGAAAACATTTGGCGGCCCCCGTGGCCGAGTTATTAAGGTCGCTGACTTCAGTGCTCTTGATCATTCGATCATCTCACCGCTGTGGGTTCGTCCTCGCACGGGGCACGAGTCACATGTGGGACAAGCCAAGTTCTGCTTGCGGGTGTGTCAGGTGGTTTTTCCCCGGGTATGCCGGGTTTCGTCCCACCTAATAATTGATTCGTCTCGATATGAGTGAAAAAGCTTGAAAGGGACGTAAAACTGAATCCAAAAAAAGAAAACTCCAAAAAGGACCAACATGGCCCTGTTCGCTAGACTCATCAGGACTTTCATCTGTGCCGGGTCTTTGCCAGATAATGTCACAAAAGACTGGTCTCTTGCTAATACGTATTTGCGCCCTGTTGAAGAAAGGTGACAGGTCTCTGGCTCGCAATTACCACCCTGTTGCTTTGACTTGCAATCACTTGCATCCCAAGAAAGCTCCATGAAAAGAGTGTATGTTCAAATATTATAAAATGTTTGTGGGACAGCATCAGATTGCATTTGGTAGAAAAATGTAAAACTCGTGAAACGGGGTCTCCGACGAAACAAAGTAGAGTTGCCCAGTGAGTGTGTTTCGGTGGCTTGGTGTGGCCTCTGGTACAGCAGCATGGATTTTTGGAAACTTGGCAGAACAGCAGGGCTCGAAGCGTTTCTTTTGGCTAAAAGAAAATGCGAATACCACGCTCCAGCAGGATGAGATTAATACTGGAGAACCAAGTAGTTTTGGAAATCGCTGTATATCACTGGCTGTTTGCATTGGACAGATAAACAGACGAGTACCACAGCAGCATGGAGCTTCTGAACGTTGCTTGGACAGTTTCCGTCCAAAAGTGGCATCGGACTGCTTTTGTTCAAAAAGTGCATAACTCGTGAAACGGGGTTTCCGACCGTTTGTGAAACACTCAATGATCCAGCACTCATTAAATAATTGAGTTATAGTTATATGAGGAAGCAAGGATTTATCGTTCAAGCATCAGCTTTTTGTAGGGCATTGTCCTATTTCGTGCCCCTGGCGGGCCGTCGTTGGGCCGATATGCCAAGATGTCGCTGACGGACCGCCAGCGGCCCGCTTTCTGCTCTAAGAGAATGTGAATTTCTTTCAGAGATCAAATAATTTTCTTTCTTTGCCATTTCTACCTAATGTAGAAATGCATTAATGTCAATTCCTGGCACTGAGATGTATTTTTGTCAGGCAATTTGTTATTTCGGGCCCCTGACGGGCCGTCATGGGGCCGATATGCCGCGATGCCCACTTAATGCCGCTGACGGGCCGATATATGCATGCTGGCTATACCAAGCTTCAGCAGGATGTGATTACTGGAGAACCAAGAAGTGTTGAAAGTCGCTATTTATCACTGGCCTGTTTGGACAGATAAACTGGTGAGTACCATAGCAGCATGAATCTTTTTAACAGTGCCTGGACAGTAGCCGCCCGAAAGTGGCATCGGACTGCATTTGGTCGAAAAAGTGCAGAACTCGTAAAATGGGGTTTCTGAACCAAACCAAAGCTTCAAAACGGTTCTCAGCCCAATGAGTGTGTTTCGATGGCTTGGATTGTCCTCTGGTACAGCAGCATGGATTTTCGGAAACTTGGCAGAACAGCAGGGCTCGAAGCGTTTTTTTGGCTACAAGAAAAGCGAATACCACGCTCCGGTAGGATGCGATTACTGGAGAACCAAGTAGTTTTGGAAATCGCTGTATATCACTGGCTGTTCGCAATGGACAGATAAACAAGCGAGTACTATAGCAGGATGGATCTTTTGAACGTTGCCTGAGCAGTAGCTATCCAAAAGTGGCTTCGGACTGCATTTGGTCGAAACGAGCAAAACTCGTGAACAGGGGTATCGGACCATACCAAGCAGAGTTATCAAACGGCCCTTAGCCCAGTGACCGTGTTTAGATGGCTTCTCCAGAAATCCCATGCTGCTGGTCATTTTCGTGCTGCTAGCAGGATGAAATTTGCCTTTTGCCGACACCGTTCCGCCAAGACTTTGAAAATCCAAACTGCTATACTACTCGACAGTTAGCCCTACCAGCGCATGCATTTAGAGATATAAACCGTTTTCCTACATTGGACGGTTCTCCAGAAATCGAGGAAAACGGTCATTTTCATGCTGCTAGCAGGACGAAATTTGCCTTTTGCCGATACCGTTCCGCCAAGACGATGAAAATCCATACTGCTATACTACTCGACAGTTAGCCCTACCAGCGCATGCATTTAGAGATATAAAGCGTTTTCCTACATTGAACGGTTCTCCAGAAATCCCATGCTGCTGGTCATTTTCGTGCTGCTAGCAGGATGAAATTTGCCTTTTGCCGACACCGTTCCGCCAAGACTTTGAAAATCCATACTGCTATACTACTCGACAGTTAGCCCTACCAGCGCATGTATTTAGAGATATAAAACGTTTTCCTACATTGGACGGTTCTCCAGAAATCCCATGCTGCTGGTCATTTTCATGCTGCTAGCAGGACGAAATTTGCCTTTTGCCGATACCGTTCCGCCAAGACTTTGAAAATCCATACTGCTATACTACTCGACAATTAGCCCTACCAGCGCATGTATTTAGAGATATAAAGCGTTTTCCTACATTGGACGGTTCTCCAGAAATCCCATGCTGCTGGTCATTTTCATGCTGCTAGCAGGACGAAATTTGCCTTTTGCCGATATCGTTCCGCCAACCCTATGAAAATCCATACTGCTATACTACTCGACAGTTAGTCCTACCAGCGCATGCATTTAGAGATATAAAGCGTTTTCCTACATTGAACGGTTCTCCAGAAATCCCATGTTGCTGGTCATTTTCGTGCTGCTAGCAGGATGAAATTTGCCTTTTGCCGACACCGTTCCGCCAAGACTTTGAAAATCCATACTGCTATACTACTCGACAGTTAGCCCTACCAGCGCATGTATTTAGAGATATAAAGCGTTTTCCTACATTGGACGGTTCTCCAGAAATCCCATGCTGCTGGTCATTTTCATGCTGCTAGCAGGACGAAATTTGACTTTTGCCGATACCGTTCCGCCAAGACTATGAAAATCCATACTGCTATACTACTCGACAGTTAGTCCTACCAGCGCATGCATTTAGAGATATAAAGCGTTTTCCTACATTGAACGGTTCTCCAGAAACCCCATACTGCTGGTCATTTTCGTGCTGCTAGCAGGATGAAATTTGCCTTTTGCCGACACCGTTCCGCCAAGACTTTGAAAATCCATACTGCTATACTACTCGACAGTTAGCCCTACCAGCGCATGTATTTAGAAATATAAAGCGTTTTCCTACATTGGACGGTTCTCCAGAAATCCCATGCTGCTGGTCATTTTCATGCTGCTAGCAGGACGAAATTTGCCTTTTGCCGATACCGTTCCGCCAAGACTTTGAAAATCCATACTGCTATACTACTCGACAGTTAGCCCTACCAGCGCATGCATTTAGAGATATAAAGCGTTTTCCTACATTGAACGGTTCTCCAGAAATCCCATGCTGCTGGTCATTTTCATGCTGCTAGCAGGACGAAATTTGCCTTTTGCCGATACCGTTCCGCCAAGACTTTGAAAATCCATACTGCTATACTACTCGACAGTTAGCCCTACCAGCGCATGCATTTAGAGATATAAAGCGTTTTCCTACATTGAACGGTTCTCCAGAAATCCCATGCTGCTGGTCATTTTCGTGCTGCTAGCAGGATGAAATTTGCCTTTTGCCGACACCGTTCCGCCAAGACTTTGAAAATCCATACTGCTATACTACTCGACAGTTAGCCCTACCAGCGCATGTATTTAGAGATATAAAGCGTTTTCCTACATTGGACGGTTCTCCAGAAATCCCATGCTGCTGGTCATTTTCATGCTGCTAGCAGGACGAAATTTGCCTTTTGCCGATACTGTTCCGCCAAGACGATGAAAATCCATACTGCTATACTACTCGACAGTTAGCCCTACCAGCGCATGCATTTAGAGATATAAAGCGTTTTCCTACATTGAACGGTTCTCCAGAAATCCCATGCTGCTGGTCATTTTCGTGCTGCTAGCAGGATGAAATTTGCCTTTTGCCGACACCGTTCCGCCAAGACTTTGAAAATCCATACTGCTATACTACTCGACAGTTAGCCCTACCAGCGCATGTATTTAGAGATATAAACCGTTTTCCTACTTTGGACGGTTCTCCAGAAATCCCATGCTGCTGGTCATTTTCATGCTGCTAGCAGGACGAAATTTGCCTTTTGCCGACACCGTTCCGCCAAGACTTTGAAAATCCATACTGCTATACTACTCGACAGTTAGCCCTACCAGCGCATGTATTTAGAGATATAAACCGTTTTCCTACATTGAACGGTTCTCCAGAAATCCCATGCTGCTGGTCATTTTCATGCTGCTAGCAGGACGAAATTTGCCTTTTGCCGATACCGTTCCGCCAAGACTTTGAAAATCCATACTGCTATACTACTCGACAGTTAGCCCTACCAGCGCATGTATTTAGAGATATAAACCGTTTTCCTCCATTGAACGGTTCTCCAGAAATCCCATGCTGCTGGTCATTTTCATGCTGCTAGCAGGACGAAATTTGACTTTTGCCGATACCGTTCCGCCAAGACGATGAAAATCCATACTGCTATACTACTCGACAGTTAGCCCTACCAGCGCATGCATTTAGAGATATAAAGCGTTTTCCTACATTGGACGGTTCTCCAGAAATCCCATGCTGCTGGTCATTTTCGTGCTGCTAGCAGGATGAAATTTGCCTTTTGCCGACACCGTTCCGCCAAGACTTTGAAAATCCATACTGCTATACTACTCGACAGTTAGTCCTACCAGCGCATGCATTTAGAGATATAAAGCGTTTTCCTACATTGAACGGTTCTCCAGAAATCCCATGCTGCTGGTCATTTTCGTGCTGCTAGCAGAATGAAATTTGCCTTTTGCCGACACCGTTCCGCCAAGACTTTGAAAATCCATACTGCTATACTACTCGACAGTTAGCCCTACCAGCGCATGCATTTAGAGATATAAAGCGTTTTCCTACATTGAACGGTTCTCCAGAAATCCCATGCTGCTGGTCATTTTCATGCTGCTAGCAGGACGAAATTTGCCTTTTGCCGATACCGTTCCGCCAAGACGATGAAAATCCATACTGCTATACTACTCGACAGTTAGCCCTACCAGCGCATGCATTTAGAGATATAAAGCGTTTTCCTACATTGAACGGTTCTCCAGAAATCCCATGCTGCTGGTCATTTTCGTGCTGCTAGCAGGATGAAATTTGCCTTTTGCCGACACCGTTCCGCCAAGACTTTGAAAATCCATACTGCTATACTACTCGACAGTTAGCCCTACCAGCGCATGTATTTAGAGATATAAAGCGTTTTCCTACATTGAACGGTTCTCCAGAAATCCCATGCTGCTGGTCATTTTCATGCTGCTAGCAGGACGAAATTTGCCTTTTGCCGATACCGTTCCGCCAAGACTTTTAATATCCATACTGCTATACTATTCGACAGTTAGCCCTACCAGCGCATGTATTTAGAGATATAAACCGTTTTCCTACATTGAAAGATTCTCCAGAAATCCCATCTTTCCGGATATTCATCCTGCGAAGAGGACGAAATTTGCAAATTAGATATATTTTTTTTTAATTTGTGAGCATTTTAGTTATTTTAATGTTACGTTTTTGTCTTTTGTACGATCACACTGGTTAAATGATATTTCATTCGGCCATACTGCCATGCTGCTAACTTACTTATTTCGTCCTGCCAAGCTGTCAACTTTACCGAATTCATTCTGCCATGCTGCCATGCTGCTAACTTTACAAAATTCATTCTGCCATGCTGCTAACTTTTCGGCGCCAAAAAGTACTGTAGTTTGCATAGGCACGTTTTCGTAATGGTAATCATTTTTGTCGACTTCCAGGACTTTTATGATTTACGGTTTGTTTGAGGTGAGTCCATAGCTGATGCTTAGCTTTCTTATGCCTTACTGATTTACGATCACCGCACATTTCACAGTTAGCTATCAATAGTCATGTTCTCCATAAAAATAACAGTTCGTTAACAAGCAAATATTTTTCTTAGATTTTCGCATTAATGCATTAAATTTGTATTCTCTTAAACATTTTAGGATCCTGGTTTGTGTTTTGATTTCGGTGCTTCTAGTGTTTTATTTATTTTCAAACAGGAATTTATTGAACTAACATTTGCATGTAAAGTTTCATGTAAGTTTACGAGTTTACGAAAGGATTTTAAACTTGGGCGTACGGTGTAAAACAGAAGAGAACAGATTTGCTTTAACTTTATTGATATTTCATATAAAGCATGCAAGTTCGAGTAAATCATATAATGAAGCAATAATCTGATAGCTATTGACGAAAGAAAACATGTGCATGTCTAGGGTGTTCGTAACAGGAATGCAAATATCATATCGGAAACATGGAGACATCCATTTTTCAGGCAAATCCAACGTCTGAACCAGCCACTGTGTTTCCCGCAGTAGGCTCAACAAAATGTATACTTGAGCCGTCGCATGGGAAAACCAACAATTTGCATGGGCAAAAACAAAGCCGCAGATCAGCTTCGCGGTAAACGCGAAGCTGATCAGCGCCTTTGTTTTTGCTACACGGATAGTACGATCCCTCTCCTACTTAAATACAAAATTTCCAGCCTCTAACCATCTTCTTTGACTGTACAGCCAAGCTTGTGTCAGACCTGGTCGGAAACCCAAATCGTTGGTTTTCTCATGCACATGCTCACTTCATCTTAAAGAAGGGAGTGTGGTGGTCTAGTGGTAGAACATCGGACTCCCAATCGAGAAGTAGTGTGTTCGATCCCTTAAGCTAGTATCTCACTGGCATGCGAATTCCTCGCGACTGTTACGCGAATTTAGTCGCGGCACTTTCGCACGACATTCGTGCGAGTGTCGTGAGAATTTTCACGTGTCGCGAACTAGTCGCGAACTGGTCGCGAAGGTTTTAAACATGTTTAAAAATTGGATGCGAATTTTTTTCCCAAAATATTTCGCAAGACTGTCGCGCGACTGTCGTGCGACGGTCGCACGACGTTCGTGCGAATGTTGCGAACCTGTCGCCGCGAAATTTTGGCAAATTTACAATGCGAAATTTTCGCGACACTCGTACGAATGTCGTACGAGTGTCGCACGACGGTCGCGCGACAGTCTTGAGACAACATGCGAAAAACTCGCGACTATCTGGCGAGAAAATAAAACTTAGCGTCATTCGTACGAATGTCGTGCGACACTCGCACGAATGTCGCGCGACTGTCGTACGAATTAAAATGAAAATAAGATACATTCGCGGGAAAGTCGTGAGACACTCTCACGAATGTCGCGCGACTGTCGTGCGACAGTCGCGCGACTATCGCGCGACAGTCGTGAGATATATTTTCAAAATTAGACCGAAATTCGCGAATTTGTCGCATAAATGTCTATTCAATGAGACTGCAACATGAAAGTTTTGTTTATATCTTTAATCTTTGTCGCGTAATAGTCGCGAACTATTCGCGAACTAGTCTCCGGTTGTCGTATCCCAGTGAGATAGGGGCTTTACGGGGACACCATATTGTGACCTTTAGCAAAACACAATATGGTGACCTTTAGCAAAACACAATGACTCCCAACAGGACTGATTTCCCATGAAGCGATGGCTCCGTCACGACATGACTGTGACCTCAATACAAACAAAAGCATCTCAAAAGTGTTGCTAGAATACAAGTCATCACATTACCTTCGGCAGTTATCTTTTTTTAAAGATATTTCTTGTTTCTATTTTCAGGCCAAGCCAACGCCAAATCCAGCCGCAGTGTTCCCCCGCAGTCTCGGTAGTCCCTTGGGCTCAATAAAACGAACACTTTATCTCATTGAAACAAAATAAAGTCCTGTTGAGCTAACCCCGAACAACAGTTGCATTGTGCTTACCCTTAACGCCTGTGTAATGCTTTAATGCTTTCTGTGTTGGTTATGGACGCAACTTTCATAACCCGTAACTTTTAACCCGGATCGAGCCTGCATACCGGGACATTTTTAGACATGGCTTGATAATGAGATGGGTGACACGTACATGTGTAACCTGCCACGTGTGGGCCTAGAAATATAAATGAGCCTGTGCATGAGAAAACCAACAATTTGGGTTCCGACCAGGTCTGACACAAACCGGACTGTACAGTCACAGAAGCAGGCTAGAAGCTTAAAATTTCGGATTTAGAAAGCAGAGGAATCGTACTATCTGTGTAGCGAAAACAAAGGCGCTGATCAGCTTCGCAGTTACTGCGAAGCTGATCTGCGCCTTTGATTTCGCCTAAGCAAATTGTTGGTTTTCCCATGCGGCGGCTCAAATGCAATATATAAACCAAATATTTTCTACTTTCTCTACAGACGTGCACCACCAACCTGGCCCCGATGTTATAAAACTTTTCTCATACTTAGCTCAGCTGAGACTAATATTTATCCTGCTGATAAATGTTAAAATGCCAACGATTGTTGGCATTTTAGCATTTATCAGCAGGATAAATTACAGGCTTTGGTGATCTTAAGCTTAAATATCAATTTATTTGGGCTACTTTGTCATTAATGAGCAGTTAGAATTCTATGCTCAACTGAGCTGAGCATGATAAAAGTTTAAGAACCTTGGGACCAGTCCGCTTCGATGAGATTCGTGAGAAAACATGTTTATGGTGTTTCGTGTAACAAATTGCTGATCATTTGCTTGCATTGTTGTTTAACGTCCAAGTCAACTCGGCTATTACGAAAACATGCCCGTGCAATAAACAGAGATTTTTTGAGCTTTAAAAAATGAAAATTTTCAGCTGAAATATTTTGATATTTTACTTATTTTTGCTCAAAACATAGATTGTGGGTACACGTTAGAACCGCCTCGGGGTTCCCACAATCTATGTTTTGGAGCAAAAATAAGAAAAATAGGTATACCCCTGCGTACCCCAGTTTTGCTATATAAATGTGGGGTTCAAGGGGGTAAACATTACACGGACATGTTTTCCTGATGGCCATGTCGGAACAGTCACAAACTCTTTGACAATTATCCAGTATCGTATGTATAGTGTCCATAGCTCTTGTCACGCTCAGCATTAACCCATATTTGACGAATGGATTCTCCCATCATTATCAATTGGGTGAGTCCACTTTTATTTTTAGGGGCATCAGGAGTGATTTTTAAATTGTATTCAATTTTTCGATGAAAATTTTCTGAGCAAACAGAATAGCCCCAGATGGGACGCCGCCTATGTCCCACAAAAAGGACGCCAGGCTTAAATGGGTTAATAGCTTACAAGCTCTTGACAACTTGTCGAGATTCAAAGCTATGTAAATATGGAGGTAAAGACATTCCGGGCTACATTTTGCAGCCGATGCAGCAAGTGTTTCCGCAATGTTGGCAGGGCAAAGGATGAGTGATACCCAGTGTAGACGAAAATGCTCAAGCCTAAATTCACAAGCATTGGTGATAGACGGCATACTAACACGCTCAGTTGAATTATTTTTGTTTCTGAATGAAAATTTTAAAATGTGTTCTAATATGAAGGTTGCTTTAACTGTGTACTAATGAAGGCGATCCTGCAATCCCTTATAGAAATACAATAAAATAACTGGATCGGAGTGGGTTTTCAATGTCAGAGTTGCTACACTCAGGCAGAAACAAAATTCCTGATGATTTCCCTGACACAATTTCAAAATTCCCAGACAACAACATATCATGACAGCTAAATCAGACAATTCTTAAAACTTGATAAGTCTTAAATTACTATCACACTCATCAGAACTTAATTCAACATAAAATACATAAAATGTACTTCTAGATACTACCTGGTTTATGACTGCCCCCACCCCTCCCCCCACAAAAAATAAAAATAAGAGCTGTCGCAGGACAGCGTAGCTCGCCTGACTTGTGCTTTGCCACTACATCTGTAATCTATGACCCATGACCTTGACCTCAAGGTCACTCAGGTGGGTCATGATGTTACAACATAAAACTTCAGACCAATGCAAAGTATCAACTTGATCAATCTACATGTTCAAGATATATAGACTCATAAAAACATTAACCAAAACTTAAACACAAAACTTCCAAGTCCGTGACCCTGACCTCAAGGTCATCCAGGTGAGTTGTGATGTATAGCATAAAACCTGAGACCAATATCTATCAACATGCAAGTATCAAATTTATCCATCAACATGTTTAAGAGATTTAGACTTTAACCAAAAAATTTAACACAAAATTTCTAAGTCTGTGACCTTGACCTCAAGGTCACCCAGGGTAGGTCATGATGGTACTGCATAAAACTTCAGACCAATATCTACCAGCATGCAAAGTATCAACTCGATCAATCAACATGGTCAAGAGATATAGATTTACAAAAACTTAAATCAAAAACTTAAACACAAAATTTCTAAGTCCGTGTTGACCTCAAGGTCACCCAGGGTGGGTCATGATGGTACTGCATAAAACTTCAGACCAATATCTAGCAACATGCAAAGTATCAACTCAATCCATCAATATGGTCAAGAGATATAGACTTACAAAAACTTTAACCAAAAACTTAAACACAAAATTTCTAAGTCCGCGACCTTGACCTCAAGGTCACCCAGGGTGGGTCATGATGGTACTGCGTAAAACTTCAGACCAATATCTAGCAACATGCAAAGTATCAACTCAATCCATCAATATGGTCAAGAGATATAGACTTACAAAAACTTTAACCAAACACTTAAAACAAAATTTCTAAGTCCGTGACCTTGACCTCAATGTCGCGTAAAACTTCAGACCAATATCTAGCAACATGCAAAGTATCAACTTGATCCATCATTATGATCAAGAAATATAGACTTATAAAAAACTTTAACCGAAAGTGTGACGCGGACGCGGACGTACACGTAAACGTAAACGGGGACGACCGAGGTGACTACAATAGCTCTATGCACTTCTTGCAGGCGAGCTAAAAAGTGTTAGTGGTGATGAATTCACTCCAACAGGACTTGAATCTGGTATTTTCAAAATTCCCTGATATTTACCAACAATTCCAACATTCCCTGGCAATTCCCTGACCTTGAAAAAAAAATAGATTTCCCCGACTTTTTCCTGACACGTGGCAACCCTGAACGTGTCTGAATGATTGTTGTTGGTTTTGTTGAGCCAGAAATACTATATTCATAATTGCAGGCAGGAGAATTCCACTATTTGATCCACTAGACTTTTGACAAAACCGGACTAAATGTCACATTGTGAGCACCTGTGTCTGCAAGAAAAATTAAAGATATTTTGTGATTCTGGTGAAGCTGATAAAAGTGTACGGCCAACAAGTTTCAAGTTTATCTCAAAAGCTCAGGTTACAATAACATAACAACATGAGCAGCAATATAATTAACGAATATGATACAATGAAATTCTGCAGAACATGTTTATTCCGTGTTTAATACATTCGAAAGTACAGATGCAATCGAAGACCTTTTTCATGAGTGTGTATACTGTTAGCATAGCTGTACGTGTGATTCAGACAACCCAGCTCAACTTAGGTTTCAGTGTAGGCAGAGGTATGTGTGCACCCACATAGAAATGAAGAACGTCAGGGGTCTAAATAACACAGCTCTATTCGTGTATGTAAATATTGTATCCTCATGGGCCTTACGGCCTTTTGAAATTTGATTAAACTTTTCTTCTTCTTCTTCTTCTTCTTCTTCTTCTTATTATTATTATTATTATTATTATTATTATTATTATTATTACTATTATTATTATTATTATTAATCGCTCTTATTAGATGGATAATGGCACTTGGTGATGCTGAAAACAAATACGCTTTGACGGCATTAAATTTCGTTTAAAGCTATTTGAAGACGGAATTCACATCACATTCTGCATTGCCATTCTGGGGCCAGTTGTTCAAAACTTCGTTAGCTTAATTAACGTCATCGTTAAGACCTCAACTCGTGAAGTTAATGTCGACTACATAAGCAAACACACTGTTATTTTTTGTTGATAAAATGTGAGAATCCTTTGCAATGCAAAGGAGTCTCACAATAACAGTGTATTTGTAATATTCATGTTTTTGCATTGCAAAGGATTCTCACGTTTTATCAACAAAACATAACAATATATTTGTCATATTCATGTTTGAAATTTTAACGAATCTTTAACTAACGATGTCATTAATGTTGAACAACGGCCCTGGCATTCAGATATGATCTCTCATGTCTCAAATACCGGGTCTCTCGACTGTCTTGGTGAGGGTTTCGGAGGTTTATCCGGCGTTGGGGGAAGGGGCAGAGGTTTCCTTCCCCCGGGACTCTCTTGATCAAAAGCAACATTAACATATCCATGGCCGTCATCGCTGCCACCTGTCACGTGATTTATGTCACGTGGTCTTTGTCCACAGCCATTCGGAGAGTTCTTAGTCTGTTTTGGCGTTGTCTTTATTTCAAGTTCGTGATTTAGAGTTGAATTTTCTTGAGGAAATGTTGTCCGTCCGGCGCAAACTAGTGCCAGTATAGTAAGAAGAACAGAACAGATACTCAATCCTATATGTGTGGCGGTGAATTTGAGACGCATACCTGTAACACACAAAAAACATATAGAGTACAATACTTAAAGAATAGTAGCGACGTACAACGACATTCCATCAGTTCATAAGCATTCATTCTTTATGAACTAAAACGTTTTGTTCGATTTGGGGCTGAACCTCTCCGACAATAGCTTTAGTCATGCCTCCATTTTATTGGCTTTTTACCTAACATAATGATGTCATGAAATCCAAACTGCGCTTGACAATATAAATCTCCCAAATCTAATATGTGTAGATGGTTTGAACCACTTTTACATAGCGGTTTACTACTAATCAGATGGTCAGTCAGTGCCTGTAACCTTTTTCTTTGAAAGTGCTCTTTTGTTAAAAAAAATAATGCCAATAAGAGATGAGGACTTTATTGCTAGATGGCTTTGCCCTAGTTTACTACGCCTTTATATTAGAGATTGCATGTTTTCATCATAATTTAGAAAATAAAATTATGACAAGGAACGGAAAAAGCTCTCCAGAGCTTCACCTACAGAGATTCCTAATCAAAACTCACCGGCCACGTCATACAGTAAGCATGAGCCTTTATCCCCACAGCTGTTTGTCCACATCATACACAGGGAGTCAAATAGTCTCCCATAGACAATAGGGGCTGGTAGGAACACTGAAAATATAAATGAGCCACTGCAATCTGCATAAGCGAAACCAAAGGCGCTGATCAGCTGTGCAGTAACTGCACAGCTGATCAGCGCCTTTGTTTTCGTTACTCGGATAGTACTATTCCTCTCCTGCTTATATCCAAAATTTCAAGCTTCTAGCCTGCTTCTGTGACTGCATTATGAAAACATGCCCATGTAATATACAGATTTTTCTTAAGTTGTAAAAAATGAAAATTTTCAGTAGAAATTTTTGATATTTTTCCTATTTTTGCTCAAAACATAGATTGTGGGTACACGTTAGAACCGCCTTGCCGAGGCGGTTCAAACGAGTACCCACAATCTATGTTTTGGAACAAAAATAAGAAAAATAGGTATACCCCTGCAAACCCCAGTTTTACTATATAAAAGTGGGGTTTAAGGGGGTACACATTTCACGGACATGTTTGCGTGATGGTACAGCCTGATTTGTGTCAGACCTGGTCGGAACCCCAGATTGTTGGTTTTCTCATTCACAGGCTCAAGTAGACATTACAGTAGCAAAAGAAAGCCGCGGTAAAAAGAAAGTCAACATCAGGAATTGCTGCAATCGAAACCGTATTTGAGTACCATCAGAAAAATCCAGACAACAAAGCACAAAATGACAATCAAGTACTTATACAAAAGAGAACATATCGTATGTTGAGAGAGGAGCTATTTCCCTAAAGGTGACCACCCCTATGAACTGAACTATGGGGCCTATATATTAAAATCTTAGCGGACAGCTTATGTGAATAGGAACTGACGGCTTGTAAACATGTATGTGAACAGGAACTAGGCTGATTTTTTTTATTTCTCTGGCATTTGTATATGGCTATTGCAGCAGAAAAGGTCTTTTGAGAACTTTTTATTTTCAAACTAAGTATCAGACTACCTAATAAGGCCATAAGGAACGACGTCACCCCAACTGCCATAGATCTGTCTTTCTCCTTCACACTCCTGTCGAAAAGTTTAATGTTTTCATATAAAAGTTTTTATTTAATACGTGTACTACCGAAATAACTGAATACCAAAAGAAATAACAGTGGTTATTTTCACCGATTATATATGAGCCGCCTCGTGGGAAAACCAACAATGTGGTTTCCGACCAGGTCCGACATAAACCGGCCTGTACAGTCACAGAAAAGAGCTAGAATCTTGAAATTTCGGATTTAAGTAGAAGAGGAACTGTACTATCCGAGTAGCGAAAACAAAGGCGCTGGTCAGCTTCGCAGTTACTGCAAAGTTGATCTGCGCCTTTGTTTTCGCCTCGGCAGATTGTTGGTTTTCCCATGTGGCGGCTCATATGTATAGTGAAAATGGGAAATAAGTATCTGTATTACTAGATAAAGTGCGCCCGATATATGCTGTGTACAAAAAAGAAACAAATATGCATGCAAGTACATAACCACAAATGAGCCTACCCAAGCAAAAAATAGATGTCAACAAAAATGATATAACTCAGTCTGGAAACAACACGAAAAGCTCTCAGGGACAGAGCACGCTACACATCTCGTTCCCTCTGAGCAAACCGTGTTCATAGTACCTATTTAATCTCTTCTAATATCTTCGAAAATTGAGGTTGAGATATTTTTCATGTCAGAAAGACTTAGGTATTAACTCATTTGAGCCTGGCGTCCCTTTTATGGGACATAGGCAAACAGAATAGCTCCAGATGGGACGCCGCAGAACGCGGCGTCCCATCTGGGGCTATTCTGTTTGCACAAAGAAATTTCATCGAAAAATTGAATAAAATTGAAAAATCACTCCTGACGCCCCTAAAAATGACAGTGGACGCATCCAATTGATAATGATGGGAGAATCCATTGTCAAATATGGGTTAATAGACCCGAGTTTTGATACAAGTACAATACCGTAAAATGATGACGTAGACAGGTGAAATGACCAGAGTACCAATCAGAGACGCGATGCCGTTGGTTACCACAAAAGGTATCAGATACTGGCACCCTGAATCGCATAGTCCCGGACTGGCGTCCGTCATGTTGGAAGCAATACATTGAGAAAAGCCCTGTAAACAAAGCACAAATAAGTTTAGGAATGAGGTAAAAGACTTTGGTACTACATGTACATGTACGAAAAGTTCTAGGATCGGGATTGTTCATCAGGGCCCAGTTGTTCAAAACTTCGTTAGTTTAACGCTGTATAATGCTGGGGGCCTGGATAGCGTAGTGGATAAAGCACTCGCTTGTCACCTCTGCGATCCGGGTTCGAATCCGGGTCAAGACAGTGTGGCAGGGTAGTGATCGCCCGTCCAGGTTCGGTGGTTTTCCCCGGGTTCTCCGGTTTCCTCCACCACGTTTGACCACATAACGCCAACATCCGCGCCTTCAAGAACGCGTAAATAAGTTCAATGGGCTTTCTGTGTAATTGAAGTAAAATAATAAAGTTTAAACTTCAATTTGTTAACTATATATCGACTTTAAAAGCAAATACACTGTTATTTTTTGTTGAAAAAATGTGAGAATCCTTTGCAGTGTGCAAATCTGTAGGTGGGACGAAAACAGGAGAACCCTGAGAAAAACCACCTGGCACACCCGCAAGCAGAACTTGGCTTGTCTCACATGTAGCCAGTGCGGGGCTCGAACCCACACCAGACACAGCGGTGAGATTTTCTGGAAAGACTGCTACTTATTTATGAACATGTCATTGATCCTGTCTGACATCTCATGTTGATACATTCACCGATCAGCATATTATGATAGTGCTATGTGAGGCCAGTACTTACAGTTGGTGTTTCAGATTGGCAGCCAGCATGACACGGTGAGAAGTATGCCTGTCCGTCCGCACATACCGGGAGGTATGATACACCATTGCAGTTGCAACTCAGGTTTCTGGATATACTGTTAAAATAAAAACGTCCAGGAGACAAATGAGCCACCTCGTGGGAAAACCAACAATGTGGTTTCCGAACAGGTCTGACACAAACCGACCTGTACAAGCACAGGAAAGAGCTAGAAGCTAAAAATTTCGGATTTAAGTAGAAGAGGAATTGTACTATCCAAGTAGCGAAAACAAAGGCACTGATCAGCTTCGCGGTTACCGCGAAGCTGATCTGCGTCTTTGTTTTCGCCTATGCAGATTGTTGGTTTTCCCATGAGGCGGCTCAAATGAGTTTTTTAGTGTTGTTCAACGAAGAGAAATATTCATAATTGGTCACATATAAGTTTACATTATGAAGCTACATGTAGCTTTTTATGAATTGTGGATTCCAATGAGATTTGAGCCGCCTCATGGGAAAACCAACAATCTGCAAAGGCGAAAACAAAGACGCAGATCAGCTTCGCGGTAACCGCGAAGCTGATCAGCGCCTTTGTTTTCGCTACTCGGATAGTACAATTCCTCTTCTACTTAAATCCGAAATTTCGAGCTTCTAGTTCTTTTCTGCGCTTGTACAGGCCGGTTTGTGTCGGACCTGTTCGGAAACCACGTATGTTTTCCCACGAGGCGGCTCATTTATTTTTACAACAAATAGGGAAAGGGCAAACGACGTTGTTTTTTTTTTTCGACTGTATCCAATAAAAATCTTGCCTACTTTAGAACTCATTCCTATTTGTCCCTTTTAATCACACACTGCTGGGCTTTGGAAGATAAGCAATTATTTTATACTTTACAGTGAAACCCAATGTATATCAAAACTAGATAAAATTGGTATTTTCATTGATATGAAATTTCACTGATATCAAATCTCACTGATATCAAAAGTCACTAGTGACTGATATCAGCCTATATCGTCACTGTAATGACGTCAGATTTTTTGGATTACTTCTGACGTTTCCATTTTCTTGACGTCATTAAATGTGTCTGACTTCAGAAATTCAAACGCCTATAACTCCGTTATTTATGAACGAAAACATAAAGTGTGGGTATTCATTTTCTTAGTTAGAACATAAGGAACAATGTGGTACCAAAATTATTCGTGTTTTCAAATTTTTTTTTGTTTTTGCATTTTCACCGCCTACCTTGTGCATTGGAAAATGCCTGTGCATTGTATAAAATAAAAAGAAAATTTGCTTTTTTTTTTCGGTGAATACCAAATATATTTCATCTCGTGAGTTGGAAACATAATAATTTTCACTCGTGCTGCGCACTCGTGAAAATTCTGATGTTTTCAACTCACTCGATGAAATATATTTGGTATTCACCTCAAAAAAGCAAATATCCTCTATATAATTGTTTTAGAACTTCGCGATAAAGGTAACGATAAACGAACCTTCGCACGAGAAAACCAACAATATGGTCTGACACAAACCTGTCTGTACAGTCACATAAGCAGGCCAGAAGCTTTGGATTTAAGAAGAAGGATTGTACTATGCTTGTAGCGAAAATAAAGGCGCTGATCAGCTGTGCACTTACTGTACAACTGATCTGCATCTTTGTTTTCGCACATGCAGATTGATGGTTTTCTTAAGCTTGTTTCAAACCCAAATTTACCTATTTTCCGCATCCAGCCCAGTGATTGGAGGCGTGTCGCACCCAAACAGGAAGTTAAAGCAATGCAGAGAAAGGCTTATTGCACGCACGATCACTGCCAGTCTAAGACACCCTGTCACACCAAGCTTTAGTCTACGTGTTAAAACCCCGCCACAAAATGTACCCAGGACTGTGGATACCAGTTTTTCAGGACCTGAAATTATGGAAATAATATTGACACTGTCTCTTCCTTTCCAATTATATTTCGAACCAACGTTTAATTTTCTGACCGTCGGCTTGGTGCTCGATAGACATCTCGACAATCGGCATTGACAAAATTCAAAAAGCCGTTTTCGTATTTGTTCAAATGCACACAAATTGAATTAAAATAAGGCTTTAAATTGAAAATGAGTACAATAGGAAGTTATTATTTGACTGTAGAAAATATATCACTTATGAAATAACATCTAATTAACAGTGAATACCTATTACAAAACTGTAATTAACTGTGAATACCTATTAATTATCAGTGAATACCTATTATGACGTTAGCCTTCCACGTAGGTATACGGAACTGATTTTCAATATATTTTGGGCCAAATGCTGCCAGTGACATAATCCCGAACATTTGCAACAGGATGGCAAGAAGACTGAGTGTGTAGACAGGGCTGCGGAATACCCTGATTATTGACCGCGGTAAATCTGAAAATAAACGACATTTGTAATTAATAAAATTTATCACAGTCCGCTAAAAAGTTGTAGTTTTAGAAGAAAAGGATACTTTTTTTAATATTCTCTCATGACAAATATTAACGGTGGATGCATTATCTATATTCCATTCGATTTGAATAACAAAATCAACATTTTAACTACTTAAACTTACTTAGTGTTCTCACATTATACGATCCTAATTAAATAATGAGGAAATAGAACGTAATTAAGACTAAGTTTCTAGTCCAATATCTGATAAAGCATTGGATAAATGAAGTAGACATACAAACCTCCTAGATTTGACAAACATGACTTTTCAACATTTTCGGTTTCGGTTTCTTCTTTCTTCCTTTTACCACTGCTTATACTGGGCGGTGTCTTACGACCAAACGGGAAACAGAATATTGGAAACGAGATCAGAACAGCGCATGCGCCGAATACAATAAAACCCAGCCACCAAGCCCCGATCCATCTTGGGTCTTCTGGTTGAAGAGTGGTTTCTAAAACATTAAGAATCTCAAGTCATTATATACAAACGATTTATATCGCAAAAACTTTGTTACAATAAGCCAGTGTTGTTTGTTTCATTTTCATACAAAAGAACTTTATTGGGAAGTATGAGATCTATTAAACTGGACGGAAAGTATTCCTTACTCCCAAAGTGGTAAAATGCCGCCTCTTATAACATGCGACATCATGCTAATTCTTTTCATATCTAATAGCTTCTTGAAAGTAGGAAAGAGCAAAGGAATAAATACAGGATAGACGAACTGAACTAGGAACAAGCGACTGAATGTTAAAAAGGGGAAAAACAGAAACAAAAAAAAAAATAACAAGCTAACCAACAATATGCATGGGCGAAAACAAAGACGCAGATCAGCTTTGCAGTAACTGCGAAGCTGATCAGAGCCTTTGATTTCGCTATACGGATAGCGCAATCCCTCTTCTTCTTAAATCTGAAAGTTCAAGCTTCTAGCAATCTTCTGTGACTGTAAAGGCTGGTTTGTGTTATACCTGGTCGGAACCCCAAATTGTTGTTTTTCTCAAGCGAAAGAGCTCAACTACCTTTAAGATCCACGGGTAGTTTGTTGAACAGACCACCTGCTGTAATAGCTACCATAGGTCCGAATATTCCAAATGTGCTCAAAATTCCTGTTGAAAATGCGAGAAAAACAAAAAATATGGAACTGTGTGTGCGACTATTATCTGAACTGTCTGTGCAAAAGACCAGTTTTACAAGAGTTTACAGTATATGTGATAATCAAAGTACTATGAGTACTAAAATTCGTTGAAAAGGCGTATCCTGACGGGATTCTATCAACGTTGCTTAGTTCGTTTGTTTGTCTGAATTGATTGTTTACGTCCCAGACAACAGCTATGGTCATGTCTATAGCATCAAATCAATCAAACAAAGTAGCTATAGCGTTGTTAGTATCCCATCAGCATACACTTATCCCATGCGTTCGAATTGTAGTACTCTTAGCATCAATTCAAGCAGAACAATTTATTAATTTATTTATTTATTTATTTATTTATTTATTTATTTATTTATTTATTTATTTATTTATTTATTTATTTATTTATTTATTTATTACAGACTTTGTTTGGCATAGTAAGTCTGATTAATTTACTGTATATGATTTGTAAGACCACTGATTGAAATTCATTTTTTTTTTTTTTTTTTTTTACTTTTTATTTGATCATTTAGCGTTGCCTTTTTCGAACCCCGAACTGAATTGTAACTAGACAACATGCAAATATAGGGCGTTAAAAACTCATCAGGATAACATTTCCGTGTGACTATACCACCGTATACCCGAAACGGGATCACATACCTAGATAGAATCCAGTCCTCTCTTTCTTAGCATTATTATCAACATAGGTTATGGACAGTGGCTGCCGAGATGATTTCGCAATCCCCTGTATGACCATCATGGCGGCTATGTAGATCACGACCCATCTTGTGTCAACATTTGTTTCTATGGCACCAGTGTGATGAGCACTACAATCTGTCTGTGAAACACACGTAGCAAATCATCATCAGGAAAACATGTCCGTGAAATGTATACCTCATAAAACCCCACTTTTGTATACAAAAACTGTGGTTTGCAGGGGTATACATTTTTTACATGACGTATTTTTCTTATTTTCTATCCAAAACATAGATTTGTGGGTACTCGTTGGAGCCGCCTCGGCAAGGCGGTTCTAACGTGTAGTCACAATCTATGTTTTGAACAAACATGTTCAAAATATCAAACTTATTCAATGTTTTTTTCTTTATTTCACTTTTTATTTTATTTTATTTTTATTTTTTTTTATTTCTTTTTATTTTTTATTTATTTTTTTTTTTATTTTTTTTTTTTTTTGAAAAAGAAAATCTCTGTACATTGCATGGACAAGTTTTAGTAATTGTATTTATGCACATAGAAGACAAAAGATCATGATATGGGCTATATGGTATATGTATATTTCTATTCCAAAAAGTAGAAAACGACATGACCTTCAAAGATCTTGACATTTATGAAATTATGATATTAAGGCAATAAACCAGAGGACCAATGGTCCTGTAAGCGCTCACCTGAGATCTGAGATATATACCAATTATCTTGTATACAAACTTTTGTTCCCACTTCCTAGTAAGGATGCTCCATATGGTTTGGCTTTGATTGGCCCAGCAGTATCATTGTAGAAGACGTTTGAACATTGTGGACAACAACGACAACTACGACGGAGCATGGGTACACTATAAGCTCACCTTGTGAGCCTAACGGCTCAGGTGAGCTAAAACGCTCATCCACGTGGCTAAAATTCAGATTACTAAATAACACTCCGTCATGCATGCTAGTGTTTACCTTTCCAGTAAAATCACTCGTCCCCTCGATGCAAAGCACACTTTTATTTTTCATGTCGGATGAATTCGTATGTGAACTGTTGAAATGTGGCATCTTTTCTTGTAGATAAAAATGGGGCAGTCCTGTGAGAACCCCAGACAGACCGAAAACCAGAATACATACTGCTAGTATCCTGGGTATGTGATATCTGAAAAGAATATTATTTGAATGTCGAAGCATTTGTTTCATCATCGGTGCTAAAACAAGCAGAATTATTCCAGGAAATTTGAAACAATTAAAGTCAAATTCTTTAAGATGTTTCGAGTTTTAAGCGAATAACAACCGATTCTCAAATTCTTCCGATAGGTATGGGTAAAACCTATCCCTCGTGGACAATACGACCACGAGTCAGTTTTTAAAGTTGAGAAAAGAGGCTAAGTGTCGTCAATTTAATAGACACAGTGACAGAGTCTTGTACCATTTTTTGTAGCGCTGTGTATGCTCAGAGTGTGTATGATTGCTGGTGCTCCTTGCAAATTGTGCTGTTGATTTTTTGAGAAAAATTGCCATTTTTGGTTTTGAAAATGCTATGGCCTTTACAAGTACCTGTGCAGGAAGTGACTGGCAACCAGAACAGTAGCCACAAAGCCTATATCATTGGCGCTGAGCAGCACCCCGCTCTGTGAACTCGTTAACCCCAATATACGCTCAATCACCGTGATCTGTGACGTCATATACGCCTGGACGCTTGACGAGAACAGAGAACCAAACCCAAACACGATACAAAATGGCAGCAGGGCACGTGACTCGCGAGCCTCTTTTTCATTCTTGTGGTTCTCGGCATCGTAGTTTAAGGTTGCTACGGCATCTTCGTGAGATCTGGTTCCGCTGCTCTGTTGTCTGATACCGTGTGCATTCAGTTTGCCGTTGACTTCAGATACAAAGGCCGGGTTCAAGTTGCTGTATGTTTCTGGTGTATCGCTAGTAAAGCAAAACATTAAAACTGACATGAGAAAATTATGCTGTAGTATAGTTTATAGGTAGGCCCCTTTCTAATGTTATTTTGGCTAAAATGGCTACAGTATACACATACAGCATCACTGGCGTCGTATTGTCGCAACCGAAAAACGCCATATCTCTATTTGAAAATAATCATGATTCGGAATTATCCAGGTTCGGAATGACTACAACAAGTGTAGCCTCTATATGCTGCTATGGAGTCTTAAAAATACCACAACATTTAACGTTTTTCTTGTGTTCAGAATAACCACCTTTGTCCTGAGAAAATCATCAATGTGGTTTCCGAATAGGTCCGACACAAACCGAGCTGTACAAGCACATAAGATGGGTAGAGACTGGATATTTTGGATTACTGAGAAGCTGATCTGCGCCTATGTTTTTGCATATGCAGATTGTTATTTTTCTCGTGAGGCGGCTCTGTTGGAACATATTTGTAACAAATCATATATGTAACACATTTGTTACGTACATTATCACATTCGTAACAGATAAAGTGTGTTACAAATGCGTCTTGTGGATCATCCATGTTCCAGAAGAGTGTCGTGGGATTGCTAATGATTAAGCATTTGCCAAGAATATGTAAACGGACTTAAAACAGTAATCTAACTACAGCAAAGCATATAGCAAATAAAACATGTCCGTGAAATGAATACCCCCTTATACCCAGCATTTATATATAATATTATAACTGGGGTTTATAGGGGTATACCTATTTTTCTTATTTTTGATCCAAAACATAGATTGTGGGTACTCGTTAGAACCGCCACGCCGAGGCGATTCTAACGTGTATCATAATAATGATTTGAGAATAAATATTGAAAATACCACAAACTGTCCGATGAAATTTTCAATTTTACTGCTGAAAAAAAAATCTGTATATTGCATGGTCATGTTTTCGTAATATATATATTTGAAGAAGGAAATGTGAATCTGTAAGGAGAACAACCTTTTTAATTATACGTACATATTTTTAATTCAGTTTTACGTCCCTTTCAAGATTATTTCAGCTCATATGAGACAGGCCAATCAGTAGGTTGGACGAAAACGGGAGAACCCTGAGAAAAACCACCTGGCACACCCGCAAGCAGAACTTGGCTTGTCTCACATGTGGCCACAGCGAGGCTCAAACCCACACCAGACACAGCGGTAAAATGATCGAGCGATAAAGAGACAGTTGTAATTGTTTTTGTTGTGATGAATGAGAATGAGGGAGGGGGGGGGCGTAGTGTGGACAGTGTGGGTATAGTTTATGCAGTAAGGTCACCAAGCCTCAGAAATATTTGAAGCTGAATATGACAAATCATTATGAAAACTTGCCCATGTAATATACAGAGATTCTTTTCTACTGTAAAAATTAAAAATTTCATCAGAAAATTTTTGATATTTTCCTTATTTTTGCTCAAAACATAAATTGTGGGTACACGTAAGAACCGCTTCGGCTTCTAACGAGTACCCACAATCTATGTTTTGGAGCAAAAATAAGGAAAATAGGTATACCCCTGCATTCCCCAGTGGTACTATATAAAAGTGGGGTTCAAGGGGGGTATACATTACATGGACGTGTTTTCGTGATGTCACATTTTAACATCGGTCTGTTTTATTTCACGGAAGTATGCGGCTGGTGTTTGTTAGTGTGTATTAATTGTCAAGTACTAATTGGGCGACATTTATTACATCCAAATAAGTACACATGACAGGAGAATGGATTTTGAACACCGTGGCTTAAACTGGCATTCGGAAACAGTTGAAGCACCTTTTTCGGAACTGGCGTAGTACGATGTATCAAATTAGTTTAGTTTTCAAAAAAAAAAAAAAAAATCTTCTGTGCGTTATAGGTAACTTATTGTCCGTGTTAAAAGATTGACAGACATGGCGACTTAATGCCTGACGCGGCTAAATGACTGACATTTAATTGTCTTTTCCATCATAGTTTGTTTTTATTACAGTGACATATTTTTTACAAACATGCTATACCGCAACTGACTAAGGTTTTCCGACACTATGTGGTTCAAGAAAAGCAGTTGTTAATTAAAACAATGTTTTCTGAGGAAAACTATGTCCCCCCAACCGTTTAGTAATTGAAGTGTAGTTACCTTGTGATATGAAGTTTTTCTAGGGAAGACACCATGTAAGGTGTGATAGTTTAAACTTGTTTTGGACCCTGTCTAAAATTGGGTCACAATCACCAAATTCTTATAAACTCTGAACCTCCTCACAACAATGCTTCTGAGCAAGTTTGGTCAAAATCCATCAATTAGTTTACAAGATATCGTATCGGAAAAACTAATTTCAACAGTTTTTATGGACCCGTGACCTTGGAAATTAGGTCAAGGTCATCAAAATCTAATCAACTTTGAGCCTCCTCCAAACAATGCTTCTGTGCAAGTTTGGTCAAAATCCATCTACTGGTTTACAAGATATTGCAGTGAAAAGACTAATTTCAACATTTTTTTATGGACTCGTGACCTTGAAAATTAGGTCAAGGTCACCAAAATCTAATCAACTCTGAGCCTTCTCGCAACAATGCTTCTGTGCAAGTTTGGTCAAAATCCATCAATTGGTTTACAAGTTATCGAGTTGGAAAGATTAATTTCAACATTTTTTATGGACTCGTGACCTTGAAAATTAGGTCAAGATCACCAAAATCTAATCAACTCTGAGCCTCCTCCCAACAATGCTTCTGTGCAAGTTTGGTCAAAATCTGTCAATTGATTTACAAGATACTGCGTTGGAAAGACTAATTTCAACATTTTTTATGGACTTGTGACCTTGAAAATTAGGTCAAGGTCACCAAAATCTAGCCGACTCTGCGCCTTCTCGCAACAATGCTTCTGTACAAGTTTGGTCAAAATCCATCCATTCGTTTACAAGTTATCGTGTTGGAAAGACTAATTTTAACATTTTTTATGGACTCGTGACCTTGATTATTAGGTCAAGGTCACCAAAATATAATCAACTCTGAGCCTCCTCCCAACAATGCTTCTGTGCAAGTTTGGTCAAAATCCATCGATTGGTTTACAAGATACTGCATTGGAAAGACTAATTTCAACATTTTTTATGGACTCGTGACCTTGAAAATTAGATCAAGGTCACCAAAATCTAATCAACTCTGAGCCTTCTTGCAACAATGCTTCTGTGCAAGTTTGGTCAAAATCCATCTATTGGTTTTCAAGATATTGAGTTGGAAAGACTAATTTCAACAGTTTTTATGGACTCGTGACCTTGAAAATTCTGTCAAGGTCACCAAAATCTAATCAACTCTGAGCCTCCTCCCAACAATGCTTCTGTGCAAGTTTGGTCAAAAACCATCATTTGGTTCACAAGATATTGCATTGGAAAGACTAATTTCAACAGTTTTTATGGACTCGTGACCTTGAAAATTAGGTCAAGGTCACCAAAATCTAATCAACTCTGAGCCTCCTCCCAACAATGCTTTTGTGCAAGTTTGGTCAAAGTCCATCAATTAGTTTACAAGATATCGTATCGGAAAAACTAATTTCAACAGTTTTATAGACTCGTGACCTTCAGAATTAGGTCAAGGTCATCAAAATCTAACCAACTCTGAGCCTTCTCCCAACAATGCTTCTGTGCAAGTTTGGTCAAAATCCATCAATTGGTTTATAAGATATTGCGTTGGAAAGACTAATTTCAACATTTTTTATGGACTCGTGACCTTGAAAATTAGGTCAAGGTCACCAAAATCTAATCAACTCTGAGCCTTCTCGCAACAATGCTTCTGTGCAAGTTTAGTCAAAATCCATCAATCGGTTTACAAGATATTGCATTGGAAAGACTAATTTCAACATTCTTTATGGACTTGTGACCTTGAAAATTAGGTCAAGGTCACCAAAATCTTATCAACTCTGAGCCTCCTCCCAACAATGCTTCTGTGCAAGTTTGGTCAAAATCCATCAATTGGTTTTCAAGATATTGAGTTGGAAAGACTAATTTCAACAGTTTTTATGGACTCGTGACCTTGAAAATTAGGTCAAGGTCACCAAAATCTAATCAACTCTGAGCCTCCTCCCAACAATGCTCTTGTGCAAGTTTGCTCAAAATCCATTCATTTGTTCAGAAGATATCGCGTCAGAAAACCTAATTTGATCAGTTTTCATGGGCTGGTGACCTTGAAAATGAGGTCAAGGTCACCAAAATCTAATCAACTCTTTCCCCCCTCCCAACCATGTATCTATGCAAGTTTGGTCAAAATCCATCCACTGGTTCAAAAGATATCGCGTAAGAAAGAAGCTACGCGGACGCGGACGCCGACGCGGACGCCGACGCCGACGCCGACGCCGACGCCGACGGGAACCGCACCAAAAACAATATGTCCCCCACCTTCGGTTGGGGGGACATAATTCACCATGATGGAAATGTGCTCTAAGCACAAATGAGCCGCGACGTGAGAAAACCGGTCTTCGGGGTTTCCGACCAGGTCCGACACAAACCGACCTGTACAGTCACAGAAGCGGGCTAGAAGCTTGAAATTTCGGATTTAAGTAGAAGAGGAATGCTGATCTGCGCCTTTGTTTTCGCCTAGGCAAAAATCCGGTTTTCTCACGATGCGGCTCAAATTACATCAAGCGATTTTTGTTCCAAGTCTCCTTAATCATATTTCTGTCAATGTTAATGAGACACATACACGACAAACATTTGTCCTGAATGATTCGACGAAATTGTGCCCTATAGGTATATCGGTAACAGTATTGTGTCCTTGAGCAAGACAGATTAACTCCCTACAGTGCTGGTTAAACCAAGGAAGCGCTGACTTCGTCCCGACATGACTGAAAAATTGTTGACTGGGACGTTAAGCCTCAAACAAACACACTATCTTTGTCAGGCTTACCCAGGAATAGTGTAGTTACACTAACCTAATAGTCATGACATCGAAACTGGCTCAAACATAAAAATAGGGGAATAATACTGGCTCGATGATAGGGGTTTGTTTGCAAGATCCTCCGCCAGGACGATCAAACAACGGCTCCAGGAGCGATCGGCCTGGCGGAGGATCTTGCAAACAGATACTGTTGGGCTCGATCAGGATAACATGTCCGTGACATGTATACCCCGTTATTCCAACTTTTATGCAGTAAAACTGGGGCTTATACCTATTTTTCTCACTTTTGATCCAAAACATAGATTGTGAGGCGCTTCTAACGTGTACCCACAATATACGTTTTGAGCAAAATGTTGAAGATATATAATATTTGTTTCTGTTGAAAATTTTCATTTTTCGCACCTTTAAAAATCTCTGTATATTGCATGGGCATGTTTTCGTAATGTTATATCGCACATTTCTTATACCTTGATTTAAACATAAATAATTTATACACAAGTATACCAGTACCTCTTCGAAGAATCCATCGTCTAAAAACTTCTTTATTCCATTATTTACAGTTTATATAATGATTCCAGTGTATAAGAAATTGTCAAAGACAGTTGTTTTTTTACACAAACATAGGATAGCCGCGTTAATATAATTATCGTATTGTCTTTCCCTTGTTTCTTAGTTACGATAATTTTTTTTTTTTTTTCCAAGTATTTATTCCTTCTTTTTCTTAGAAACTGAGCAATAATCAGTATTCCTTTTATAACATAAAATTTCAAAGTGGTGCTAATAAGTAAGAAAAAACGCCAATTTAACAGAAAGATAACTGCACATTCTGGTCTGTTTCACGTCTCTAAACAACAACTTAATTTGCTAAAATGTCATATCTCGAAGATGATAATTATAAATCAAACTATGAGCCGTCTCATGAGAAAATTAACAATGTGCATTCCAAACAGGTCCGACACAAACCGAGCTGTAAAAGCACAGGATATGGCTAGAAGCTTGAAATTTCGGATTTAGGCAGAAGAGGCATTGTCACGGTACCATCCTAGTAGCGAAAACAAAGGCGCTAATCAGCTTTGCAGTGACTGCGAAGCTGGTGTGCGCCTTTGTTTTCGCATATGCAAAACGTTTTTTTTTTCTCGTGACGCGGCTCACATTCATTCATTAAGGCCGACTAACGTCACGTCACGTAGAGTAATAAACCGAACAGGTACGTTCGTACGTCGTCCAATTATTAAGACGTTAGATATTTTATTAACATAGGGTTATTTTGTAGGACTGTTTGTGTACGTTTGGAGAAAAAAAAGGAAAGATTAATTAAACAAAGGTACCATTCGACCCACTTATATAGCATATTTGAGTAACGCCAACACGAACGCCAACGCCGACACCGGGGTGACCGCAATAGCTCTTCCTGTACTTTTGTACAGGCTAGCTAAAAATCAGACAGAAAATTGAATTCTTTATGTTGCACCTTGCTACACTTACTTATACACCAAAACAGTGTTTTCTGAGGAAAACTATGTCCCTCAACCGTTCTCCCTACAATATTTTTGTACAAGTTGAAAATAAGCAAAGACCCTTAATCTCCTCCCAGCAATGTGTCTGTGCAAGTTTGATCAAAATCCATCCAGAATATAACACACATGAAAACTATCTTTTACCAGTTTCTTAGGGGTGTTGACCTTGAAAATTAGGCCAAGGTCACCAAAACCTAATCAACACTTAAGTTTCTCACAACAATGTTTCTGTGCAAGTTTGGTCAAAATCAATTAATCACATTGAAAATTAGGCCAAGGTCACCAAAACCTAATCAACACTTAAAGTTTCTGTGCAAGTTTGGTCAAAATCAATTAATTCGTTCTGAAGAAATAGTAATTTCAACATTTTTCATGGACTGGTGACCTTGGATATTTGGTCAAGGTCATCCAAATACATTAAAATAATGGTCTTCTCACAACAATGTTTCTCTATAGGTTTGTTCAGAATCCATCCATTTGTTCAGAAGATAATCACTTCAGAAAAGCATATTTCATAATTTTCCATTCGATCATCTCACCGCTGTGTCTGGTGTGGGTTCGAGCCCCGCTCTGGCCACATGTGAGACAAGCCAAGTTCTGCTTGCGGGTGTGTCAGGTGGTTTTTCTCGGGGTTCTCCCGTTTTCGCCCCACCTACTGATTGGCCCGTCTCATATGAGCTGAAATAATCTTGAAAGGGACGTAAAACTGGACTAAAAAAAAAAAAAATTTCTATGGGCTGGTGACCTTAGTTGAAAATTAAGTCAAGGACACCCAAATCAAACCACTTGTAGGTCTCCAATGGGATGATGACCTTGAAAATATATCGTGTCAGAATGGCTAATTTAAACATTTTTTAAAATTAGGTCAAGGTCACCAAAATCTAAGTAACTCTTTCCCCCCTCCAAACCATGTATCTGAGAACCCACTGGTTAAAAAAATTAGCATCAGAAAGAAGCAACACAGACGCAGATAGACGCAAATAGGATCCGCACCAATAACGATGTGTCCCCCCCCCTTTGGTTGGGGGGACATAACAAGTCAAGTGTGATAGCAGTCTAGCCACAAAATCTGGTTCAAGACTTTAACATTTGATTTTGTGATTAAACTATAATGCAAGTAAAACAAAGATAACTATCAGTTAAGGCACTGTGGCATATGCTTTTGTTGCTTGGGCGATGGCTTAATGTCCCTATCAACAATGAGCCGCCGCATGGAAAAACCAACAATCTGCATAGGTGAAAACAAAGACGCAGATCAGCTTCGCAGTAACTGCGAAGCTGATCAGCGCCTTTGTTTTCGCTAGACGGATAGTACAATTCCTCTACTTTCTAAATCCCAAATTTTCAGCCTGTAACCATCTTCTGTGATTGTACAGCCTGTTTTGTGTTGGACCTGGTCGGAACCCAAATTGTTGGTTTTCTCATGCACAGTCTTTTTTTTTTTCAGTCAATTATGGGTACGACAAGTTTTCTGTGATGAAACTCATTCTGCCTTCCCTTTTCCTAGACCTCGTGAACTGGAGACTTAAAAAACACAAAGCTAGCATTCATGTATTTGAGTTTATTTTCCATCTTTTTGTTCATATGATATATACTTAACAATTATTATACACAAATACAACAACTTTGTAGCAAGTAATATTTACACTAATCAAAACTATGTACAAATAAATAATTCACAACTGAACTAGGCTGTGCCATGAGAAAACCTTATCAAACTGGCTGATCAGTCACGTCTTGTCCATACCATTAAAAACCTAATTTTGGAGATGCAAGCCTTCATCCGTTGTTAACAATTGTTTATGTTGGACCTGGTTGCAAGTGTTCATCATTTGTTGTTGTTGTTTTTTCCCTCTCTTTTTTTATGACACTAAAATTAACTCCATAATAATGATTTTAGGTGCTTGGCAGCTGGCCTCCAATTATAAATTATAATTTTTCATGCTCAACTCATCTGAGCTTGCAATTTGAACTGCTCATAAACACTTAAATAGCCAAAATCAATCTAAATTGCAGGTCTAGATGACAAAACGTTACAATGCCCTTTAGGGCATTTTAACATTTATGAGCTGGATGAATTTTATTCTCAGCTGAGTTTAGCATAAAAATAAGTTTTATAACCTCGGGGCCTGGGCTTATCACTATTCACTAACCACTCTATGGAAATATTGAAAACAACGCAGTTTGTCCAAGCTCCTTTGCTTTACCCCATTTGTTTTGAAACAAAAATTTAAACCCTGCCATAAAAAAAAATGTAGCCAATCATATCTTTTCTATACAAAGACTTGAAATTACACAACAGAAACCACTAGAATTTAGAATTGGAATATTACTTCATATCTTTTACTTATGGGGCTAGCTGACCGATATTTAAGCGAATGTCCTCATTTCTGTGCCAATATTGCTACTGTGCCAGGCAACTCTGTTGACATGTTTATGTTTTATATTTACTGACATTATTACAAGCTTGTGTTGTTTTGATGCTAAAAAATGAGCCTTCTCGTGAGAAAACCAACAATGTGGTTTCTGTGGTTTCCGAACAGGTCCAAAACATATCAGGCTTTCGTCTCAGCTACGATCAGAAGCAAATTTTTGTTTCACCTGTTTTCAGAGGTGTTTTGTAAAAGTTGTACCCTTGGCTTTGTTTCACTTTTTCCGAAATCTGTAAGTTAAACAGTTTCGGAAAATATATACCTTTTTATCATTCTATGCCACAGAATTCCGTTATATACAAAACTCTATTTCATCTTCAAAATCATGAAAAATTAAGAAAGGGGAGCTAACTTCTTACTTAGGAATCGGATTTGGCCGAAACTTAATATACTTAAAGCTGGTGTGTATATCCTGGTTATGAATAAGATTTAACAGAATCAGATTAATAGCTAGCTAGAAAATAAGAAAACATTGTTTTCACCATTATAACCCTATGGGACCTATCCGTTGCCATGGTAACCAGAGTTTTGACCCATTCCACCCTATATTGTAATAAAAGTTGTGTTCTGATAAAAAGATGCGTCATGTGAAATTTGATGGTTCTGGGTTCATTGGTTTTAGAAATTTTGCACTTTTTGTTGTAGATTTTTTCTCTACGGACAGGACATTTTTGACCAAAATATAATTTCTATAATTCTACAGTGTCATTGGCGTTGGTAAATATTTTTCTCATGACAATTATCAGTTCATAAGACTCCATTTCCCAATGTGATTTAAACTTCCAGAAGTATGTGACGTCATAGAGAAATGCCATCTTATGGACAGGACAGTTTTTTGTTACATTGTCCTCAGTAATTTGGGATATAAATATCTATCCAGTGATAAAAGTAAGTCACGCGACTGGTTATTTTTATCGATAAGGTATGTCCAAATATTGTTTATAACACATTGGAAGTAGTATTGGATGTAACAGTCTGACTTATCTGGCAGGTCACTTTTCTCACTTTAAAATACCTCATTTTGGCACATGTCATCAGCTTTAGTAATCATGACATAACTCAAAAACAAATAGTCGTAGCCCATTCACATAAACGGCAGAATAAAGGGGATATGGCCACTTACTAACCACAGAATATTTTATATGCAAATAAAGTGTCAGTTTCAATCCCCTTACACATAAAAAGAAGCAATTTTCAAGTGAGACAGTATAACACCTGTTTTGGGGGTATTTTTGGCTATTTAAACTTATACTGTGAAAAAATGGCTTGTCCAATCAACATGATTTTTTAGGCCAGTGAGAATTAACTGATCTTGACATCCTGCAATTCAATTTAAGTAAGTTAGTGTTGAAGAAATCGCTACACAACCGCATAACACTTGGTAAATTTAAAATTGTCATCTGATCTTAGCTGACCCGTGTACAGTCACAGAAGCAGGCTAGAAGCTTGAAATTCAGGCTGTACAGTCACAGAAGCTGGATAGAAGCTTGAAATTTTGGATTTAAGAAGAAGAGGAAGTGTACTATCCATGTAGCAAAAACAAAGGCGCTGATCAGCTGATGTGCATCTTTGTTTTCGTATATGCAGATTGGTGGATTTCTCATGAGGCGGCTCAAATGTCAACAACTTAAGGGTGCAAAATATGGGTTAAAGGAACCTAGATATTTTAAGAGAACAACTTTAAAAAGTTAATAAGTTTGCTTCTATGTCACTATATGAGCCACATCGTGAGAAAACCGGACTTTGCCTATGCAAAAACAAAGGCCCAGATCAGCTTCGCAATAACTGCAAAGTTGATCAGCACCTTTGTTTTCACTACATGATAGCCCAATTTCTCTTCTTCTTAAATATGGAAGGTCTTTCAAGTTTCTAGCCTGCTTCTGTGACTGTACAGGTCGGTTTGTGTCAGACCTAGTCGGAAACCCAGTAGACCTGTTTTCTCGCGTCTTAGCTCATATACTTCAGATCTTGTTTATAAAACAAATGAGCTACCACATGAGAAAACCGGTCTTCAGGGTTTACGACCAGGTACTACACACACTGGCATGAATATTCCCAAATTTTGGAGGTATGCAGGAGGTATTATAGTATCTAAGTAGCTAAAACAAAGGCGCTGATCAGCTTCGCAGTTACCGTGAAGCTAATCTGTGCCTTTGCTTTCACGTATGCAAAATGTTGGTTTTCTCATGACACAGCTCAAATCTCATCAGGGTTTTAGCCAATTTGGGCACAACTAGGTCAGACATTTGGGCCCTGTCGACTGGGGCCATTAAAAACAGACCGTCAGGCACAACTGATCAGAAATTTTGGTCCCGTCCACTGGGGGCCGTGAGAAAAAGGCAAAGCTTCAAACCAACTGATCCAGCACCTAATTTTTTACTGGTTATCCACAAAGAGCCTAACTAGGAAAACTAATTTAGTCAAACCATCAAAACATACAACAAAATGTTGTTTTTACTGGAATGGTTATATTTAAAGCAAATTTTGCATGTCCTGACATCCGAATATTTGGATAAATAGATGCAACCTCCCGATATGAACATATCTGTATACATACACAGACAGTACAATCCCTCTTCTTCTTAAAGGCCTAAGTTAGACGCCGGGTGGCGAGAGATTAATACCTTTTCAATACAGGTAATACAGGTAGAGATAAGCTTCTGTCATATTTATTGTCCTATTGATAATTCCCTAGACACTACCTGTTTGAATTAAGTGCAATAAATTGATCACAGGTATGTGCATAGGTATTTATGGTTATCTGTTTTACAAGGGAGCATATATCAGTTATTTTGCAGGTAGCAGCAACAGCCAATCAGATTGATTACTGGATTTTTGGAGCTGCTGGAGATGTTAATCCTTTGGTGTCTAGACAAATACTGAGATAAACAGTAGTAGTAGTAGTAGTAGTAAAAAGTGGCAGTTTTTCGTCATGCCGGGCTGAACGGACTTAATCCAAGATTCCACCACAAGGACGAAGGATAAGTGCTCCTGGGCTGCAAATCGTGGCGGTGACAGCAAAATGCAAATCGCGCTGTTCGCCTGTGCCCAACGTATACTGATAATGCAAGTCAAGCCGGTAAAATGGAAGGAGCACTTCTTTTTAGAATTTTGAACGCCATGGTCGAAAAGTGAGCATAAAAGTAGATAGGAAATCTGTGCCAATTCGGCTGAGATAAACTACCTAATTTTGCCTTTTATAGTCCACCTAGGCCTTAAAATCTAAAATGTCAAGCTTTTAGCCCAATTCTAGACGGTACTGGCCAGTTTGTATCAGACCTTGCCTGAAACCCAGATTGTTGGTTTTCTCGCAAGAAGGCTGAAATACAAAGACTGATTAGCTGCTCAGTTCAGACTTTGTCTGTCGGGGACCAGTAAACGATTCAGATTCTAACTGAGCAACTTATCTGAATTTCATTAAAAGTACAGTAAGTACAGTGCCTTTGAACTAACAGACTCCTCTGCCAGCAAGGTATAACCACGCCCACCCCTATTTCCTTAGACAAACATTGTGTTTTTGCACCTATATCTACCTGTAAAAAGCATGTGTTGGTTTGTTTGTCTAACCTTTGTTGTCTAACCGTCATTGACCGTTAGCTAATGTTCTGATATGAATGGTCAATTTAAAAATGAATATTTCATATGATGGGTGGTTTGACGGAGGACTCAATTGGCACATATGAGCCGTCTCGTGAGAAAACCAACAATGAGGTTTTCCAACAGGTCCGACACACACCCGGCTGTACAGTCACAGAAGATGGCTAGGGGCTTAAAATTTCAGATTTAAAAAGAAGAGGAAATGTACTTTGCAAAAATCTGGTTTTCTCACGATGTGACTCAAATGATTTGCTCAACAAAGACAAATAGAATCCATTTAACATTGGTGTTTGAGTGGAAACAGGAAAATCCCAATGCTGAGGGTCCACATTATGACTTCTGAGCTACATGAAAAAATTTGAATTTTTTTTTTTTTAAATATTTTCACTCAAAACTTACATTGTGGGTACAAGTTAGAACCGCCACGACATGTTTTGGATCAAAATAAAGAAAATTAGGTATACCCATGCAAACCCCTGTTTTTCTATATAAATGTGGGTTTTAAGGGGGTATATATTACATGGACTTGTTTTCCTGATGCAGGACACAACCTGTGGAGTTTGAACCTCTCAATTCAGAGTCTAGTGTTACATCAGGAAAACATGTCCCTGTAAAGGTTACCCCATCAAACCCCACTTTTAATATAGTAAAACTGGGGTATGCAGGGGTATACCTATTTTTCTTATTATTGCTCCAAAACATAGATTGTGGGTACCCGTTAGAACCGCCTCGGCGAGGCGGTTCTAACGTGTACCCACAATCTATGTTTTGAGCAAAAATAAGAAAAATATCGAAAATTTTCTACTGAAAATTTTCATTTTTTACAACTTTAGAAATCACTGTATATTGCATGGGCAAGATTTCGTAATGGACCACTAAGCCACCATACTGACCAGATTTAACTACTGTAAATTCGGAAATTTTTGCGAGAACTTAATTTTCACTAATATTCACGAATTGAATTCCTCGCGAATTCAAAGTTCTCGCCAACAAATAGTTTCAATAAGACTCACAGACTACATGAGTACTCCCTCATAAATTGAAAAACTTGCTAATAATTCGAAAATAGAAAAATCCTGAAATAAAAGTCACATGAAAATTTCCAAATTTACAATATGAGCCACCTCATGGGAAAACCAACAATCTGCCTATGCGAAAACAAAGGCGCAGATCAGCTTCGCGGTAACCGCGAAGCTGATCAGCGCCTTAGTTTTCGCTACTCGGATAGTACAATTCCTCCTCTACTTTACTCCAAAATTTCAAGCTTCTTGTCTGCTTCTGTGACTGTACAGCCTGATTTGTGTAGGACCTGTTCGGAAACCACATTGTTGGTTTTCCCACGAGACGGCTTGTATCTGTTATAAATCTAATGAGCTATATTAACCCTTGAATCATATGAACCATGACGTGAGAAAACCAGTCTTCCAAATTTCCGACCAGATCTGACACAAACCGGCCTGTACAGCCACAGAAGATGGCTAGAAACTTGAAATTCTGGATTTAAGAAGAGGAGGAATTGTACTATCAGAGTAGCAAAAACAAAGTGACTGCGAAGCTGATCTGCACCTTTGTTTTTGCACATGCAAAAATCCAGGTTTCCCATGACGTGGCACATATCATCTTGGTTTAAGATGTCAAAGCAATGTGAGCTGAATAATGTTGTAAAGCAGTCAATTCCAGTGGCTCATATACAGCCTGCTTTGATTATAGCCTGCTTTGATTACAACCAGCTTTGATTACGGCCTCCTTTTATCTAAGCCAGCTTTGATTAAAGCCTGCTTGGAAAATAGGCTTCTTGCAACAATTCTCAAGGTATCAACAACTTTTATCTCCTTCTCAGATCTATTGCACTGTTTTACCGTCGGCTTCACTTATGGTTGATCTGCCTGTAATGTAAGGTCAAATCACCACCTTGTTTCCAGATAAAATGTTTCACTGTCCGTAAGTCCATGTTGGCATCCAATACCTGGCAAAAAAAAGTAAATATAGTGTATTATGATCATTTGGTATGCATTACATTATATAAGCTATGACATGTGAAAACCAGTCTTCAGGGTTTCCGACCAGGTCTGACACAAACCAGCCTGTATAGTCAAAGAAGGCTTGAAGCTTGAAATTTTGGATATAAGTAGCAGAGGAACAGTACTATCCGTATAGCAAAAACAAAGATGCTGATCAGCTGTGCAGTTACTGCATAGGTAAAGATCTGTGCATAGGCAAAAATCTGGTTATCTCATGAGGCAGCTCATTCATGGCTGATCTGCCTGTAATGTAATGTCAAAAATCACTGCCTAAGGGGAGTTTGATATACTGAATGTTAACACACTGGCTGATAAATCTCTAAGCAGTCAAAATTTTCTTAAATACCTAAACGTGGCACTTGATGTGCTAGTGAAAGTGAAACAAATTGATAACCCACCTGATCATTGCACACTAGTTCCACTTTCTCTGCAGCAATGGCTGCCAGATCTTCAGAGTCATCTCCCCTGTCTGTGGCACTGTTGTTGGCCGACTGTGATCCAGCATCTGACCCCTGCCCCATAACCTTCTCGTACACATGCTCAATGACCTTGCGTACTTGGATCATGTCACTGGCTGATAATCTGTCCCTGTATAACATCAAACAGATTACTAACTAGAAAATGTGTTTATGAAACACTATGCCCCCAACTGGTAAGTCACTTTCAAGATGTAAAAATGTCCAAAAAATGACTAAGTTCAAATTGTAAAAAAAAGTGACAAAAATTAATCTGATGAGTATATCCCAACCACATGCATATCTTCAAAGCATGGTCACAATGTCTGCAAAGTTTCAAAAGTATTGGTATTAAATTGTAGGAGGAGTTGCGCACACAAGGTACCCTCTATCCATTCACTAAAATGCCCGAAAAAATGACTAACTTAAAATCGTTAAAAAAATGACAAAAAATAATCCAAGGATTATATCCAAACCACATGCATATCTTCAGACCATGCCCATAACACATGTAAAGTTTTAAATGAATTGGCATGAAACTGTAGGAGGAGTTGCGCACACAAAGTACCCACTGCCCATTCATTTTCATTGTGAAAATGCCCGAAAAATGGCTAAGTTCAAATTGTGAAAAAAGTGACAAAAAATAATCTGAGGATTATATCCAAACCACATGCATATCTTCAAAGCATGGTCACAACATCTGTAAAGTTTCAAGAGAATCGGAATAAAACTGTAGGAGGAATTGCGCACACAAGGTACCCACTATCTATTCACTTTATCAAGAATTTAAAAGGGAAATAACTCTCACAGAATGGGCCCCTAGCCCCTTGAATTTACCTGAAAGAAAAAAAGTGGGTCCTCTTAATTTTCATATACAAACTACATACCAAATTTCAAGATCCTAGCTCTAATGGTTCCTGACCGAGTGCTCACGCATCACAGACAGACTGACTGACAGACTGACTGACTGACTGACTGCACGGACAGACCCAAACCAATATGCCCCCTCAACTTCTTTGAAGTTGGGGGCATAATCAAACAGATTACTAAAGGACTCATCTGCATCACATTTATTGCTTGATTATGACCTCTGACCTATTATCTTCTCATACGTGCGTTTTTGTTGGCATTTGAACATTTATGAGCAGGATAAACTTTAGTCTCAGAGCTGAGCAAGAAAACATTTTATAACCTTGGGGCCCGAAATATGCTGGTGGCTTCTGCATCTTGGTAACTTCACCAACTGAGCCGCAATGTTCACACAAATGCAACACATTTCAACACACACAAAGACTTTCAAATACATTGTTTATAAGTAAATGTAAAATTGAAAAATGCTTTTCTTCACTATGCAGAATATCCATTCCTACCAATAAGGGGCCAATTGTTCAAAATTAACAATGTCGTTAGTTGACGATTTACATGAATATTACAAAAACACCGTTATGTTTGTTGATAAAATCAAAGGATTCTCACATTTTATCAACAAAACATAACAGTGTATTTGCTTACAAAGTCAGCATTTATTTAACAGAGTTGATGTTTTGCTAACAAAGTTTTGAACAACTGACCCAAGGATGGAAGTGAACTTACTTTTTCACCGCCATCTTGACACCAGTGCTAGGATGTGGTTGAAGAAAGAATGGAATCTTGTTGGATTTTGGTACCTGACCCTGAAAAATAGATGAATGCAATTATGGGTTTTAATTCTTTTTCTGGTTTGTTGCTTAAAATCTCAGTTAAACAGCTATGGTCATGTTGAGACAGTTCTTACCAGCACAGGAATTAAATTATATCCACAATGTGCTGTAATATATCACCAACCCAGTTAACAAATAAGGCATACATGTTTGTATAGATTGACTTAACCGCATTTTCTAGGCAGGCTATGAACCCTTTAAAGGGGTAGGTGCTGGAATGTCTACTCCCAAAATGTCTACTCCCAAAATGTCTACTCCCAAAATGTCTATTCCCATAACATCTACTCCCAAAATGTCTATTCCCAAAATGTCTACTCCCAAAATGTCTACTCCCAAAATGTCTATTCCCATAACATCTACTCCCAAAATGTCTATTCCCAAAATGTCTACTCCCAAAATGTCTATTCCCATAATGTCTACTGTGCTAAAATGTTGATTCTCATAATACCCCATTTAAAGCAGATCCATGTAGCAAAAAAAAAAATCATAATAATCAGGGATTTAACATCTATAAATTCAGCTTTGTGGTTTTATTTAAAACATTTGCATGCTCTAGAAATAGAACACAAACAGAGAAGGAACCAAACGGAACAAAAATTCTTTAACAATCAAAACTTGAAAGTATTCCAAATTTAATTGCATACATATGAGCCTCGTCAAGAGAAAACCAGATTTTTGCCAATCCAAAAAAAAAGAAGCAGATCGGCTTCGCAGTCACTGCGAAGCTGATCAGCACCTTTGTTTTCGCTACAGGGATAGTACAATTCTTCTACTTTCTAAATCTGTGATTGTACAGGCCGGTTTGTATCAGACCTTGTTGAAAACCCCTGAAGACTGGTTTTCTCACGTCAGGACTCAACTCTTACCCAAACTTTTGACAGAAACTAAAAGACATGCAAAGAGATTTCACAGCTTTAAATGAGCTGCAATGCGAGAAAACTGGTCTTCCAGGTTTTCGACCTGGTCTGACCCAAACCGGCCTGTGGTGCTACAGAAGATGGCTAGATGCTTGAAATTTTGGATTTAGGAAGAAGAGGAAATGTAATATCTGTGTAGCGAAAACAAAGGCGTTGATCAGCTTCACAGTTTCAGCAAAGCTGATCTGCGCCTTTGATTTTGTGTAGGCAAAAATCCTGTTTTCTCACCATGCGGCTTAAATTTCCGCAGTAGAATTTTTTTAATATCAAAGTTTCTAAACTATAGGGAGACAGAAAGTACTTAACATGTATTAGCATGGCATTCTTTTTAAGAATTCGCCGACATGAGAAATTTGCGGTTGGGTAATGAAAATTTTCAAGTTTGAGTTGAAGTCAATTTCAAAGTTTCTTGAAAATATCTACTATCCAGGTAATAACTAGACATTTGGAGGGTATGTTAAAACCAGTTTTTGTTTGGAAAGCTAGAACAGAAAAGATAGATTTAGAGCCCCTTTATGTTAGACCCCAATTCTTGCATGGTGGTCGAACCTTTGAGCAGAATATTTATATAAAAATCCTCTTATAATGTCTGACAACCTAGAACATAGAGATATACTACTTAGATTCTACATTTTATTGTGAAATTCAATTTAAACACAGATTCAATTTCCAAAATTGTTAAAATATCTTTCATTTGACTTTCAAAAAAGAAGTGCATTGTAATTGTATGGTGGCCTATAAATGTCATGCCTTTGTTATGGACCAAAATAGTTGCCTTCCTTAAAAAATAAGGAAAAGTATAATTCTTAGTGGTCCTATTCTTGTTTTCATACTATACACTATATCACTTCCTGTCTTTAGTCTTAGGTCATCAAAAAAGCCTTCCTAATCCTCCAAATTTGAATCAATCAACTATCAAACAGGACTATTCTGTTCCAGTATAACATTCAAGACATTGTCCTGGATGAATCGACACATAATCCATTGGTACACAGGTTGTTGAAGATCATCTTAAGGACAATAAATCTGCTGCATGCTGTACATGGATTTAGAAAAAATTGTGTTAAATATCCAATTCCAAGTGAACAGTGAACATTGTCGGAAATTTATATAACAAACCATCTCATTCTTCAATATGAAGAACATGACACTTGATGCAAGTACTTCTGTTTCCATTTCAATATATGTTTACTGTCCACTCATTGTAGCATACTGGTCAATTTTTAAAAAAGCACTGTAATAACTAATAACAATTCAGGATGCACTTCAGCTTTGCCGCCAATCGATTATAAAATTTTCCAAGGATTGACCTTGCAGCCAACATGATCTGAAAAACAAACAAACAAAAAACATAAAACAATATCAAGAGCCTGAAAACATCAGAATAGCATCCAAAAATGTTTATTCCCTCAAAACCCCCATCCTTCTGATTATGAAAATGGGAACTGAAAATTCCTTCAAATTACACTTCCTAATTTACTTTAAAAATAGTTTAATTTTGGAGAAAAATGCAAATAATTAAGTTAAAAAATTATGCATAATCCTTCAAATCATTTTGTAAATGATATGCATTAATTCACAGGGATTTCTCTGGGAGGGGCCCTGTGTTAAAATGACATGCCATTTCTATAAATGGCCTACCATAAATGGGCCTTTTTAAGTACAGTATGTATGAAGTAGAGATCAAAGTTTGGGCAAAAGTACAAATTGCTTTGGAAAAAGCCCATACTGATTTCAGTTCAGAAATATCCATGCTTCATGTTGTGTCCTTACAATATATGATTCTGATTTATGAAAATAAACCATTAAAAGCTTTTCAATATGTAAAAAAAAAATTCTTGAATTTTAAGAGAGATGCCTCAAAAACAGCCCTGGTCCTAAATTCTTACCTAGTTTCACACTTTTAACCAAATTATAGCCTCTATCAGTCCATGTGACATTCGTTTTTAGTTGTTGAATGGGACGATGAACGCCAATTAAACCAACTTTTGAGTCGCCTGTAAATTAGAAAGAAGAAAATATATACAAAAAGATTAGATTTTAATGTAAATGGAGTCCATCAATTTATGACCATTACCTCAGGAGTTGTGAAAAGGTGACTTGCTGAAGGCCACAACAAAGGGTGCTTCCACCGGAGATCCAATAAATCCCGCATAGGTGTATGAATGGTATTTATTAGAAAAATGTGGTTTCGGCTAGATTGTCACGGCTGTAATTAATAAAGTTTAAAAGCTGACATTTGATTTTTTTTTTCACAAAGCAGTAGCTCAATATACCAATTGTAAGACAGTGTCAAATCATATTTCTGGAGAAAAGAACATGATCAGCGCAAATCTTCTACAATGTTTGTGACAAATTTAATGGTTTTCACCTTTTTTTTTATATAAAAATCAACAGATTTGGGTAAAAATGAAGGGGAAAACTCCAATTTCTTTCAAAGTAGTATAAATTTTGACCAAACATGATAAAAACATCTAATTATGCACCAGTCATTTGTAACCGCTGCTTCCCCACCTAAAGGGAAGAGCGGGGATTAAGACTTCACAGTTTTCAGGTCCTTGCTAGAAGCCCCACTGCCAGGTGGCAAACTGGAGGTATAAAATTTGCTCTTTAACATGCACTTCGCAAGGATCGAACCTTATGGAGTCCAACACTCTACCACTGTGCCAGTTATTAATTGGACTGAATTAAAAAAAAAAAAGGATTGCCGTATTGACCACCATACATTCTTTACATTTACAAATTTTACAACACTGTCAATTGATCGTAAAACAATGGCTTTGGATATATCTTCGAAATTCGAGTTGAAGGTTTAGTCATTCGATCTAAGTATCTACCAAATATGCAAAAAAGAAGTAAAAGGCACAAGTTTGCAATAATAATTACCTCGATCACTCTTTGCTAGTCCTGTGAAAGTGCTAAAATCCTGTTCAAATTACTGTCAAAACATGGCCTCCCATTTTTGGACCTAACATCGTCGAGAGAGGTTGTGCACCTACGCCTGAGAAAGTAGTGCTATTCTGATTATTTTACTTGATAATGTTTATTTTATGATGCGAATAACGCATATATTATTTAAATTTATGTAGACTTTCAATCCAGAATAGATTATTTTTTGAAAATATAAAAATAAACAATATTTTAACCAAAATAAGTCAATTATGACTAAATGCCGGTACTGTATTGCGGACAACTCGGTCACCTGAGGTGATGATCAGAAATTGATCGACTCAGTATCTGAAGACGATAACTTACCGCAACAAACTACACCCACGGACATGTACGTTGAAGGACAGACTGTACACCATACTCACCATTGTCGTGTTAAGGCAAAAAAAGAGGTAGAGATCACACCAAAAGTATTTTGGGCTATAATTTATATTCAAAGCATAACACAGTCATATGACATGTGTCGTGACAGACTGGTGGTGGGAGTCTGTAATTAGATGCCTAAGAAGAGCCGAGAGGGAGTAATTAAAAAATTAAAAAAAAAAAAAAAAAAAAAAAAAAGACTTACCGAAATCCCGAAAACACCGGAGTCACCACTGAAAACACCCGAAACAATATTATTGAGGTCTTTGATGTTTGCAATTTTTAATGTTTATATAATTTCTGCTCTCAATTTATGCAATCGTCACGACGGCCAGACCCATCAGTCAATGCCAACCGAAGTCATCGCCGTGAAAACACGAAAATCAATAAGATTTTACGATTTTGTGGAATTGAATGGCTTATCTTTCCTGGGCATACAGGTATATAGAATTTAATTGTAACTTCGCGAGTGCCTGATTTCAGTCATTGATCATTCAAATTTAAACAAATTGTTTCATAAAAAAAGAAAGAAAAAATATTTTAATGTATCCTACATTATCCGCCAGGATATGCATCTTTGTAAGAATTGGGTGCAGGAAAATGCTAATAATAGCTGCAAATGTGGAAATACCTTATACATTATATTTTTTCATATGTACAGTGTTTGATTTTTTTTTTTTGTTCATTAATCATTCTTTTGTCATTCTAAGTATATTTTTGGATATGTACTAGACAAATATGTTCATAAATATCAAAAGTTATTTTCTGCAAAAACTTGTAATTTTATATTCATCTATAACTTTGGATGTTGTTAATTGGCAAGTACATTGTAAGTACTTGTACAGTTTTAAACACATTCCGTTGGCATACAACAACATTAGCATTTAAAGTATTTCATACAGTGTGATTTTCTCATTTTTCGTATTAAATTTCTGATAAAAGGAATGATACCTCATATCTTATTTGTGCTTTTTGTAGTTTTTCATATATATTTCAACGCGTCTTAAAATGATAGGCATATCTATCAAAAATATTACCGGTATCTGTTATAAAATGTTGTTTTAAACGCCCTTTGATTGACATTTTGTTGCTTGTTGATTATCCAGTCAGTAGTGTACGTCTATATGCTGTTAATTAGATTAGCTATATTACAACTTAGCATGTGTACGCCTATGTATTTACTGTGCATTATCAATAATTGCAGTAGTATCATAAAATTAAAAAAGATTGAATAAATATCATTTTTGTTCTTTCTCTTCCTTAGTATTTTCACTCTTTTGTTTGCTAAGCGTAATTCAACGCACACAAAAATGTACAAAAGGTCATGTAGGCATTGATTAGGAAAAAAAAGCAATCATAAACAAATTCCCACTCCAAAAACCGAGGTGGGAAAAAGAAATAAATTCCCACAAGCTCACTCAATCTTGAATATTACCATTCTATACCCTTCAATAGAATAAGTTATAAGTAAATAATATAAAGTAAGTATAGAAAAATGCTTCCGATGTATCATTGACATTTTTATTAAAGTTTATAATTAACTGCACCCGATGTCTCTGTTATATTTTTTAACGATTTATCTTAATTTACATTATAGTAGTTACTATAAAATGAAATATTTTAATACATGCCTTTTATGTGGTGTAATTCTACATTATTGTTTTTACACCCAGATTTATTGTAGAACTGTGCGTTTTAAATTGCAAATGATTCTTTTCTTTTTATATATCAAAATGCATATATTTTAAGTACGTTTATCTAAATTAACTATTAAAATAAATTATGTGTTTTATTACTTTAATGTGTATTTATGTGTTTGTGTGTGTTGATTTTACGAAAAAACATCAATCACTCAATCAAGTATATCTATGAATTATTTTGCGCCATTACAAAATATAAAAAGTTACAAGTAGGCAAAGATCAGGAAAAGTTTAGCAATTCAAATGCTTTAGATCTTTAGTAATTTATTAATGAGCCTAATCCATGATTTTGCGGTGATTTCAGTGATATAAGTGGTGTTTCCGTCTGTCAGTCTTGAATAATATAGAAAACATTTGAAATAGTATATAAAGATCGAAAATCAGCAAATTAAGTCAATTTGTTTAATATTGAAGTTGATTTTTTTGTTGTTGTGATATCGATAGGATGAACAATTGTAAATAGTAAATTTAGATATCAGTTTAACTTGTTACATCCCCAAAAAGACATTTATATACATGTATATCGGAATGGGCTGACATTGTTTATTTTGTTGGTGATTCCGGCGATTTCAGTGGTGTTTTTGGTAATTCCGGTAGTGGGTTAGGTGATTTTATTGTGTTGCAAGAAAAAAAAAAAAAAAAAAAAAAAAAAAAATAATAATAATAATAATAATAAATAAATAAATAAATAAATAAATAAATGAAAATTAAATAATAATAATAATACAGCAAATATGTTTAAGGGGTCTGGTGAGGTAATATCCTTACTTGGTGTGAAAAGAAGGTTCGCCGATAATGGCGGTCTAATTTGGATAAGTACAGAAATGCACCGTGGTGGAAAATAATTCATTAAAATATTCAATGCTCTTAAAACATCTTAGTTTTAATTTTTATGTAATTTGAGCTCAAAAGTATATTTTACACCGTGTGTTGGTGCCTCGCTAAGACAACGGCGGAACAGAAACGACGGTTGAACGAATAGCCCCCAAAAATGGCGTATTAATATTGAAAAACAACATGTAAACAGAATTATCGGAATTTGTCCATTTCGCATAGCTGACAGCTTCTCAAACCCAGATTCAGACTAAAATTCATACAGAGAATCTTGCACTTTCGCCAGGTACATTTCGATTTTCTTGTATCGAGACAAAAGTTGATAAAACCTGTCTAAAATGACTCTAACGCAATGTTTACATTTTTTTATGAATGGGGAAATCGGCCATTTCTGAACACGAGGTTTTGAAGGAAAAAAAATTCTTTGTCACAACTTTTCATATAGAATTACAGCGTTCTGGGATAAACCACTCTTGCATCTAGGTAGTTCAAATGGTCGCCCGTGTCGTTCACTCGTTGAGAAATTTCTAACACATTGGTGATATGTCAAATTTGGGGTCTAACAAAAACGCTCTTTTTTCTAAGTTTTTTCTCCAAGTAGGCATTTTTTTAAAAATATACCTCTTCCCTGCAATATGGGAATACAAATTGGTTTTGAACATGCACAAAAATTTCAGTAATTTTGGTTAAATTTACAAAAAAACTACGAAAAACAAAAACAGGTACCCCACCCACTCATGTCAATATTGTCAAATCCTTAAGGGACATAGGCAAACAGTATAGCCCCATATGTGACGCCTGAGAACGCTGCATCCCAACTGGGGCTATTCTGTTTGCTTAGAAGAATTTCATGAAAAAACAGAATAAACATTCAAAATCACTCTTAACGCCCCTGAAAAAGACAGTGGACTCTTTCAATTTATGATAATGGGGCAAATCCATTTGTCATAAATGGAATAACTTTATCACTGAAATAAGAGCTGTCGCAGGACAGCGTAGCTCGCCTGACTTGAGCTTTGCCACTAAACTTATCAAAATCTATGACTCATGACCTTGACCTCAAGGTCGCTCAGGTGGGTTGTGATGGTACAGCATAAAATTTCAGACCAATATCCACAAACATGCAAAGTTTCAACTTGATCCATCAACATAGAGATATATTGACTTCAAAAATCTTTAACCCAAAACTTTAAACAAAAATTTCTAAGGCCATGACCTTGACCCTCAAGTTCACTCAGGGTGGATCATAATGGTACAGCATAAAACTTCAGACCAATATCTACCAACATGCAAAGTATCAACTTGATCCATCTACATGTTCAAGAGATATAGACTTCTAAAAACTTTAACCGAAAACTTTAACAAAAAAGTCTGTGACCTTGACCTCAAGGTCACCCAGGGTGGGTCATGATGGTACTGCATAAAACTTCAAACCAATATCTACCAACATGCAAAGCATCAACTTGATCCATCAACATGTTCAAGAGATATAGACTTCTAAAAACTTTAATGAAAAAGTCACTAGAGCACGAAATATAGGTCAAGGTCACTAGATCAAAGTGGCTGCAAAGTCGGGACATCGAGGAGAAGCCATATGCAAGGTTTGATGGTTGTAGGCTTTATAGTTGATGAGATATTAAGGGTTGGCTTAAAAAATGACAAAGTCACTGGAGCATGAAATATAGGTCAAGGTCAGTAGGTCAATGTGGGTGCCGAGTCGGGACATCGAGGAGAAGCCATATGCAAGGTTTGATGGTTGTAGGCTTTATAGTTGATGAGATATTAAGGGTTGGCTTCAAAAATGACAAAGTCACTGGAGCACGAAATATAGGTCAAGGTCACGAGGCGAATGTGGGTGCCGAGTCAGGACATCGAGGAGAAGTCATATGCAAGGATTGATGGTTGTAGGCTTTATAGTTGATGAGATATTAAGAGTTGGCTTCAAAAATGACAAAGTCACTGGAGCATGAAATATAGGTCAAGGTCAGTAGGTCAATGTGGGTGCAAAGTCTGGACATCGAGGATAAGCCATATGCAAGGTTTGATGGTTGTAGGCTTTATAGTTGATGAGATATTAAGAGTTGGCTTCAAAAATGACAAAGTCACTGGAGCATGAAATATAGGTCAAGGTTAGTAGGTCAATGTGGGTGCCGAGTCGGGATATCGAGGAGAAGCCATATGCAAGGTTTGATGGTTGTAGGCTTTATAGTTGATGAGATATTAAGGGTTGGCTTCAAAAATGACAAAGTCACTGGAGCATGAAATATAGGTCAAGGTCAGTAGGTCAATGTGGGTGCAAAGTCTGGACATCGAGGATAAGCCATATGCAAGGTTTGATGGTTGTAGGCTTTATAGTTGATGAGATATTAAGGGTTGGCTTCAAAAATGACAAAGTCACTGGAGCATGAAATATAGGTCAAGGTCAGTAGGTCAATGTAGGTGCCGAGTCGTGACATCGAGGAGAAGCCTTATGTAAGGTTTGACAGTTCTAGGCTTTACAGTTGATGAGAAACTAACACAGCATCTGAGCATTGTACAAAGGTGTTCTAGATATTGACCTCTAGCCCCGCCCCCAGGCATGACCCCACGGGTCCCTTCACACTAAATCACAGAGGACCCTCATATGCAGCAATGTTCCAAATATGAATGATTTCTGGTCAGTGACTATCAAGATATAACAATTTTAAAAACTTTGACCGAAAGTGTGACGCGGATGCGGACGTGGACGTACACGTAAACGCGGACGACCGTGGTGACAACAATAGCTCTGTGCACTTCGTGCAGGCGAGCTAATGAATAAGCACATAAATCATTCTTTGCATTATTTATAGCTCATAATATAAATTATGGTCAGGCTAGGCATGCGATTGTCTCGGTGACACAGTTCAAATTAGTACCTACTATTTAGGATAAGGACAGAATGAAAACAATGCATGCACTTGATCACTTCAAAATAAACCACTGGCCTTTGGGTAATCTTAAGTAAATGGATATTTCAGCATGACATTACGAAAACATGCCCATGTGATAAACAGATTTTTCTTAAGTTGTAAAAATTGTAAATTTTCAGTAGAAAAAGTTTTATATTTTTAATATTTTTGCACAAACATTCACTGTGGGTACTCGTTAGAACCGCCTTGCCGAGGCAGTTCTAGTGAGTACCCACAATGTATGTTTTGGATCAAAAATAAGAAAATGAGTTATACCCCTGCAAACCCCAGTTTTTCTATATAAGGGCGGTATACATTTCACGGACATGTTTTTCTGATGATAAAATACAACTACTCACATGTACTAGTACATCAACCACCCAGCCTGGGACTGTATCAGTCAGTAACATTTGCTCTGTCTCCCCACCCGCATCCCGACATAGCAGTCTGAACAGTGTCTTGCCTCGACCAACCTCGCTGAAGATTACAGGGGTATGACCTGGGACTTGGAAGTATGGACCTGGCACCTGGATTTCTTGTTCACCATTCATGTTTTCTACAATGTTCGGGCATAAAGTGAGCCACGTCATGAGAAAACCTGATTTTTGCCTTTGCAAAAACTAAGACGCAGTAACTGCACAGCTGATCTGCGCCCTTGTTTTTGCTTCACGGATAGTACAATCCTTCTTCTTAAAACAGAAATTTCAAGCTTCTAGCCCCCTTCTTTTACTTCGCAGACCATTTTGTGTCAGACCTGAGCGGAAACCCAAAAGACTGGTTTTATCACGTTGTGGATCATAATTATACACAAGAACATTGTTAAGTTCAATATCACATCTGCATCAGGGGTATTAACTCAAGTGTGAATATAGGTCAAAGGCACACAGTCCCTCGACCAACCTCACTAAATATCACTGGGGTGTGACCAGGGACTTGGAAGTAGGGACCTGGCACTTGGATTTCTTGCTCACCATTCATATATTCTACAATGTTTAGGGAATAAAGAACACTTTAAGAACATTTTTATCCACAGTTCAGCTGAGTATAAATTAATTCTGCTAAAAATAGTGATTGAAACTAAGTTTCCATAAATTTTGTGATTTTAGACTAGTAGTGTGTCAGTTGATTTGTTTGTTTGTTTGATTTAGCCTTACATACTAGTTGAAAAGCTAAGATCGTAGCCGCCTCGTGGGAAAACCAACAATGTGGTTTCCAAACAGGTCCGACATAAACCGACTTGTACAGTCACAGAAAAGAGCTAGAATCTTGAAATTTTGGAGTTAAGTAGAGGAAGAATTGTACTATCCGAGTAGCGAAAACAAAGGCGCTGATCAGCTTCGCGGTTCGCGGTAACCGCGAAGCTGATCTGCGCCTTTGTTTTCGCCTATGCAGATTGTTGGTTTTCCCATGACGCGGCTCAATTAGTTATCTTGGGCAAACTTCACAGATGCAGGTTACCAAAACAAAAGCAACATTTCTTTCACCACTAATTGACAAATGCTCTTCTTGAATCAATGACAAAAACTGGCAACAGAAATATTTTCATGACCAAATGTACATCAAAGAAGTTGCTGGATGTGAGGATTGATCGTGGGTACTTGCCAATTAAACATGCAACCTATCAAGTAATAACGACTTTATCATAATTATGAAGGTGCTGGCTTACCATCTTGTTGGTATATATGAGTCTTTGGCCAATTATCTAACAATGACATCAATAGCTGTTGACCAATATTTACTGTAAGTATAGATACACTTAGTTGCATTCAATTTAAATAGAAAGTAGCATACATACTAGAAATGACATATGCATTGTGCCTGCACTTGACTAAACTTGAAGGCACTATTTAATAGTAAAATATTAGCTTTAAGTTAATTAGCAGAGATGAAAACTATTGCAGTTCAGAGAACAATCTGGCCATTATCTATACTGTTTTGTATACCCCATGCATCTTTCGAGCTTTTTTACAATGGTTGTTATCAGCAAAATGTCAGATGTCTCAAAATTTATGTGTTTGTTTGTTTTACCATTCATGTTCAGTTTTGTTTTCTTTCATGTACCGATGGAGCAAATGATTCAGTATTTTGAACACTTTAATAATTGAGCCACTGCATAAGAAAACAAACAAATGCTTGGGCAAAAACAAATGAGAAGATCATCTTCACAATAACCGCGAAGCTGATCAGCACCTTTGTTTTCGCTGCATGGATAGTACAATCTTTCTAAAATCCGAAATTTCAAGCTTCTAACCTGCTTCTGTGACTGTACAGGCTGGTTTGTGTCAGACCTGGTCAGAACCCAAATTGTTGGTTTTCTCATACACAGTCTCAATTATTGTCATGTCCAAGGACGAAATACAGCAGCAGTGAAATTTGAACCAGTTTCAAACTTCATAAAAGTACTGTAATAGAGGGAGATAATTTTACTCACATTTTGTATCCGGGACATCAGCAGCAAAGTTTAAGCCCAACTCCTTAGCTGACACCCAGGCTGAGAAACAATCTGTCTCATCTAGGTGAATCGTTAACAACTGAAAAGTGGCAGCAGTACAGAGAAATTCTTTATTTGAGCCTGTGCTAGAGAAAACCAACAATTTAGGGTTCTGACCAGGTCCGACACAAACCGGGCTGTACAGTCACAGAAGATGGTTAGAGGCTGGAAATTTCGGATTTAGAAAGTAGAGGAATTGTACTATCCGTGTAGGGAAAACAACGGTGCTGATTAGCTGTTACTGCGAAGCTGATCTGCACCTTTGTTTTCACATATGCAGATTGTTGGTTTTCCCATGTGGCAGCTCATTTTTCTTCATACCCAGGAAAATTTATTATTGGCACATTGAATATTACTTGAAAAGATGGAACAAAACCACAACATTTTCCAAATTTAACCCTATCACTTCACAAGACTGTTAAACATTTTTTTTCTTTTTTTTTTTTTTTTGAAAATGTGGTGGAATTAACACATGGTTCACTGTTTGAGAATCTTATCTCCACTGCTTGCCGTTTGCCATCTTTTGATGGCATTTTAATACTTTAATGGCATTTTTGTTCATATTTGACAGACCATATTATGATGTCTCAAGTGTCCTAAATTCTGGATTTTGCAAGTTCTGACAATGGCCTCATCTAAACATGCAAAACTCTCAAGACAGACTACACCTTACATTAAAACATGGCTGAAATGTATGAAATTTGCAACACTTACCCCAGTTTTAAGATCCACACTAAACCAGTTTGGTACATAGACCATCTTAAAATGATTTTTGATTTCATCTTCTAAATCCACCTTCCCCAGATCTTTCACTTTGCGAGCCTAAAAAATAGAAGTTTATTAGTGTGGATAAATTGCTTGAAAATCCTGCCTGAAAACAATCAGAGAATAACTTACATTAGACAAAAATTTGATCAACTGCTTGTTGATGTTTAACATGGGAGTTTTGTTGGGTGGGTCACTTATCTTAACTGCAAGTCTCTCAGAGGCATTTGATCAATATTTGATGCATATTTTGCTATGTTTTTCCTGAAATGTCAAGAACATTTTCATTACCAATCTTTGGGTTTATTTAATATTAGCCTCAATAATATTAGTTTTTGTTTGTATTGAGGCTTAGCATCCCAGTCAACAATTTTTCAGTTATGTCGGGACGGAGCCAACACTTCCTCGGTTTAACCAGTAATGTAGGGAGTTAATGTGTCTTGCTCAAGGACACAACACTGTGCCGCCTGTGGGGATCGAACCCAGAACCACTTGATTCGAAATCCGACGATCTTCCACTAAGCCACCGTGCTCACTGCATTCAGAAATGTTTGTAGGAAATTAATTTTTGCAATTTTGTTGCCTTGTGAATTCAAAGCTCTCACTATTGACTGCAAGAGTACTCGCTCATCAATTCACAAATTTGGAAATAAAATACAGGCAAAATATAGTGATGCAAAAGTACACATTGTGTGTGGAAGTTGTTAGAATACCAGACTTACTGTTAAAACATCCCATAATGCAACATTTTCCTCTGTATCTTTGGTTAATATATGTCGCTTGTCATTTAATACATAATACTGTCTTATACTCGAACCACCTGCAATGACATAAAAAAATATGAGCCAGCGCATCAGAAAATCAACAATCTGCACTTGCGAAAACAAAGACGCAGATCAGCTGTGCAGTAACTGCACAGCTGATCAGCGTCCTTGTTTTCGCTACACAGATAGTACAATCCCTCTTCTTAAATCAAAAATTTCAAGCTTCTATCTTTCTTCTGTGGCATTAGAGACTGATTTGTGTCAGACCTGTTCAGAAGCCCTAAGGATTGGTTTTGTCGCATCGCAGCTCATATTAAACACGTCTGTGAGAGAACGAGGAGAATTCAACCAAAGCAAGCAGAACTTGGCTTGTCTCACATGTGGCCAGAGTGGGGCTCGAACCCACACCAGACACAGCGGTGAGATGATCGAGTGATTAAGAAACAGCGCTCTTAACCGCTCGGCCATGGGGGCCGTCTATAAGTAGAAGAGGAATAGAAGTATCTGTGTGGCAAAAACAAAGACGCTGATCAGCTGTGCAGTTACTGCACAGCTGATCTGTATCTTTGTTTTCGCACAAGCAAATTGTTGGTTTTTCTCATTTTTTATCAACTCACCCTTAAAAACCTTTAGAATTGGAATTTTATGATCTTACCTTTAATAGTAAAATCTGGCTGTGAACACAATGGATTCATGGAGACATTTTCTAAATTTGCTGATATCTGTTTCTGTACTGACTTTAAAGGCTGAAAAAGAATAAGTCATCATTTTTGACTGTTCATAGAATTCAAATAAAGAGATCAACCATGGTTTTCAGTGTTCAAACATTCGTTAGATCACGAGGAAGGTGTTTGAACACTAGGCCGCAGCCGCGCGTTCAAACCCCTTCCGAGCGATCCAGCGAATGTTTGAACACTGAAACAAACCATGGTTGATCGCTGTTCTTGCATTTTCATTCTAATCCACTTAAAATCTTTTGAAACTAACATTAGCAATGTAAACACTCACCAAAAACCGTGGAGCTCTTCAAAGCTGGCCATTTTGATTCTACGAAACACATGACGTCATGTCACATTGACCAATTGTTCAAAGGGCACATTAATTTCATGATTTGAACACGGCTTTCGACCAAATGAAAACGGCTTCAAACAGCAATGCGCCTAAATACCTATGCAAGAATTAACTTCCACACCATTTTACAACTTAGACTGCCTTGGAATTATTGTGATGACACTGACATGCCTAAGGGTATCTTAAGTTCTGTCAACAAAAGTCAGAATGAATCTAAATAATTATTTGAAAAGTCATTTTCTTGTATTACTACTATTCCTGATATAGACACATACTCAATTTGAATTTAACAAAGGGTATTCAAACATATTTATTGTAAATCAGAATTTGAATGTAGACAATAATTGAGCCTGTGCGTGAGAAAACCAACAATTTGCATATGCAAAAAGAAAGGCGCAGACCAGCTTCGAGGTAACCGCAGTTACTGCACAGCTGATCTGCGCCTTTGTTTTTGCATAGGTGAAAATCCGGTTTTCTCACGATGTGGCTCATTTGTCATGTGTCTACTTACATAGCTTCAGATGCTGGAGCTGGTCGTTGACACCCACAGTGACGGAGGTTCTGAATGGGTTAACTCTAACTACAACAGAAAACCCAGTACCTCCCAGTTCAGAAACCTACACTCTACCACTAAGACACCAGTTTACTTTGTCAATAACTTGTCAACTTACATAACTTCTGATGCTGGAGCTGGTCGTTGACACCCACAGTGATGGGGGCTCTGAATGGGTTAACTCTAACTACAAACATAAAACATGTTGCATTAATACAGGACTTATGACAATGAAAGTTGAGAATTGGACCAGCCTGCTTGGTTTATCATAATATAATGTGTCAAGAGAGAGACTTAATGTCATTTTGGTGGTGATTACCAAAGGGCTATTAATATGCCAATAGCAAGACGTAAAGCACAAGCAAAGAAAGGCTCTTTTACATATTCAGGTGAAATGTGCTTTAATTTGATGGTTTAAAGGTTTTATGCCACCATAGTATTACTAAACAGAAATGGTCATTTCATCGAATGATAAGATAAAATTCCAACACTCTTTTCAGTTTTATTCTTACATTTGAGCCGCGCATGAGAAAGCAGAATTTTGCCTATACGAAAACAAAGTCGCATATCAGCTTCCCTATAACTGCGAAACTGATCAGCACCCTTGTTTTCGCTACGCGGATAGTACAATTCCTCTTCTTCCTAAATCCAAAATTTCAAGCTTCTATCCATCTTCTGTAGCGGCACAGACAGGTTTATGTCGGACATGGTTTGAAAACCTGAAGACCGGTTTTCCTGTGTCACAGCTCATTTCATTGTTGATAAGTAAATGGATCCAACCGTTTGTGTAAAGTTCCTTGATTTTAATGCAATAGAACAACAATAGAGAACAACCTTACTTTTAAAACAGGTTCTTTTTCTTCACAAACAAGCGTTCTATGTGCAGGATTCCTGACATCTGTAGCCCAAACTTTTCTGTCTCGACCAGCGGAATATACTGTTGTGAAAGATTCATTGGCCTAAAACAGAAATGGACACAAAATGGGCTTGAATTTTGTAGCTTAACTCTACAAATTAATTTTGGTAAGAAATTGATTCTCATAAAAACAGTGCACAATCTTGCATTTTTTCATGTATAACTCTTGCTGCAAGTTGAACAAAATTTTCCTTTAAGATTTTTTTTTTCAATTTTTTTCTCATTATACATACTTGTAAAGCCCAGACACCTTCATCATGTATTCTGAATGTTGCCACACATCTCTGTTGCCCTAGCGACCACAGTCTGATAGTACCATCTGAACTGCCTGATAAACACTGAAATAATAATAATAATGACTTTATGTAATTATTATTACAGACCTAGTCTCCCTTGTGGCCCTCAATAAAACGAATGAGATTATTTATTTACTTACTAACTTACTGGAGACAGACGTCAAGCTAGGCATTTCTACTTAGTTAAGCAATTCCGTTTCTTAGAAGCTGACTGTCTAGTGGTGGAGAAAAGCCTGGGCAGTTCTCAAAGTTCGGTGGGTAATGCCCTGTGAAAACACTGCATTTGGAAGGTGACAGTCAAACCATTGGTACATACTAATGCAGGAACATTTGATAGTTTTTTCAATAATCAATATTTTTACTGGAATGGCCAGTGGGATTCAAACCTGCACGGCAGAGGTACAAAGCTATCAGAAGCCAAACGGTTGTACAATCCAGTTTGTAATAGACCTGGTCGAAGATCTCAAAAACAATTTCTTTCATAACCCAACTCATGTGATCATGTATGGTTGTGAGCAACATGTAAAGAGGTAAAGAAAGCAGTAACATGAGCCTTCGCTTGAAAAAAACAACAATTTGGGTTTCCCACCTGGTCTGACACAAACCAGCATCTACAGTCACAGGAGCAGGCAAGAAGCTTGAGATTTTGGATTTAAGAAGGAGAGGGATTGAACTATATGTGTAGCAAAAACAAACATGCTGATCAGCTTCGTGGTCTGCGCTTTTGTTTTTGCATAATGCAGGTTGTTGGTTTTCCAATGCAGCGGCTCACATGTCCTTACCTGTGTTCCATCTCTGTTCAACACCAGTGCTTTCACATTATCGGAATGACCTTTCAACTTCATAAGTTTCTGACACGTTCTAGGGTCCCAGACCCGCAAAACTTTCTCTGTCGACCCCGACACAATCACAGTACCAGACTGGTTCATGGCTAGACTGTAGATGGAATCTTTGTTCCCATTCAGACTAGAGGCTGAAACGACAAAAGCAAATAAGCCCCGACACTAGAAAACAGGTCCGGGGTTTCCGACCAGGTCTGACACAAACCCGGCCTGTGCAGCTATAGAAGATGGCTAAACGCTTTAAATTTCGGATTTAGGAAGAAGAGGAATTTTACTATTTGAGGAGCGAAAACATAGGCGCTGATCAGCTGTGCAGTTACTGCACAGCTTATCTGTGCCTTTGATTTCGCTCATGCAAAACTCTGGTTTTCTCACGGCGCAACTCAAACATAGTTTCTGACATATGATTATCCGGTCCCATGCGAGTAAGGGCTAGAGCATCAGCTTTGGGAGCGGGAGGTCATGCATTCTATCCCGGGCCAAGTCCTACCAAAGGCTTTACAAATGGTACCAGTGGCTACCTTGCATGGCACTCAGCGTTATAAGGCTAGCACTGGGAAATGTGTTCACCCTGACTAAATCAAGGCAAACCCCCCATAAGGGGGGAACATTTAAGACCATTTAATCCAAGGGTCTTAGAATTTTTCTGTCCACAGATTGACGCATGGAGGGATTGACAGACAGATAGATAGTGGAATGATGCAGCTGTTAGAAGCAGGTAACAGAGTAAAATCCCTTACGTCATGCTTGATCAGACTGAACTAAGCAGCCAACCAAACACATTATAAAAGCATGCCCATACAATTTGACAGCTGTAAAAAGTGAACATTTCTGTAAGAAAATATTTGATATTTTTAATATGTTTGCTCAAAACATACATTGTGGGTACACGTTAGAACCGCCTCGGAGAGGCGGTTCTAACGAGTACCCAAAATGTATGTTTTGGATCAAAAAAGAATACTAGGTATACCTCTGCTTACCCCAGTTTTTCAATATGAAAGTGGGGTTTAAGAGGGTATGCATTTCACGGACATGTTTTCAAGACGAGATGCGTTTTAAAGTGCAATGATATGCTGGCCTATCAGCTCTACCGTTGCTTGAAATTCAACAGCTTTTCTCGTAGTGCACTAGAGTTAAAAATTTTCACTATTTTGGTTCTAAATACTAGGTATACCTCTGCTTACCCCAGTTTTTCAATATGAAAGTGGGGTTTAAGGGGGTATGCATTTCACGGACATGTTTTCAAGACGAGATGCGTTTTAAAGTGCAATGATATGCTGGCCTATCAGCTCTACCGTTGCTTGAAATTCAACAGCTTTTCTCGTAGTGCACTAGAGTTAAAAATTTTCACTATTTTGGTTCTTAATATCAATTTGGAACTGTAATTTCATCAATATTATAATATGAGCCATTGCATAAGATAAGAAAACAAACAACTTGCTAGCAAAAACAAAGGTGCAGATCAGCTGTGCAGTAACTGCACAGTTGATCAGCTCCTTTGTTTTCAATACATGAACATTCAATCCCTCTTCTTAAATTCAAAATTTTAAGCTCCTAGCCAGCTTCTGTGACTGTACAGGCTGGTTTGTATCGGACCTGATCAGAAATCCAAATTATTGTTTTTCTCACGCAAAGGCTCAACCAAAACCGCAAATTGCCATGACTTTTAATGAGAATTTTTAAATTATGAGAAAACCTGAGATTTCTAAAAGGGCAAAATCATTATTGCCTCTTTGAAATATGATTTGAGCCGTGAGATGAGAAAACCGGATCTTTGCATATGCGAAAACAAAGGCGCAGGTCAGCTTCGCAGTAACTGCTAAACTGATCAGCGCCTTTGTTTTCGCTACACTGATAGTACCATTCCTCTTCTTCTTAAATCCAAAATTTCAAGCTTCCAGCCGTCCTCAGTGGCTGCAAAGACAGGGTTGTGACAGACCTGGTCGGAAGCCCCGAAGACCGGTTTTCTTGTGATGCGGCTCATATGATTTGAGCCGTGAGATGAGAAAACTTGTCTTCTGTCTTTTCTACCACATCAGACACAAAAGGTTATGCACCACAGAAAATGTTGTTGTTGTTGTTGTTTTTTTAATTCAGTTTTACGTCCCTTTCAAGATTATTTCAGCTCATATGAGACAGGCCAACCAGTAGGTGGCGCGAAAATGTGAGAACCCCCGAGAAAAATCACCTGGCACACCTGCAAGATGAACTTGGCTTGTCTCACATGTGCCCCGTGTGGGGCTCGAACCTAGACACAGCGGTGAGATGATCGAATGTTTAAGCACAGTAAAGAAAATGGTTAAAGAGATAGAAAATTCAGATTTAGAAAAAGGTACTGTGCAATCCACGATGTAAAAACAAATGGGCAGTACTATGCTTATCTGCATCTTTGTTTTCGCATTAACAAAAGCATTTTTTCCATGATATGGCTAATTTTACCTTTTCATGATTTTATCATTAGAGGCAATAAAATTAATCAAACACATGTGGCTGAAAGTTTAGTATGAATAGTTCACTTTCTCAAAATAGATAAAAATCTAAATGAGCCACATCATGAGAAAACCAACATTTTGCATATGTGAAAACAAAGACGCAGATCTGCTTCATGGTAACTGCAAAGATTGTTTTTTTAACTGCAAAGATGATCAGTGCCTTTGTTTTCACTACACAGATAGTACAATTCATCTTCTTTTAAAATCCAAATTTTCCAGCCTCTAGCCATTTTCTGAGCTTGTACAGCTCGGTTTGTGTTGGACCTGTTCGAAAACCACAATGTTGGTTTCCTCATGATGCGGCTCAAATTGTCTTATTGTTCCTAATGCCATATTAACACTTCTAACCTGAGCCGCGACGCCAGAAAACCGGTCTTCGGGGTTTCCGACCAGGTCCGACACAAACCGGGCTGTACAAGCTCAGAAGCAGGCTAGAAGCTTGAAATTTCGGATTTAAGAAGAAGAGAAATTGTACTATCCGTGTAGCGAAAACAAAGGCGCTGATCAGCTTCGCGGTTACCGCGAAGCTGATCTGCGCCTTTGTTTTCGCCTAGGCAAAAATCCGGTTTTCTCACGATGCGGCTCACCTGATTTGTTTTAGGAAAGTCACATGAAAACCTGCAGCTTTTTGCATTCATTGAAACATATAGAGATGAACCTCATTTTAACTCATTTAAGCCTGGCGTCCCTTTTATGGGACATTGGCAAACAGAATAGCCCCAGATGTGACGCCGCAGAATGCGGCGTCCCATCTGGGGCTATTCTGTTTGCTTAGAGAATTTTCATCGAAAAATTAAATAAAATTTGAAAATCCGACCTGAAGCCCCTAAAAATGAAAGTGGACTCATCCAAATGATAATGATGGGAAAATCCATTCGTCAAATATGGGTTAATGCCCCATCTCTATTGTGCATTTTCAATATAACTCAGTCATATCATCATTATCATGGCTCCAAAAATGTTTGTTTGTTTGTTCCCAAAATGATCATTTTGCAGTTCTTCTATTGTAAATAACCTCATTATAACACAGTTTCACTCATAACACGGTCTGTTTCCACTGACCCCAAAGATAGCGTTATAATGAGGTTGACCTGTACATCAGTTGCCAGTATGAATATCTGTTCGCTGATCTGTAATCAGCAACAGAGAGTACTAGCTAAACCCTACTTTTAATATGACAATTAAAGCATCTAGCAATCTTATATAGCTGTAAGATCGAGCTTCAATAGATTTACACAAGATCTGGCTCAATATTTCTAATTCCTTATATCTCAAGGTCCTAAATTTATATTCATTTCAATGGTTTTATTTCATACTTCCTAGTTTCTTCTTTAAGGCAATGATGTAGTAAAAATGGCCTACACAAATAGAATCGTTTGCTATATTTGAGCCGTGTTATGAGGAAACCAGTTTTTTGCCTATGAGAAAACAAAGATGCATATCAACTGTGCAGTAACTGCATAGCTGATCAGTGTCTTTGTTTTCGCTTCACAGATAGTATTATTCCTCTTCTTTTCAAGTCTGAAAAATTCAAGCCTCTAGCTTTCTTCTGAGACTGTACATGCCGGTTTGTGTGAGAGCTGGTCGGAAACCCTGAAGCCCTGTTTTCTAATGACCGGTTTCATTTCATGTCTTTCATCACCTGCAGCAAGGATATACATCTCTCAAAATATAACTAGTACAATCAAATATTGCGGAGGTGGTTTTCGCTACTTAAATACAAGTATATGAAGTACTACTGCCAGAAAGTCAAGGCCTCAAGACACAATTTGGCTCATCAAATGAGCCACGTCATGAGAAAACCCGATTTTTGCCTATGCGAAAACAAAGGCACAGATCAGCTGTGAAGTAACTGCACAGCTGATCAGCGCCTTTGTTTTCGCTTCACAGATAGTACATTTCCTTTTCTATTTATATCCAAAATTTCAAGCATCTAGAACTTTTCTGTTACTGTACAGGTTTGTGCCAGACCAGGTTGGAATCCCTGAAGACCGGTTTTCTTGTGTCATGGCTCAATATAATACTGGTGTAAATTATCAACTTTTATGCACAAGTTACTATTATGTGTTTGCTGAATTCATAACTGCAGACCTCAAGTTACTTATTAAAGGTATTATACAATGACTTTAGCAAGCTGGGGATTTTGTAATTGAGCCTGTGCGTGAGAAAACCAACAATTTGGGTTCCGACCAGGTGTGACACAAGCCAGGCTGTATAGTCACAGAAGATGGTTAGAGGCTGGAAATTATAGATTTAGAAAGTAGAGGAATTGTACTATCCATGTAGCGAAAACAAAGGCGCTGATCAGCTTCACAGTTACTGCGAAGCTGATCTGTGCCTTTGTTTTTGCTTATGCAGATTGTTGGTTTTCCCATGCAGCGGCTCAATTCCTATTCAGTTATCTCAAATATTCCAAACATTCATGTTTTAAATAGCAAACTACAGTCCAACCTGTCTTAAGCAAGCGGCCAAGGGAAACACCAAAATTGCTTGCTTAAGACAGGTGCTTGCTTAATAGAGGTTATGTTCTTTGAACACTAGGGTGGCCGTCTTAATAAAACCATGTTAGCTAGAAATTAAAAATAGCACTGCCACTGTCAGTGGTAATTCACTGTCAGTGGTAATTGTCACTAAGTTCTCCCAGACAAGTTGTCTAGGATTATCTTTTGAGACAATAAACAATGAATTATGGCATCTGGAAGGTATGAAGACAATTTTGACACCTGGCAGAGTTTTAATATCCATGTCAAAATATTTCTTTTTTGTGAAATTGATGAAATGAGTGGCTGCTTAAGGCCAAAATTGGGACAGAAACTAGTGGCCTCTGGCCACATAAGACAGGTGCTTGCTAAATAGAGGTTCATTTACATGTAAAATCAATTGGGGGGAAATTAAAGTGCTTGTTTAAGACAGGTGCTTGCTTAATACAGGGCTTGCTTAAGACAGGTTGGACTGTACCTCTTTTGCAATCATACACTTGCCTACGCGGAACTAATGGAAACTTATCATACATAAATGATGATGTAATGAGGTTTAACTCATACGAGCCTCGTTTCCTTTTTACGAGACATAGGCAAACTGTAAACAGTATAGCCACAGATGAGATGCTGCAAAACACTGCATCCCATCTGGGGCCGTATTGTTTGCTTAGAGGAATTTCATCAAAAAATGGATTAAAATTTTTAAATCACACCTGAAGCCCCTAAAAACTGAAAGTGGACTCACCCAATTGATGGAAGAATCCATACATCATTAATGGGTTAAAAAAGCTTAGGAGCAGAAATATAAACGAGCCTTTGAGTGAGAAAACCGACAATTTGGGTTTCCGACCAGGTCCGATCAGCGTTCTCATGAGGTTGGCCTGTATTCTTTAACTCTCCCCCCTTCTGCAGATTCAAGTTGAACAGTTTGAATCAAACGGAATGTGCACGAGATTCTGGTAAAATTTCGTCTGAAAGGCTTTACCAGACATCATGCATTAAATTAATCAATTAAAAATGAGCCACATCAGAAAACCAACAATTTGCATATGCAAAAACAAAGGCGCAGATCAGCTGTGCAGTGACTGCACAGCTGATCAGCGCCATTGTTTTCGCTACAAAGATAGCACAATCCCTCTTCTGCTTAAATCCCAAATTTCCAGCTTCTAGCTTTCTTCTATGACTGTACAGGCTGGTTTGTGTCAGACCTGGTCGGAACCCAAATTGTTTGTTTTCTGACACGCAGGCTCACATTACTTGAAGAGAAGACTTACTTGTAACTGTGTTATTTGATGCTGTGAGGGCAGTAAGTGTGTTAACATCCCACAGGAAAATTGATCTGTCAAGTCCTGCTGAGGCAACTTGCTCCTTATCTTTGGCATAGGCCAATGCTTTTACATAATCCTGAAATTTATTGAATGAAATTAAAAACATACAGACACCAGCCATGAAAACCTATTTTGACATATGCAAAAGTGAAGAAGCAGATAGTATAACACATTTTTCTACTTTGTAAACAAAGTATCTTAATCTCTAGCCTCTGCTCAGGCAATACAAGCTAACTAACCAATATATGAACGTCAACGTGACAAAATGTACCTTCAGACATTCTGACGTTACTATTAGAAAATTGCAAAAATGCAGGAAATTCATGCAATTTATGTTTTAGAAATAACACTGTATTTGTAATCTTTGAACACTGGACTGCAAAATAAATGAGTTTTAAAACATATTTATTCTCAATATTTGGAGTTATCTGCCCTTGTTTTAGCCCATAATTAACATAATTTTCCTATATGTGTCGTCAAACGGTAACCATAACAACCACATGGTCTAAATAATAGACAAAATAATTTCGACAGATTCCTTGTAATGATAATATTTTTCCATCTTAACAATAGTTCCTGGCCAATATATAAACAATTTTCAGCGAATGCTTTAGTTTTGTAGGCACCCATAACATGCAGAATTGCATTACACAACTTTGACGTCATTTTTCAGAACAATGACGTTTCTAGGGTTCATGCAGTAAACATGTCATAACTCAAAAAGTAATTTAAATAATCCGGTCAAATAAAGACTATTGGACGCAAGAAACAGTATACTGTCAAGGTAAAATTGATTTTCTAATAGACAAAATATTGTCTGAAGGTACATTTTCTCGCGTTGTGGCCCATATGATGAATGAACTTGCCCATCATTACCATTCGGTTGTGTCCACTGTTGTTTTTAGGGGCATCGAGAGTGATTTTGAATTTTTATTCCATTCTTTGATGAAATTCCTCTTAGCAAACAGAATAGCCACAGATGGAACTCTGCGTTCTGTTCCATTCTGTTTGCATATGTCTAAAAAATATGATATATTTTACAATAGTTTGACTTTTATAACAGCATACCTTGTGTGTTCTTAATGTTGACATACAGAAGCCTTTGTGAGCATTCCATACTTTCACTGTCGTGTCTGAGGAGGCTGATATTACTGGAAAAAACATGTATTTCACATAAATGAGCCACCCCAACAATGTAGTTTCTGACCAGGTCCGACACAAACCAACCTCTACAGCACAGTCACAGAAGCAGGCTAGAAGCTTGAAATTTCGGATTTAAGTAGAGGAGGAATTGTACTATCCGAGTAGCGAAAACAAAGGCGCTGATCAGCTTCGCGGTTACCGCGAAGCTGATCTGCGCCTTTGGTTTCGCCTATGCAGATTGTTGGTTTTCCCATGGAGGCTGATATTACTGAAAAAAACATGTACAGTTCAACCTCATTTTAACATCCTCACTATAGTCCTGGACCCAGTTGTTCAAAGCATCGTTAGCTTAACGATATCGTTAAGACATAAATTTGTTAAGCAAATATCAGCAAAAGTAACAAATACACTGTTATTTTTTGTTGAAAAAATGTGAGAATCCTTTGCACTAAATACACTGTTATTTTTTGTTGAAAAAATGTGAGAATCCTTTGCACTAAATACACTGTTATTTTTTGTTGAAAAAATGTGAGAATCCTTTGCACTAAATACACTGTTATTTTTTGTTGAAAAAATGTGAGAATCCTTTGCAGTGCAAAGGATTCTCACATTTTTTCAACAAAAAATAACAGTGTATTTGTAATATTAATGTTTGAAATTTTAACGAAACGTTAACTAACAACGTCGTTAGTTTTGAACAACTGGGCCCGGTTCTCAATATAACACGACCATGTTATGGCTCCCAAAATGATTATTTTGCTATATGTCTATTGTAAATAACCTCAATATAACACAGTTCACTTATAACACAGTCTGTTTTCATGAACCCCAAAGATAGCTTTATAATGAGGTTGACCTGTATTTCACTTAAAACTTGGATCTTACACATGCCTACATGTCATTTATAAAACAAATCCTTTAGCAAAATTGCTCTGTAACAAACACTTATTTCAGAAATGAGCCGCGTCATGAGAAAACCAACAATGTGGTTTCTGAACAGGTCAGACACAAACCCGCAAAGAAAACAGCTAGGGCTGGATTTTGAAAGTGGAGGAATTGTACTATCCCTGCAGCGAAAACAGCTGATGAGCTTCAGCATTACTGCGAAGCTGATCTGCTTCTTTGTTTTCGCATATGCAGATTGTTAATTTTGTCATGATCTGAATCTGAATCTGAATAGTTTACTGGTGACACGCCAAATGACATTATTTCACCAGGGGGTTCGGATGGGGGAGAAATTAGTCCCTTGAACGCACGAGTGAAGCGAACTTGGACACACAGTCATCAGACATTTCAGCAGAGGAGACAAGTGAATCAGGGAGGTCATTCCAGTCCCTGATAGTCTGTGGAAAGAAACTACTTTTGTACGCTTCTTTGCTAGCTGAAGGTATCTGAAAAGCCAAAGAGTGTTGATTTCTACAACACCTATTCTTTGGGATGCGGCTCAAATGTGCTAATCTGGGGACATGATTATCCATGATACTAGCAAATTTGTTGCCTAAAAAATACAAAGTTGTCACTAAAAATAATTTTCCGTAATCTATAAAGACTAAATTAAAATTTCCTTGCGAATTCAAAAACTTGAAAATAATTCAATGTTTTCAGCAAAAAAAATTAAAACTATTAAAATTTTCAAATAAAATTTTATTTTTTTTCTTTTTTTACAGCTGCAAAAATTCTCTGTATGTTGCATGGTCAAGTTTTCGTAAGGAAACTATCTTACAAGTTCTTCCCCCACAGCAGAGGACTATATCGTTGACCCAGTCTGTATGATGCTCCATAGACAGTATGTAGGGATCCTGTAACACACAAATGAGCCTCCTTCATCAGGAAAACATGTCCGGGCAATGTATACCACCTTATACCTCACTTTTGTATAGCAAAACTGGGGTTTACAGGGGTATACCTATTTTTGTTATTTTTGATCCAAAACATAGATTGTGGGTACACGAGGCGGTTGTAACGTGTGCCCACAATCAATGTTTTGTGTCATGATTTAGAAAAAATCATTTTTTTTTAAACAAAATTTTCCATTTTTGTTGTTGAAAAAGTTCTCTGTACATTGCATAGGCAAGTATTTGCTATAATGTTTGGATGACAATGAAGACGAGAAACCTCTGTGAACAATTTTTCAGTCATACCTAGACAGAGCAACTGCTATATGCTAAGACACAATATGGAGGCAGTACTAAGGATTCAAACAGTCCTGGCCCCAAGGTTATAAAACCTTTTTCATGCTCAATTCAGCTGAGACTAAAATTTATCCTGTTTATAAATGAGCCGCCACATGGGAAAACCAACAATCTGCATACGCAAAAACAAAGGCGCAGATCAACTTCGCAGTTATCAGCTTCGCAGTAACTGCGAAGCTGATCAGCGCCTTTGTTTTTGCTACTCGGATAGTACAATTCCTCTTCTACTTAAATCCGAAATTTGAAGCTTCTAGCTCTTTTCTGTGCTTGTACAGGTTGGTTTGTGTCGGACCTGTCTGGAAACCACATTGTTGGTTTTCCCACGAGGCGGCTCAAATGTTAAAATGCCAACAATTGTTGGCATTTTAACATAAATTATTAGCTGGATAAATTAAAGTCTTTGGAGATCTAAACCTGAAATTTCAATTTATTGGGGTTATTTTGTCATTAATGAGCAGTTCAAACTTCAAATATTTCATGCCCAGCTGAGTTGAGCATGAAAAAAGTTTTATAACCTTGAGGCCAAACCTCTAACTCTGCAGTCCAATGCTCTACCTGATCCTGTCTGGGCTACCATGCATCTCGCTGCTATCTCAAATTGATCATTTTTTGCTTATTTCTCCAAAGCTACTATTCAACAATTTCGGCATTTAAAAAGACAGAATAATATCTAACCACAAACAAAGAATCATAATTATGTGTACTAATTTAATCCGCATCATGAGAAAACCTGATTTTTGCCTATGTGAAAACAAAGGAGCAGATCAGCTGTGCAGTAACTGCACAACTGATCAGCACCTTTGTTTTCGCTATACCATTATTACAATTCCTCTTCTTCTTCAATCTGAAATTTCAGGCTTCTAGTCGTCTTCTGTAGCTGTACAGGCTGGTTTGTGTCAGACATGGTCAGAACTCCCGAGGACCAGCTTTCTCACGTTACAGCTCATTTTACAAGGATGAAAGAAGCATGGCTAATGTGTTGGTTATGTATACCTTGTTCATAGCTCTGGTGTTCCATATTCTGATGATAGAGTCCCGGCCAGCGGAGTACAGTCTGTTCAGTGAGGGGTCATACTGCAGGGCGTTAACTCCCGACCTGTGGTGCCGCTCAATCTCATCTCGAATCACGAACGATACCTGAAAGTCGTAAAGATTAGTTGAATTGTCTATTCAGTGAGGGGTCATACTGCAGGGCGTTAACTCCCGACCTGTGGTGCCGCTCAATCTCATCCCAAATCACGACCGATACCTGAAAGTTATAAAGATTATTTGAATTGTCTGTTCAGGGAGGGGTTATTGCAGGGCGTTAACTCCCGACCTGTGGTGCCGCTCATCCCGAATCACAAACGATACCTGAAAGAAGTTTAAATTAGCATAATTGTGGTGAAGCAGGGAATAACCTACAGGGCAACTAGGGAGAAATAGTATCCCTAAATGAACAAACTTCTCCCTAGTTCAAGATGAGGGAGAAGTGAAAATCAGTGCTCCAGATAGCGTCCGTACAGCCGTAATTTACGGACTTATTTTACCAAATACAGTAGAAATTAAACTTTTGTCAGTACCAAATACGGGAACGAAATGACCGTTACGGTTCGGTAATAGTTTGTTGACCGTACCCTAAAACGGATTTTGTACCAATAGTCGTTTTGACTGGTTTAACAAACTTTACTTTTATTCGCTGTTTTCGTGGATGCGTAGTGTAAATATTCGTAAACCAGTCTAGAATCGAAACTGAAAGTAGAACAAACGGCGTAATGGCGAAACAGCTTTCCATCCTGAAGTTTTGCAAGACAGAAATTAGTGAAAATGAGCCTAGACAGATGGCGGCTTCGCTCATCAACAGTATCATTGATACTGTCATTCAGCTTGCGGTTAAAAAACAGAAGAGGCACACTGGTTGGTACCGATCAATCTGAGTTACAGAGTATAAATAGAAAGAGGCTATGAATTGTGTACTGGTGACACGCCAAATACACAAAACTCCACCCATTTTAAAGCTGACACATAACTTTGAAGCCAGAGTATGTACCCTTTTCATATCTATCTAAGGTCACTAAAGGGAAAAGTTGTGCATTGGACGCTGACATTAAGTCAAGGCTTGCAAGTCTTTATGAGCCAATGTACTCCCCCCACCTTCCCTTTTACTTCTGCCTTGCCCATATCTTTCAATAGGCCTGGGTTATTTGGGAGGGGTGAAAAATCAAATGCAAAATACAGGGGAACCTATGCCCAAATTTTGGTTATTGATTCCAGAGAAGACTAAGTCTCAGAAATTCTCACATGCTGTGTGACTGAACTTTAGCTAAATCTTGATTAAACATGTAATTCATTCACAGTTGTTAGTGCATCTTATTTTTTTCCTGCTTTATTTATTGGTTAACTCATTGACAAAGTCTTTAAAATCAATTCAGAATGGAAAGTGCAGTTAATTCGCCAAACACTTTCCTTGAAAACAAAGACTTTCTGTTTCAGAAACATAAGAGTTGACCAATAATGCTGTCACAAGGAATGTACTATGTAAAAGTAACAAAGACATGCACATTAACTTTATTTCTCAAATCTCAATTTACATTATTTAAACATTTATAAATACGTGTAAATAGCATACTTAAACGGTCAGTGTCCATGAAGCAGATTAGTCTTGGTACTGAAGCCAAAAACCTCGATACTGACAGTCTCAAATTTCGACCAGCACTGTACTGACTGAGCTAAAAATTATCTGGAGCACTGTGAAAATGTATAGATTATATAGGAAAACCTGAAATTCAGGTCCAAACTTCTCTCAAATTTTCTTTGAGAGAGAAGAAACTGCTCCCTAAAATTCATGTCTAGGTTGAACCCTGGTGAAGGCACCAGGAAAACATGTCCGTGAAAAAATACCTACTTTCACACCACTTTTATATTAAAACTGGGGTGTACATGGGTATACATACTTTTCTTAATTTTGCTTCAAATCATACATTGTGAGTACTTGTTAGAACCACCTCGGCGAGAACCATAACAGGAACCCACAATCTTTGTTTTGACCAAAATTATTAAAAATGTCAGTTTTTTTTTATGAAATTTTCAAATTTTACAGTACAAAAAAAAAACTTTGTTTATTGCAGGTGTTTTTTTTCTTTTTTTTTTTTTTTTTTTTAATTCAGTTTTACGTCCCTTTCAAGATTATTTCAGCTCATATGAGACGGGCCAATCAGTAGGTGGGCGAAACGGGAGAACCCCGAGGAAAACCACCTGACACACCCGCAAGCAGAACTTGGCTTGTCTCACATGTGGCCAGAGCGGGGCTCGAACCCACACCAGACACAGCGGTGAGATGATCGAGTGATTAAGAAACGGCGCTCTTAACCGCTCGGCCACAGGGGCCGCTATTGCAGGTGTTTGTGTTTGTAATGGAATACATGTTCTTGCAACATGGACTACTTCGATTGTGAGAATGCAAGAAGAGTGGGAGGGGGGACCACATGCTTTATATATATCACAATGTTGCCTCCAAAGTTGCCAGAATTAGGAGATAACAGTATTAAAACGTCTCATTTGGGGTGGTGTATCGTAGGATATATGGTCAGAAACTTTGTTTTACGGCGACATATTAATTTGTATCCATGGCATGGGGAATGAAATTTTTTAAAGCCCCATGCACTTAAAGCCTGGCACTTCTGCAGAGGGAAAGGCTTACATTTCTGCATGTAGTTCGTGTACGTGTACAGCTACATTTGCAAATTAAATAATGACTATTGATATGATCGGTGTGACGTCATAGGTCATTCGTACGAGGTGAATTCCTCGGTGTTTATCGCTGTAACCTTACTGAATTAAAATCAGAAAATATGAAAACAAATTAAAAATATTAACAAAAGCTTTGCATGTCTGTTTAGATCTTCATTATTTATTCAACTCAAGTCTCAAGGTATGAACCCCGTTATTATTCTGACAAATTAAGATTTTATAAGCGTCTGAAAATAATTAAATCACAGCGATACTGACCGAGATATACCCTCGACCGAATGAGCGAAGAGGCGGGAAAACCGGAAAAGTGCAGTTCCGGTAACCAATATCGATTTTTTCCAAAAGAGTAGCTTGCTGACCGGGTCAATAAAAGCATTTAAATGTTATAATACAACTTTAGTTTATTTGAAGACAGTGTCTAGCCGTCCGGGCCCGAACGTTTAGACAGGCAGTCCCGGGAGGCAGTCTAGCCATCCCTGTCTGGACGTTTAGACCGGCAGTCTAGCCATCCGGGTCTGCACGTTTAGACTGGCAATCTAGCCTTCCAGGTGTGGACTGCTAGCATATATCATAATATATTCCCAAATTCACAGGACCGCCTGACCGAGTCAAGTAAAAAGTCATTCGGTCTGGAAAAAAACTCCTTTCCGTCCTGTAGTGTCCTGTGGAAATTTTGTTGTTTTCTATGTTTAAGCATTTTACAAAAAGTTCTCATTTGTCGGTCCTGTAATCATTCACCAGTCCACTATTTGTGAACTCTGTTACTAGGACCATTTTCAGGTAAACTCATTAAAAATGTTACCCCACCCATTCCATATCGAATATCTTTTTGACAACAAACCCAAAGCCAATGCCTTACATCGCATTTAAACTGGTTTAAAATGTGAAACAATGTGTATGTTGCATCAATAGAAGTTTGAAATATATTGCCATTTAGAAAATAACCTGAATTTTCTTCTTTGCCATTCCCCAGGTGCCCGCGGAACTCCGTTGTTGTAATGCCATTTGCGTATTTTGATTTGACGTCATCAATACTTGTGTTCCGGATTTCCCGCCCTTCACGGTGCTCTCTACCTGTACCCCTACCATTCCTACCTACCTACCTACCTACCTACCTACCCTGGTGAAGTATTGTCAATTTGGCTTGTCACCAGTAAACCATTCAACTACCTACCTACCTACCTACCTACCTAAATAAATAAATAAATAAATAAATAAATAAATAAATAAATAAATAAATAAATAAATAAATAAATAAATAAATAAATAAATAAATAAATAAACTTCTCTACATTGATGCCCACATGAACTTACCTGAACATCTATGTTGCTGAAAACGTGGTAAAACTGTCAATAACCAGCAACAAGTCATTAACATTGAACAAAAGTGTCGGTTAAGCCCCTATCTCACTGGAATGCGACAACTGGAGACTAGTTTGCGAATTGTTCGCGACTATTTCGCGACGAAGATTAACAATATAAACACAACTTTCACGATGCAGTCTCTTTGAATGGACATTTATGCGACAAATTCGCGAATTTCGGTCTTATGTTGAAAATATGTCTTGCGACTGTCGTACTTTTCCGTGAGTGTGTCTCACGACGTTCCCATGAATGTAGCTTTAGTTTCATATTCATTCGTTAGACAGTCGCGCTCGACTATCTAGATCACCTCCTATCTGAGTTGGACTAGAAGGAATGTTAGGAAAACATGTTCTCTTAAACCCCACTTTCACACAAGACAAACTGGGGTTTGCAGGGGTATACTTATTGTTCTTATTTTTGTTCCAAAACATAGATTGTGGGTACTCGCCGAGGCGGTTCTAACGTTTACCCATAATCAATGTTTTGAGCAAACATATTAAAATTAACCGATTTTTTCCGCTTACATGAATTTTCAATATTCAATGCTCAAAATTTCTTTATATTTATTGCATGGGTAAGTTTTCGTAATGAGCTTGGATCCGCTTACCTCTTTTTCCATGCGTAAAAATAGCCTCGTGTTGAAAAAAACTTGCCGGCTGATCGGCGCCAAATTACATGTAAAGAAGCTCTTCGTAGTCTAAGCGTTACTTAAATAGAATAACCTCTCAATTCTATAAATCTGAAATTTCAAGAGTACATCTCATACTCTGACTGCGTCCAAGTATTAGGAAAACATGTCCGTGAAATATATACCCTATTAGACCCCATTTTTATAAAGAAAAACTGGGGTATGCAGGGGTATACTTAAAAAAGTTTCTTATTTTTGGTCCAAAACATACATTGTGGGTACTCGTTAGAACCGCCCCTGCGAGGCGGTTCTAACGCGCATCCACAATGTATGGTTTGAGCGAAATGTTAAATAAATCAATTTTTTTCCAAAGAAATTTTCAAATTTTCTTTTGAAAAAGCAAAAAAAAACAAAATAAAAATCTCTGTATATCGCAGGGGCAAGTTTTCGTAATGGCTTAATCCATCTTTGTAAATTAATTTATGGTACGCCTGGGCCTACGCCTGGGCAAACGAGTCCAGTCTACAGCTGTATATTTTGTTTTCAGTCCGTTTCGAGTTTATTAAAAACATATTTCGTCCCACAAGGGCTCTTCAATCTTTGTTTTCGTCAACCCCCGGCATGTCTCCGATCCCATCTGGTGATAGATTGGAAATGTCGACATCCATCGACTCCCGTGCGCATCTTCCTTTAACGAATGAGCCGCCACAAGACAAGGCATGTCTTAACGGATTCCGAGCAGGTAATGACTGAGCTGAAGAAGCAAGATTTTTCAATGGCTGGGGCTCGAACTTTCTAGCTGTCGCAGAAAAATCGTTTCATACTTTGAAGGCAGCGAGCGGGTACGACTCTCGTCAGCCTGTACAAATGCACATTTTGACGACAATGTTGTTATTCATTAAATAGCATAAATCTGGTTTTCGCCTTATTAAGTTCAAGAAGATTATAATTAATTGTATATGTCTAAAAACTTTTAACTCAAAAGCATCTAGAATAGCGCAACGAATCCTTAAAGCCCCCATTAAGACAACGGTATCGCAGAAAACTGTCTTTCTTCCAACCGCATGACGGTCGCAAGAATAAATGCGCCGCCTCATGAGAAAACCAATAATGAGGTTTCTGAACAGGTCCGACACAAACCGAGCTATACATGCACTGAAGATGGCTAGAGGCTGGAAATTTTCGATTTAGAAAGTAGAGAAATTGTACTATCCATGTAGCGACAACAAAGGCGCTGATCAGCTTCTCGGTTACAGCGAAGCTGTTCTGCGCCTTTGTTTTCGCATATGCAGATTGTTGGTTTTCCCATGATGAGGCTCAAATCTAGCGCTGTGAGAATATTTGTTGTAAATTCAGTAGATATGGTAAGGAAGAAAGCCACATATCATTTGAGCCTTCGCATGAGAAAACCAACAATCTGGGTTTCCGACCAGCTCAGACACAAATTGGCATGTACAGTCATAGAAGAAAAGTAGAATGCGATACAAACCAGCATGTACAGTTATAATAAGACTTGAAAACGAACGACATAGGAAGAAAAAAAAATATTTTCACAAACTCGAGTAGGCCTACAACTGAGCTATTTAGTGCTATTTGGATGTATGTGCAACCCCTATTTTATCGACTTGGTAAATTGTCAACTCGTTTTGTGTTAAACCTTTTCACGTGCGGCTGACTTCACTTAAGGATGTTCGCTGCTAATATTTGACATTTCGGAACTTCCGGTTTTTCTTTTGTTGAATATCTCGTAAACGGTTGCAGATATTTCCCTAATATTTTATATTTGGATACATATTGATAATATGAATTGAATGAGCCATGAAAAGTGTCAATCTAAGAAACTTCATTTTTTCACCCCATTTTCTGCAACTTTTCAGAAAATTTTAGTTGTCAGTAAAATGTAGGGGGTAGGGTAGATTAAACTTGAATATTACACATCTTCAAATTAATTGCACTAGTTCGGTGTGTATTTTAGCAGCAGTATATGTGTACATGGTCTTCTAAGTCAGTCTTTGTGTCTTTGGTGTGCTGGTTTTAAAATTTTAGGTGGTTTTATGAAATGGGAATTTAGAAACAAAACAGCCGAAAAAAGGCTGAAAATGGCGATTTTCAAGTTGTTGGTTCTCTCTTATATGCACACTACCCTATATATTTCTTTCTTTTATTCGAACAATATTACCAAGTTCTATGTTGTGTGAAAATACAAGAAAAAGTTTGAATCAACAAATATGGGTTTGGCACATTTGAAAATATTGATTTTTTCCGACTTTTCAAGTAAGGAGGTAGGGTTGGAAAAGGAATCGTAAAATTTTGTAATGCACTTGAAGTTGCAAATTTTTCTACGCTTTTGGTCCAAAATAATCTGTGTTACGTAAATATCATGACCTTTGAAAGCGTTCTAGGTGTATTTTTGTTCAAGACAGGTATGTTTCAAAGAATTAAAAATTAAATTAATTTTACTAAATATAAAACATGGTGCTCAGAGGTCTCATTCAGAGGTCTGTAGCTTGAAAAAATGCACACTACCCTATATTTATTTTGTTTTCAAATGTCTGGTGTTGTATTTTGGATAAAAAAAAGAGTGGTTAGAAAAAAAGTTTAAATACTTTTTCATTGGCAGCGAACATCCTTATGGAAATGTTTTGTCTTGACTCAGGCGCTCCACCGGATTCAACTTTCCCATTTTGTACAGGTATGCCGTTTCTGGACAGCCCCCACGTTGTCCTTTCCAAACAAAACTTTCTTTCCCTGGTATCTAGGTGGTGAAAATAGGCACATTCAGGCTCCCAGGGGAAATACAATATTCTTATTACGAAACACAGTTCCAATATAAACATGATAAAGAAATACAATATGATTTTGTACCATTATGGTAATATTTCAATAATCCCATTCAAAATCTGCATCCCCTGTTAAGCCGGTCGTGCATAAACCAACACTATGCCATTTTCCACACCTGTTCTTCAGCCGTGAGTCTTCGGCGAGTGTTCACCGCTTTGTCAATTAAGTCATTGGTTTATGCTTACTAGCGTAGAGTTTTGGTGCCTAGGCCAATACGAGTTTTCGTTTCACACGAAGATGTTTTGGATGTTTTAATGATAAATCTCTAATAAATGTTAAAATTTGAGTAAATGAAAGCCTGTTTCACTGTTAAGAAAAGAATCTTAATATTACATATACCTTAAAAGGAATTTAAGACATTACAAAAAGGAACGGAATCTCTTTAAGCTGATAAGTGTCCCGTAGGAGTTCGATATACGATACTTTAAAATGTTTTGTTTTATTTGCGGTGTATCCGATAGCGCGCATTGCGTGGTGCATAAAAGTGTTGGAAACCCAATCCTAGATTTGGAAGAGACTTCCGTGAAAAGTGTGGTCCACGCAAATGTATGAAACTTGACTGGAAATAAAAGTATGCTATTCTATTCTATTCTATTTGGTGATAAAACTCTGAACTCACACGGCAGTCAGAAATAAAAGTTCTAGTAAACGTTTAAAATTGCAAGTGAAATTTGGTAGCATAATATTTGAAGCTGATGATATAAATGATTTAATGCAACTTCGTAATTCGAAATATCACATTTTTATACAGAAAATTTTCAGCATCAGTTGAAGAATAGGCCCCGTCATAATTCTAGTCCTTGTGTACAGTCACATGGCTCTTGAAATATAGGTGAGCCTGTGCATGAGAAAACCAACAATTTGGGGTTCCGACCAGGTCTGACACAAACCAGGCTGCACAGTCACACAATAAAGCTAGAAGCTTGAAATTTCGGATTTAAGAAGAAGAGGAAGTGTACTATCCTTGTAGCGAAAACAAAGGCGCTGATCAGCTTCGCGGTCACCGCGAAGCTGATCTGCGTCTTTGTTTTCGCCTATGCAAATTGTTGGTTTTCTCCTGCACAGGCTCAGGTATTATTCAAAATATCACATTTTTGTACAAAAAATTCCATACCTGAATCAGTTGATGAATAGGCGCCGTCATGAGTATAGTTCTTATATTCATTCACATGACCCGGCTCACTCGAACTTGCTTTATTGTGTTTCTTTGTCGTATTTCTGTTTCTTTATTGAACAATCATGCTCACAGATGGCCCATGCTCTACCTCCCGTGTCGCCTATCCACGTTCGTCTTTGAAACATTTCAAAACATTCTCTCCTGAAACGATTGGCCAATTTTTGAAAGTCCCTTGAACCTGCTATGTGGAAGGGAAGCTTGTATATAAACGACCAATACAACAATGGCATGGGAGCCAGCAGTACGTTTATTAATCGAATGTCGCGGAGGCCAAAAAAGACGTGTTCTGAAACAGAAAAGCATGCTGAATTCAAAAACGGAGTGTCTATTGACAGACGTCTGTCAATAGCAAATATTCGGTAAATGTGCTATTACCAGACGTCTGTCAATAGCAAATTTTCGGTAAATGTGCTATTACCAGACGTCTGTCAATAGCAAATATTCGGTAAATGTGCTATTACCAGACGTCTGTCAGCAGCAAAAAATCCGTAAATTTGCTATTGACAGATGCTCATGGTAATAGCAAATTTACCGACTTTTTGCTGCTGACAGACACATCATATCCCATTTACCTGAACAATTCCCACTGAATAATTTTATGTGTTAACTTTTTGATAAAACCCTGGATGCCGGGTGTGGAAAAAGAAATACGAGACCTGTAAGAGACACAGATACATGTAAACTCGATGCATTCTAATTTCTTTCTTTCTTTCTTTCTTTCTTTCTTTCTTTCTTTCTTTCTTTCTTTCTTTCTTTCTTTCTTTTTTGAAATGCTTAACTTACAAAATATCTCACGTGTGTGTTTGTGTGTGTCTGTGTGCGAACGAGCGTCTATGATGCTGAAGTTACTTTTTCATTTTAAGAAAAACAGTTTTGTCCAGAATTCAAATCTATTTTTATTGATAATGTTTTTCGTCTAAAAAATCTCTAATTTGATCGACCATGATCGTTACAGCTCATGTTATGCTTAAAGTTTTTCATTGTTTATAAACTTTATCTCCAGTATGCTTGTTTGTTTTTGTTTGTGTGTTTGAGTTGATGCTTTACGTCCCAGTTAAGAGCAATGGTCATGTCGGGACGTTGCCTCCATTTTATGGGACTTTTACCCAACATTAGGATGTGATGACACTCAAAATGTGCTTCATAATCATAACCATGCACCCAACTAGGCCAATAAGGCTTATATGTATGGATGGTTTGACTATACCACATTTCCTGGGCAGGCTCAGACATAAGCGGTTAAATAGTAATCAGATGGTCGGTCAGTAGATTAGAAGCTTTGCCTGGAGGCACAAGCAGCCCATCTATTTCTCCTAGGCCCCAATGGGCGGGGGCCTAGATTCCCACCCGACCACATGTATGTTTTTATTCCAGATGCGGTTAAATGTCAAGAAGAGCTGTCAATCCCATGTTTGAACAACAATGAGGATAAAAGATTGGTAGAATATGTTTCCGTGCTCCTTGGAACCATTGCGTTTCTTATTTTGTCGGTATAGTTAAATTCAAATGTATCAGTCGAGTTATGAAAAAAAGAAGTTATTTTCACTCGGCAAATCTTAACAAATCATTGTTCATCAATCGCGAACATAAAATATGACCAAATCTAAGTATTTGGAAATGTGTGCTGGTGCACGTGCGTGCATGTGTGTCCAAACTAAAAAAAAAAACCTAGGCGGCATTATGGTCGATTTGGAATCGAAACTGACAGGCACATTTAATAGAAGTTGAGAACCCGGATTAACAACGCAATAATGCTTAATATTAGTGAGATCAGGGGTGTTAGCTATAAGCTGCCCGGCTCAGGTGTCATAAAAACTAGAATACCCCCAACATGTTTTTATAGTACGCGTGGCAAACACTTCTCTTTTCGCGCCTTTAGGCATATTTTGCAAAATACGATGAACATAGTCAATTAATGCAAGTTTTCAGAAATGCCTACCGAAAAACTGCTCAAGTTGAAATTATATAACGCAATTTATTTATATGTGCGTGACAAGTAAAAAAAATAATTATAGAAATAAAATAAAATAAAATAAAATAAAATAAAATAAATACATATCTAAGTATATGGAAATGCGTGCGTGTGCGCGTGCGTGTGCGCGTGCGTGCATGTGTGACCAAATTGGAAAAAAAGAAGTTGAGAACCCGGATTAACAATGCAATTGTTGTCAATAAGCTGCGTAGAAACCACACTTTTGTTTTCGTCTATATAATTTAAAAAAAAAAAAAAGTTTAAATGTGTGTTGTCTTTTTTGTGGCCCGGCTCAGGTGTCTTAAAAACTAGAATATCCCTAAAATGTTTTTATAGTGCGCATGGCAAACACTTCTCCTTTCACACTGACAGTAATTTTTTGTTGTTATTATACTATATACACCAAACTTTAAGAAACCGCGACATCTTGAGAAGAATTACAATTTGAATAAATACAATATATAGAGGATATTTGCTTTTTTGAGGTGAATACCAAATATATTTCATCGAGTGAGTTGAAAACACGAGCAGCACGAGTGAAAATTTTTATGTTTTCAACTCACGAGATGAAATATATTTGGTATTCACTGAAAAAAAGCAAATTTTCTTTTTATTTCATACAATACATGTGCATTTTGCAATTCACAAGGCAGGCGGTAAAAATGCAAAAACCAAAAATTTTTGAAAACACAAATAATTTTGGTACCATATTGTTCCTTATGTTCTAACTAAGAAAATGAATACCCACACTTTATATTTTCGTTCATAGATAACGGAGCTATAGGCGTTTGAATTTCTGAAGTGAGACACATTTAATGACGTCAAGTAAATGGAAAAGTCAGAAGTAATCCAAAATCTACATCGCAGATACGCTACGCACGCTCTATAGGCGCGCAGCAAACATTCAACGCGCGCCTCATACGTTACTGACAGAAGCAATCTCTCGTAAATTGGAACGCCCATGTAGCGTACACTCGTTCCTACCACGTGTGCCAAACGCGTTCAAAGCGTCGGGCAGCTTAATCAATCTGTGAGTCCTGGTTTTTGATTCATCAGGATGTTTATCATGATTTATTTGTTTGTTCATGGTGATTCATTGACTAGTTAGAGATTCACCACGAGAACCGAAGAACTAACTAAATGTTATGAACCACTGCAGAAGCTGAGGGTGAGGTTAGGTACCTGTAAAGCCGGTTTAAGCCCGCCAGTAACTTTGTGTTACTGATCGTTCCAAGTCGATACTTCTGTGGTGGTTCTTTTTGTTTTATGTCTTGGTGTTTAAAAAAAAATGAGCTGTTGGCGCCTTATGTATGTTTTCATATTTTTAGTTAAGGTAACTGAGTGGCCACCTATTGGGAAAATAACTGCTCATTCGGCTAACGATATGTTTCATGGTATAAGTACCTGATTGTTAGTTTGTTTTTTTCCCACCTCGGTTTTTGGAGTGGGAATCTTTTTCTGATTGCGCCTTTTCCTGATCTTTGCCTACTTGTACCTTTTTCAACGTACATGGACCTTATTCGAAACGTATAAGTCACACGCCCGCGACATGCCGGGCTTCGAGAAAATTTAAACATGCTTTAAAATCTTTTGAGCCCAAACACGCGTGGAACACGCACCGACCTACATATACCAAGCGTACAAAACGCGCATGTTTCGCATTTCTAACGTGTCTCTGACGTGCTCCTGACGTACGCTGGATTTTACAATCTTGTCAACACGCCCGGTGTGCGTTTGGCTTATACACTAATATGTGACTGCTATTTTAGTCCGTATTATCAACATGTACACACTAAGGTCGTTCGCAGTCTCTTGCATTAGATTTCCGATTGGTTCAAGAATTATTACAATGGCTTCTTCTTGACCAGCTGATTTACAACTATAAAACTATTTAAGCAATCTGCCAAATAAGTCGCCAAATTAACTTTTGCCAGGCGTCTGGTAATAGCACATACACCGAAAATTTGCTATTGACAGACGTCTGGTAATAGCACATTCACCGAAAATTTGCTATAGACAGACGTCTGGTAATAGCACATTTACCGAGTATTTGCTATTGACAGACGTCTGTCAATAGACTCTTCCATTAAAAAAATTAAGCCTGGTACACATCTTGGCAATAACAGAACGTATACCCCCGGCATGTACCATTTTAACATAGTGGCAGAATCATTAATTGGGGATATGTACAAAGTTTGATTGTATCTCAGCAACTACTCATCTTAGACCATTGAATATGGCAGTATAGCATAGATGTATCCATTGCTTCCCATGGTAAAATATGAAAATATGCAAGTTATCTAATTTGCATATTCATGAATAAAAAAAGAAAGAAGGAAAAAATAAAACTTTGAAAATTAGAGAATAACAAGGGGGAAAACAGTGACCCCGGGGAGTAAATTTTACTAGCTTGCACCCACCAAGACTGATTTTCATGAGAGCCAATTTTTTCTTTAAAACAGTCAGAAAATGCAAGACTTTGCATGCAGGGTATATTTTTTTTTCATGCTCATGTCAGTTGAGACTAAAATTTATCCTGCTCATAAACGTTAAAATGCCAACAATTGTTGGCATTTTAACATTGATCAGCAGGATAAATTATTATTTGGTATTTCAATCTATTTGAGCTATCTCAGTATTTACAAGCAGTTTTAATTTCATGCTCAGCTGAGTTGAGCATGAAAAAAGTTTTTTAACCTCAGGGCCTGGTAAACATGCTTAACCGTTTACAAGCACTACTATAATTCGTATTTTCAACCTGACCATAATATCCATCGCGTTGGTAGGCTCATGAAGAGTTCCGATAAAAAATGTACACCTGTCGTATGCTCAGGCAAGACATAACCCCTACTTTGTTTGCTCAGGGTCTAAGGAATCGGTCTATAAACATGTACATGTATGGACTACAAAATGCAAAAATGTCACTACTCAGACTAGGTTACTATCAGGCCTTCACGGATCTAAGTCTTCGCTGTCATGTGGAGAACACGCACCACACTTCCGCTAAATGGTTTTTGTCCAAGTCACGCCTATTAGCACCATGTGAGCCGTGTCGTGAGAAAATCGGGGTTTTGCCAATATGAAAAAACAAAGGCGCTGATCAGCTGTACAGTAACTGCACAAAGCAAAGCGCTGATAAGCTGTGCAGTAACTGCACAGCTTTGTGCAGTTACTGTACAGCTGATCAGCGCCTTTGTTTTAGCTGTACACGGATAGTACAATTTATCCTAAATTTTAAGCTTCTAGTCAAGAAGACATGTTTTGTCGAATCACGCCACTTATTAGCACCATATAAAAGACTCACTCGTTAAGATTTCCATTGGAAATATTATACTGGAAGCTGATTAAGTCCTGAAGACGCAGGAAAATCACTGTAGGTATCATTTATTTATTTATTTATTTATTTATTTATTTATTTATTTATTTATTTATTTATTTATTTATTTTATGATTCTGATGTCGATATGAATTGTTTAAAATCTTTGTTTGTCAGAACGTGTTATATAATTTGTCAGGAGATTTTGTTCAATGTTGTTGTTTACATTACGAAAACATGCCCATGCAATATACAGAAATTTTTTTGGTTGTAAAAATGAAAAATTTCACTGGAAAAAATTGATATTTGTCTTATTTTTGCTCAAAACATAGATTGTGGGTACACGTTTGAACCGCCTCGGCGAGGCGGTTCTAACGAGTACCCACAATCTATGTTTTGGAGCAAAAATAAGAAAAATAGGTATACTCATGCAAACCCCAGTTTTACTATATAAAAGTGGGGTTTAAGGAGGTATATATTGCAAGGACATGTTTTCCTGATGTTAAGCCCCATGTAAAACTTTTTAAGTTTCTGTATATTTCACCGGTACGTGGACAATTCGGACCTTGGCTAATTCGGACCTCGGCTAATTCGGCCTTGATTCGAACCTCGGCTGTGGACCACATTAGCCTCAGGCTAACATATCACATGTGAAACCAATGAGCAACATGAAATAATAGCATGAACTGTTTACAAATGACTTTTTATGGTCAGAAAAGACCATTTTGTTAAGACATGTGTTACCAAAAAAAATTAAGACTTTCTTTGAAAATGCAGTTTAACTGTAGCTGACATATGTGAAGTAGTGAGCAAGACTAATATAGGAAGGACCAGAAGGTGTTTGAAAGAACTTTGAAATGATATGAACGTCAAATTATACGTTAAGGAGCTACGTTTTCTGTCACCTTATAAATTCGAAAACATGTACATGTAATATACAGATTTTTCTGTAAGTTGTAAAAAATCAAATTTTCAATAGAAAACTTTTGATATTTTTAATATATTTGCTCAAAACATTGACAGTGGGTACACGTTAGAACCGCCTCAGTTTTGTTACGTTTAATCAGCTTTATTATGACATATGAGTTTGATAATTTTATAAAGCAATTTTTGTTTAGAAAATCAGCTTTATTTTGACATATGATTTTGATAATCGATAAGTTTATAAAACGCTTTGTTTATAAAATCAGCTTTATTTTGACATATGAGTTTGATAATTTTATAAAACACTTTTTTGTTTATAAAATCAGCTTTATTTTGACATATGATTTTGATAATTTTATGAAACACTTTTTTCTTTAGAAAGTCAGCAGCTGATTATTTTAAAATATAGAAAGAAAGCAGTAACCTCCAAAATCTGGTGAGGCGTTGTACTGTCATAGTGCAATTATTGTTAACCATTTGTTAGTATGGAATTCGGCATGCTTTCTGAAAATATCATTTTGTTTTCTGACAAAAAATAAAACATATCCCTAAAATGTACACCCCCTTAAACCCCACTTTTACATGGTAAAATTGGAGTATGCATGGGTATGCCTATTTTACTTATTTTTGATCCAAAACATAGATTGTGGGTACTCGTTAGAACCGCCTCGTCGAGGCGGTTCTAACATGTACCCACAATCTATGTTTTGAGCAAAAATAAGAAAAACATCAAAATTTTTGAGCTGAAAATTTTCAATTTTTTAAGCCCGAAAAATCTCTGTTTATTACACGGGCATGTTTTCGTAATGGTTTACCACCGAATCCCTATTGTAATATATATTGTAAAAATGGGGTTTACAGCTGTATTGACCATATCTACATTAATTACTGGTTTCCAGCTTATAAATAATCAATATTGGAAAACCAGGTAACCAGTAAAACCACCCCAGTTAGTCATTGGTCAATATTTGAAGGTGTGTCCAATTTTGACCAATGGCTAACTGGGGTGGTTTTACTGGTTACCTGGATTTCCAATATTGATTATTGGAAAACTGGGAACCAGCAAATTAATGTGGATTTGGTGAATGTCTGGTTTCCGTATTTTTTTATTTCAAAACAAAGATTGTACGTACTCATTAGAATATCAACAATCAATGTTTTGAGCAAAAAATATTAAAACATAATTTTTCAGCTAAAAAAAAAAAAAAAAAAAAAACCTGTGTATGTTGCATGGACAAGTTTTTGTAACTGAGAGGAACTAGAACAAGTTTAAAGTGTTTTGGCACCCTTATTTGATGTGTACTTCAAATTGAAGAGCTTTCAAAACCATGAATTTTGATATAAAGTTGATAAAAATCTGCTGGGAAATAAGAAAGTTATAGGCAATTTAAAATGCAAAAAATGATTGTATAGGCGCCGCCATTTTGTTTATTCGGCTAGTTTTCATTTTTTATTAAAATCAAAATAACCACTGAACCCAGTTATAATAAATATTTCTTCAAGCATTGGGATCAGCTAGTTATACATTCTGGAGAAAGATTTTTCAAAATCGCCCGAGAAATAGAGCAATAAGAGCAAGTTGAAAATATTCAAAATGGCCGCCAGGAGTCTACTTTTGGTAATGAGTGGAGTCTAAATTAAAACTGAAAAAAATCAAATTAAATGATTTTTTCCGAATATTTTCGTATCAAACTTTGATAGCTGTTTATTTCTAGCAACAGGCAATATTGTTAATTGAATTAGTACACCTTCTATGTTCAAAGAAGCCTTTAATTTTGATTTTATCCTAATTTTTTAACCTCTACTAGAAAACAAAATGGCGGCCGTCCATATTTCATACTTAATGACCCATAACTTTCTTATTAGACCACCGATTTTCATAAAATTTATATCAAAATGCTTGGTTTTGAAAGCTCTTGAATTTGAAGTACATATCAATTTACGGTACCAAAACACTTTAAGAAATGAAAAAAAAAATCACAGTTTACACTGCGCTATTTTTTTAGTTTTATTTTATTTTATTTTTTTTTTATTAACACTATCTTTGTGGATCTCAAATTGAAGAAATAAAATCAATAAGTGCAGAGAAAACTGTGATTTTTCCATACTAAAACCTTTCTTGTTTCTAGTTCCTCTCATTATAAGTTCAATGACTGCTTGATTTATATTAAACGACGCGTCAACCCTTGTGGGTCATTAGCGTCTTACAAAGGTAGGGTGCATAATTTTGTTAAAATAATAAGCATAAGCATGATACGAGAATGAATCAAAAGTATTAACAATTATTCCGCCGCGGCAGAATGATACCGCGATTAAGTTGAAATGAAATTCAGATATTAAGCTTTCGTGCGTATCTGTGTCCGCACGATACTGATGAAATATACTCATCAGTATAGTGCACACACAGATGCGCATTTAGAACTATCTGAAGAAATATGCATAATGCTGTCGAATAACTAAAGGGCCGACGTGTCCACAGATGAGGTCCGAATCAGGACCGAATTAGCCAAGGTCCGAATTGTCCACGTACCGCTGTGTCGTATAGTTTCGCAAAATGAAACCCTCGAACCCAACAAGCCTCGTTTCCAACTTGAACGATGGATCAACGAGATTCACCATTTTTGCATTATCGGCTGGTTTCCAGCCTACAAGAAATCAATATTGGAAATACAGGTAACCAAAACCACCCTGGTTTTGGTTACCTGCATTTCCAATATTGATTATTCCAAAGCTGGAAACCAGCCAATAATGCAAATATGCTGAATAGAATTGTCCTGCCAGTCGCCACTAAACACCGATGGTGGATTATGTTTATCTCATATGGTATGAGAAGACTGCTGTGATGTCTAAAATTTTGTATTTTAGCGGGTTCTTTAAGAAAGCATCCCAAAAATGCTGAAACTACGTATAAGGATCGGTCTATTCGTGCTCACGAGAAAAATCGACACGAATTCAAATCTACCACACATTTTATTGTCATCCATTTTCATAATCGCACCTTTAAACCACTTGGGAAATTCAAGTTTAAATTTCATGAAGATAAAAACAAAATTTGTTGAAACAATTTCATTTTTTCCGAGCCTTTCGATAGAACGATTGGACCCATGACAATGTAGATAGCTAAAATAAAGCTCATATTGGGCGTTGACATTTGAGCCGCGACGCAAGAAAACCGGTCTTCGGGATTTCCGACCAGGTCTGACATAAAACGGCCTGTACAGTCACAGAAGCAGGCTAAAAGTAGACGAGGAATTGTACTATCTGTGTAGCGAAAACAAAGGCGCTGATCAGCTGTGCAGTAACTGAAGCTCATTTGGTACATGTAGGAAGTGAAGTGTATTCCAATTCCGCGTAGAGCTCTACTGTATTTTTATACAAAAAAGCCCGTTTTTTTTTTTACGGGAGGAGGACTCAGGTAAAGGATTTCTCAAGACATCAAACTTTTTTTAGAACGTCTATTTTATTACAAGTATTTTATATGTTTTCACTTCCTCCTGAGGGTGAATCTGTTTATTGTGCCCATATAAGAAATTGATTCCGAGTATAGTCATTACGATAATACGCCAATGCGATATGCAGAGAATTTTTTCAGCTTTAAAAATTGAAAATTTCAATGGAAAAAATGATACTTTTAATAATCTTGCTCAAAACATTGAATGTTTTGGATCAAAAATAAGAAAAAAAGGAATACCCCTGCAATACCCAGTTATATATATATATATATGTATATATAAAAGTAGGGTACAAGGGGGTATACAATCCACTTGTGTAGATGTAGGCGCATCTTCGTACTTGGATCTCTGTAGAAAACGCTTCATTACAACACGGTTTTGGATATAACACTGATCAGTATTGGATCTCAATTGGTCATTTTAGGCTATTTTTGCTATATGTCTATACATTTTACTCTCCTTACAACAAGAATTGGATAGCTAACATGGGAATAGGCTTGGACTACAACAATAGTGTTATAAAGAGGTTGTGGTGTTTGGATGCGCGGTGCTAGCGCATAGGCGATTAAACGAAGCTGCTTTTTGGAAGTCTTCAGTTGTCACATGACATGATAAAAATGTTTTATGACAAATAATAAAATTCCCTATTAGAACAAAAAAGCTTCTGGGTATATCAAAATTGAGCCAATGCATCAGAAAACCAACAATCTGCATATACGAAACCAAAGGCGCAGATCAACTGTGCAGTAACTGTACAGCTAACCAGCGTCTTTGTTTTCCGCTACACGTATACAGTTCCTCTTCTTAAATCTGAAATTTCAAGCCTCAAGACTGCTACATGTGACTGATACAGATCGCTTTGTGTCGGACCTGTTCGGGAACCAAAATTCTTGGTTTTCTCATGCGCAGGCTCACGTGATATAATCTTATATTCCGATGCCAGATTCTGTGGCGTTATCCCAGGGGAGAGGTTTTTATTTGTTCCACTTTTTTCATTCTTATTTTATGAAGACTTTTAGAATTTTAATGATAGTTTAATGGTATAACAAGTAACGTATTATGCAGATAAACAACCCTTTAAGCGAAAATGACATTGTAAAAAAAAAAAAAAAAAAAAATAAGATTGACTTCTGAAAATAAGACGAATTTCTTACTAAATGATATAATATGGAAATACATTGCTCCCTTTTATATTTCCTTCACCTTTCCATGTAATATAGATCTACAAGTTTTTCTCAAATTGCAAAAATTAAAAAATTAAATTTCAGTAGAAAATTTTTGGATGTTTTCTCATTTTTGCTCAAAAAATAGATTATAGGTACACGTTAGAATCGCTTCGTCGATGCGGTTCTAATGAGTACCCACAATCTATATTTAGGATCAAAAATAAGAAAAAAAATAGGTAAACTTTTTAAACCTTATTTTTACATACAAAAATGGGGTATAAGGGGGTATACATTTCACGGACATATTTTCCTGGTGATATTTGTTTTGCTTTTTTCTAAATGTATATAATATGACTGTCTCATTGCTCGGTTGAGAAAGAGAGTTCAAGATTTCATCCATCAGAAAAACATGTCTATGAAAAGTGTACCCCCTTAAACCAAACTTTTATGTAAAATTGGGGTATACAGTGGTATACAATTTTTCTTATTTTTTATCCAAAACGTAGATTGTGAGTACTCGTTAGAACGTGTACCCACAATCAATGTTTTGAACAGCAATATTGAAAATATCAATTTGAAAAGTATACCCCTCAACCCCACATTTTATATAGTAAAACTAGGGTATATAGGAGTATACAGTGGTATAGCTATTTTTTCTTATTTTGGTCCAAAACATAGATTGTGGGTACCACAATCAATATTTTGAACATATATATTAAAATATCATTTTTCCCGGCAATGAAATTTTTATTTTTTTACATCTGACAAAAAAAATCTCTGTATTGCATGGGCAAGTTTTCACAATGATTGCTAAGGCTGTTTCTATCATTTATGTATGGTGACACCCAAAAATCTCCAATAAAGGTAGGATTGTAAGATCGAAAGCAGTTTTTGGCGACAACGCGAGTGGGTAAAATTAACATGGGCGGATCAAATCAGAAAAGTTGACGTGGCTAAGCCCGGGTTGTCGAAATTATCACTTCCTCATATCAACAGCATTACGAAAACACTTGCTCTGGCATTATACAGAGTTGTTTTTTTTTTTTTTTCAGATGTAAAAATTGAAAAATTTAAATGAGAAATTTTGATAGTTTTAATATTTTTGCTCATGTAAGCCTGACGTCCTTTTTATGGGACAAAGGCAAACAGTATATCCCCAAATGGGGCTATTTGTTTGCTTAAGAGAAATTTCATCGAAAAAATGGACTGAAAATACAAAATCACTCCTTTACCTCCTAAAATTGAAAATATACTCACCCAAATGATAATTATGGACTTATATGGGTAAATATTTTATCACTCATCATATGACTCGACTGAGCTGATTGTTTTTTTAATCGTACGCAGCGTAATTAAATACATGTAGCTTTAGTAATTAATAAATGTGCCGCCGCATGGGAAAACCAACATTGTGCATAGGCTAAAAACAAAGACGCAGACCAGCTTCGCGGTAACCGCGAAGCTGATCAGCGCCTTTGTTTTCGCTACACGGATAGTACAATTCTTCTACTTTCCAAATTCGAAATTTCAAGCTTCTAGCCTGTTTCTGTGACTGGACAGGCCGGTTTGTGTCGGACCTGGTCGGAATCCAAATTGTTGGTTTTCTCACGCACAGGCTCAATTACTCAATAATAATGATAAAGCAAAACAAGGTTTAAAACGCTTTCAGAACATTGATTTCGAAATAAGAAAGCGGTTTTAAATCATCTTCAAGAATTAATTAAAATGCAGGTGCTCCATTATTAAAATTATTCTGAAAATAATTCTTTATTTGAAACCCCGTTTGAAACCCCGTGTGGGCGTTGTTCCCCTGCGGTCTAAATGATCACATTCAGTGGATCGCTCATTTGTTTTGTTGTTTAAAGCTCAGCACTATCCAACAGCCTCCAGAGGAAACGTTTGGGCTCTCGCAGACAGTTTAGTATCCATCCTTTACGAGGAAAGGTGGGGTTTCCGTAATAAAATTCGAAACAAAGTCTGTTTGGAATTTGATAGAAACGTACAGGTCGTTTATCTAAACATGTTGTATGTTATGACGTCCTAATCTTGGACAACGGAGACAACGTCTCGACATGGCCATAGCTATAGACTGGGACGTGAAGCAACAGTGAACAAATATTCATTTTCGATTAAGGATTGAAATTCAAATTTTAGCTTTCACTGGATGATGAAAAACATTAGGCTGTTTTAATGTCTGTGAAGCCCGAAGGGCTTCTCGGAGACATTAAAACAACTAATGTTTTTCATCATCCAGTGAAAGCTAAAATCTCAATTTCAATACTTATATTTACATTTTATATTATCAATCAAGTATCAGATTTTGAACTGCACATATCATCGCTATTTTTATAATATTTGACATCAAATCCGACTTAACGTAATTTTGGAACAGCCAAAACGTCAAATTTTCGCACTTAACTCCATGGCGATACGCGACCGACGTCACGCCAACAAGAGTAAACAAACAACGTCACTGGTTGGTTTTGACGTTGCCCCGCCCATAGGCGTGGCCTCTATATCACGTGACTTAATGTTTTTCATCAAGAAAGATACTTTCATTAAGGGCGATTGCAATAATAATGTAAATATTGTGTATTAAACTGATTGTATTCTTGCTGCTGCGATACGTGGCTTTGACCTGGAGCATTGTTGTCTCTTCTTGCCAATCATCATGGCAATGCGAAAACGATAGTAAACTCACCACATAAGCAAGAATGAAAAAAAAATGTTGAAGATTTTTTCTACACGAAAATAAAAATACTGGTTTCTCCTTTAAGCATCACTAGAGATATAGGGCGTTTAATACCACGAAAAGCAAAATTTTCTCATTTGTGAATAAGCGCAAAAAATTATATCTCGGATCCAAAATATTGTTTATTGGATCCGAGCTTATAGAGAAGCAAAGTGTCCCCTATCTGCTTCCGTATAACAGAGAAGATACAGGACCTGTAGCTGCTATTTAGTTGTTGTTATGTCATTTGAATTGTTTTTAAGCTGACACCTTACGACTAGCATTAGTTTACTTGCAGAAATGTTAAATTTCAAAAAGGTCACTTTTGCTCAGGGGAGACTTTGAAAATAAAAAGGGATACAGAAAATCAGTGCATCTTATTTGTCGTATGAACCTGTTGTGAACCGGTGCGGCTAATAAATGAGCCGCCTCGTGGGAAAACCAACAATGTGGTTTCCGAACAGGTCCGACACAAACCGGCCTGTACAAACACAGAAGCTGGCTAGAAGCTTGAAATTTCGGATTTAAGTAGAAGAGGAAATGTACTATCCGAGTAGCGAAAACAAAGGCGCTGATCAGCTTCGCAGTTACTGCGAAGCTGATCTGCGCCTTTGTTTTCGCCTATACAGATTGTTGGTTTTCCCATGTGGCGGCTCAAATACGTTTAACCCAGACGTGTATGAAGGTTTTGATATCAAAACTCCTAAAATGCCCAAATCATACATGCATATTTTGCTACAATGCTTTGTTGTGCAGTGCAAAAAAAAAGACGTTTGATGTTATAGGGATCAACCATGGTTTACAGTGTTCAAACATTCGATGGATCACGAGGAAGGCGTTTGAACACAAGGCCGCAGGCCGCGTGTTCAAACGCCTTCCGAGTGATCCAGCGAATGTTTGAACACGGAAACAAACCATGGTTGATCGCTATTCTTGCATTTTCTCTCTAATCCACTTAAAATATCTTGAAAATGACATTAACAACGTAAAAACTCACCGAAAACCGCGGAGCTTCTTCAACGTCGGCCATTTTGTTTAGAACGAAACACATGACGTCACGTCACATTGACCAATGACGTCGGCCAAAACCCATGTTCAAACGGCACGTGAATTTCATTATTTGAACATGGGTTTTGCTGTTTGAACACGGCTTTCGACCAATTGAAAACTGCTTCAAACAGCTATGCGCATAGATATCTATGCAAGAATAATGATTTAAAGACACCCAAAAAGTAATCGCAAGACCTAAACACGCCTATGTAAGTTCACAACATGGTCAAACAAAAATAGAACCAAGTTCCATAAAGACCACTGACAATACACATGCAAAATGTGGACCAAAGTATGGCCCAATATGGAATTTAACAAATCCCACAAATCCTAGAGTTCTACGGTTGTTTCATAGATGCCCCATCCCACGGGGTGTTTATCTAACACATGTTTCTCTGAAAATTATGCGAGTAATTTGTGAATTCAATTAACACATATGGACTAATTGGTATGGATTCTTTAATTATTCCTGTTACTGACCAAGAAGCTGCGTCATAGTCCTACTCAATCAGCCTACATTTACCAAGCACCATCCCAGCATGAGTCAACGAATTGAGATTTAAGGTCAATTTAGATCATTTTCCTTTTACAGATTTTGTTTGTTTGTTGTTTATTGGTTCGTTTGTTTTGTTGCTTAGTAAGGTCAAACGATAAGGTCGCCACCGCTTTACCATCAGGAAAACATTCGTAACCAGGGGTATTCTTATTTTCCCTATTTTTGATCCAAAGCATAGATTGTGGGTACTCGTTAGAACCGCCTCGCCGAGGCGGTTCTAACGTGTACCCACAATCAATGTTTTGAGCAAAAACATTAAAACTATCAAAAATTTTCCATTGAAGTTTTTAATTTGTACAGCTGAAAAAAATCTCTGTATACTAAATGGCTCGTAATGCGTCTATTAAGCTTCTACCAAATTATGTCGAGACATATATATAGACACCATTAACACACTGCTTAAATAAATTCATTTCTTGATTTGCATCACCGCTACCCGAAGAAGCCAACAGAAACTAGACAAACTTCATATACGGCATTGATACCCGAAAAAGCGCCTTTATATTACGAAAACATACCCATGCAATATACAGTGATTTTTAAAGTTGTAAAAAATATAAATTTTCAGTAGAAAAAAAATGACATTTTTCTTATTTTTGCTCTAAACATACGTTGTGGGTCTCGGCGAGGCGGTTCTAACGAGTACCCACAATCTATGTATTGGAGCAAAACTAAGAAAAAAGGTATATACACCTGCATACCCCAGTTTTAGTATATAAAAGTGGGGTTTAGGGGGTATTCAATACACGGCCATGTTATCCTGGTGTTTTGCTCATATGGACGAATGGTCGTAACACCCAGTAATTAGAAAGATTTTTCACACATTTCTAGCTAGACAACAAGCCCCTGATGAATTATTAAAACTTTCTCACATATTAACAGGCCGTAGTAGTTCATGGAAAACTAACACCTATTCTGGACTATAAACAATCATCTTGCAAGGTACTATTTTAATCAATAAACTCTGATTACCATGACATCACTAGTGGGCCTGGTCCCAGAATTAAAATCCTGCCTTAACGTTGAGGGAGACCTTAGTTAAGGTGACGAATTTCAGCATCCAAAAAGATACATTAAAACATACAGAAATCAAACTTATCTGTTTTATACGAGGGTGGGTCAAGAAGTTCTGTCAGAGGTGTTATATTACGATTAATAGACATGATAGGTTGCTGAATTATATATTGTTAGCTAGAGCAACATTTCTCCTTTATAATGATACCAAACCCATGCCCAAAAGAAATAAAAAATTTAAATTATCCGTCTTGAAAGACAGGTGGGTTAAAAACCACTGGCATGTTTTCTTGAAATTGTGAACCTTGTGTTGTGTCTTTCAAGTGTTGTATATTTATAACTACTGGTCATATTTTCTTCAAGTTTTAAGTGATAAATTCTGTTATATTTAGAAAAGCAATCCAGCAGAAATGACCGTCACAAGTGCGCTACTGACTGTATAATGAAGCGATAAAAATGGCGTCATTAGAACATGTACCCATGTAACTGTTCAATACCACTGTGTAATTATAATTGCTGGCATTATTATGCTTTCACTTCAGAGCAGACTAAGATGATACAGTTAAATGGTTAAATGAATTTAAAGCTTCGAAGTTCATGCTTAGATGTCATTTTTTCTTTGAATTGGAACTGCAGTATTAAAAAAATCCAGAACAGGCCGATTTCAACATTTCGCTGTGCTATAAAACAATTAAATTAAGTTGAAGAAGTTTGAGTTTTGCAGGATATAATCACTCATATTCAAAGAATATACAGCACTTATGACTTTTTTTCGAAATCATTTTACTGTATATTTTTGCATTGTTTTCTTCAAAACATGCCAGTGTCAGAGAGTCACCGCTTTAAAAGTGATTTATTACATTTCATTCATGAAGAGCCACAAACAATTTTTATCACAGGTAGTAGCTAGAGAAATGGTCTTCAAGATGTTGATATTTTAAAATAGTTTGCAATGACAGATACCGAGAAATATATGGAGAGACAGAACTTTTTGACCGATCCTCGTAATGTATGTAAGACACCTGGGGCCAGTTTCATCAAAAAAGTTCCTAGGACAAATCTTTAAAGTGTCCTAGGACGCGTAAGTCGGTTTCATCAACATGTCCTTAAGATGTCCTACGGCCTTAAATCTGCGTTTCATCAAAAGTGTCCCACTTTAACTATGCTCTTCTGTTGGGCCCCATAAATATCATGTGCTTGATCACGTGCGATCTTATTTTAGCTGTGTATAGCCATACGAGTTTTAGCTTTTTCAAAAAAAAAAAAAAAAAAAAAAAAAAAAAAAAAAAAAACTGGTGGCCGTTTTTACTATTGAGTTTAAGGTTTGCGCGGGTATATTGCTATACGTACAATTATGCATTTAGGATGGTTATTGGTGGTTTAGGATGTTGCTCCTATTTTATGTCATTTCATTAATTACGTTTTAATTAATCTCAGTCTTAAATGCTATGGAAAGAACTGGTATGAAGAATATTTTGTAAATTTTAAACAACAATGAAATTGTTAAATAATTTTAGCACTGATTCTGGATAGGTTGCCGTGGTGATTTAAAAAAGTGCATTTTCTAATAAACATTCAAGCACATTCTTAGAAATGTTTTCGGACAAAGCCGATACACTGTGTACGTATGTGTGTCTGACAAAAAGAAATGTATCTTGATTCTAGTAGACACTGTATTTTATATGATGAATGGAGGGGTTCTCATTCAGTGCTGGGTCAGTTATGTCCTTCTGTCTGTTCGTCCACCCATCTGTGTTTCCCAACGCAGGTGCCACCTCTCAAAGATAACCTGAGCTGTGACATAATAAGCGACCTCCAATTAACGTCTCAATTAACGTCTCTTTTAAAAGCAGCAGCAACGGGTATTAGGTCTACATGACACATAAGCAAATTATTGAATTTTTAGGCCTCGTGGCCATGACAAACGAGCGCACGTCTCTAAATAAATTATGTTAACTAAATTAACACACCGGTAGGTCCTCATCTTCTTCAGCCTCCAATACCAATTGAAAGGCAGCAGCCATTTCTAGTATATTTATACACTTTAGGACAAAAATTGTTAGGTAGGACGCCGAATTAGTTGTCCTACGTTTAAGACAAAATTTGAGAACTTCCCAAATTTCTTGAGTTTGATGAAACACGATTTTTGTCCTTAAAACGTCCTGGGACATCTTCCAGGACATAATTTTGTCTTAAACGCTTTGATGAAACTGGCCCCTGTATATTTTCGTTTGACTGTAAAATATCGAGTCAAAACTAAGGTGGGCCTTAACTTTAAGGAAGCATTGTAATTCTGGGCCCTGGTTGCAAGCCGCTCAGTAGGCCTACTGAATTGCCTTGCATAATACCTAATGGAAATGTTAAGTGCGCCAATAAAGTGGACTTCAGAAAGCTTTGACAGTGTTAACATGTACATGCATCCCTAAAGGTTAACTCTCGTCTATTTTCAGTTGCATATTTCGGCCAACTTACAAATTATAGCCAATAGTAGGCCTTGCTGCCTGCGCTCAGTGTTGAAGTGCCAAAAATGCAGTGTATAATGTGTATGATTAAGTGCGCGAACAAAGCGGACTTCTGAAACCTTTGACAGTTAATACATGTACCCCTAAATATTTGGCTTTTCTCCTTTCAGATGCATATTTCGGCAAGCTTACTTCTTATAACCATGACTACAATGTTGGGCCTAGCTGCCTGCCGCTCAGTGTTGAAGTGCCAAGTGCAGTGCATGATGGGTATGATTAAGTGCGCGAACAAAGCTGACTTCCTTGGGGAACAATTCGAGGATATAGGCTGCTGTGATGAGTATTTCAAATGTATGAAAGAAGATTGTGGAAAATATTACGCCACGTGAGTACAACCTGGGTCTCGTATATAGTTTTGGTTACATAGATGTACAAAGTAATCTGCGATGGACAATGAGCTCTTCATTAGCGGCGAACAAAACGCATATTAACCGCGGCTATTTGCTTTCAGTTACCAAACTTATTGAAGGCTTTCCAAGTTTCTCTACAGTTTTACAGACCATGTTCAGTACATTACGGCACGTCCACTAACCCAGAATAAATATTATAGACCTTAAACAACACCGCATTCATTGTATTAGAACCCATTTGCTTTAAAAATGCACAGTGCACTGCTCGATTGGCAAACATTTATATTGTAAAAGTGACGGCGACTGTCGATTATCACCAACACGTACTTTTCACGCATGTTTGTTTAAAATTCACGATCCCGATTGCCGCTAATACAGTGGCCGTCACGGTAGCTTCAGATCAGCATAAAAACATGTTATAAAACATTTTCGCTTTCATTTTCTAGATGCGGCAAGTTACAGATGACCCCTGATAAACGAGGGAGTTGGGACAAGAGAGGGAGCTGGGATAAAAGGGGCAGCTGGAACAAACGATTTGACCTAGAAAGCTTTGACACCGCTGACGTCCCATACACGTTTGAGACGTAACCGTTAGGAGAAAGGGGCAATTTGGGACTTTGGTTTGGGGACGGGGAGGGGGGGGGGTCGGGTGTAAATTTTTGTTTTCAAGTTAACGTTTGCTCACAAAACGGATTTAAAGAAGACCATTTTCGTGAAAGGGGCAATTTGGGGACTTTGGTTCGGGGACGGGGGCGGGGAGGGTAAAATTGTTTTCAAGTCAACGTTTGCTCACAAAATGGATTTAAAGAAGACCATTTTCGTTTGCTAAATTTTGTCAACTTTTGGAAGGAGTTGGAATAAAACCGCGAAGCTGGAATATACAATTTGACCTGAAAAGCTTTGACACCAACGACGTCCTATACATGTTTGTGAGAAAGAAATAAAATTCTGCTTCACAAACCTCTAATTCTTCAGTGACAACAACTTTCTGACATCCCGCCGATAAAACGAATCTAAACAGGGCCAAACCAAGTCATGTCTGGAACACATCTTAAAAAAAACAACAAAAAAATAAGCCGCATCATGAGAAAACCGGCTTTTTGCATATGCAAAAATAAAGACGCAGATCAGCTGTGCAGCAACTGCACAGGTGGTCAGCGTCTTTGCTTTCGCTACACGGATAGAACAATCCCTCTTCTTCTTAAATCCGAAATTTCAAGCTTCTATCGTTCTTCTGTGACTGTACAAGCCGATTTGAGTCGAACCTGCTGGGAAACCACAAAGTTGGTTTTCTCGTGACGCGGCACAAATTGATTGCCCATCCAGACGCAAAGACCAGTTCATGTTACACACGAAGCACTGCAAAAATGCACAGGCCGATAGACGCACACAGTATTTTGTTTATTTTACTTAATGTCAAATTGTATAATGCTACAAAATTGTGAACATGTCTATAAGATGTACAAAATTTACAGAAAGATTAAAAATTATTTCAAATCTACGAATTTACTTGTTTCATTTTTTTTTTCAAAGCAACTTTCTTGCATATAAAAATCATCAGCGGAATAAAAGCTATATATGTCGAACTTTGAGTAGTTTATTTATTTATTTATTTATTTATTTATTTATTTATCATGTAAACACAAGTTGTTGTTTTGTTGTTGGTTTAACCGATGGCATTGTTTTCTGAATGGATCTCAACACGTGGTTTCCGTATATAGAAAAAGAAACAAGTTCTCTAAATAAACGGAGATGCGAATATAAACCGGTATTTGGGTTTTCCGACCTGGTCCGACACAAACCAGTCTGTACAGTCACACAAGAAATCCAGAAGCTTGAAATTTTGGATATAAGTAGAAGAGGAGCTGTACTATCCATGTAGCGAAAACAAAGACGCTGATCAGCTGTGCAATTACTGCACAGCTGATCTGCGGCTTTGTTTTCGCATAGGCAAAAGATCCGGTTTCCTCGTCATGTGGCTCAAACAGTAGATCGGTCTGTACTTAAGACGATAGCCTTAATTGGCACCTAATTACTGTGAGATCCTTATGACAAAATGTAGGCTGAAAATCGGGGGAGGCTATCATTACATGACAACATAGTATACTTGCTCACGATAAAAGCCACGTTCTCAAAAATGTCAAGCAGGAGTTGTTCAAGCAAGCCAAACAGAAACCGAACTGTAAAAGACTTACATGACAAATGATAAACAATGACAAGTAAGAATAGAGGGACCAGGAATCGATACAATTAAATTCAAAGTCTCAACATAGACACCAGGTGGGAAAGAAAATACATAAAACACAATAAACACTTTTCCGACAACACACACCAAGAGCAGAATGACTAGCTCGTTCCCAACAAGGTAGCCATCCGGCTAAGTTTCAACCGACACGAAAGGCTGAACGAGCACGACAGAGAGGCAGGCACAATAAACAATAGTATAATGCAGATAAACCACTTTTCCTGGGACACCGATTATCGTTTTTACTGGGGACAACTTTATTCTGGTAACATAGGCCATCGGCCCAACATTACAAATATGCATTTCGATTAGATATCTATACAGCGCAAACAACGTTGCTGTTTTATAACGCAGCTGGTCTGTACCTTTGTTTCTCATAACTATACGCGTATGTAAAATTCAGACTCTTTCACAATATGACCGAACTTTGAGACAAAAATAAAACAACTGCGTTCCTTGGGAACAATAAATACATTTTTAAATTGATACAACTCCAACAACATGGCTTTCGTCAAACTTTTAATGCATTTCCCTTGTTGCTCTTAAATTGTATCTTAAAATGTCACATCGAGAGGTCTTGGGTTCGATCCCCACAACGGTCACCGCGTTGTGTCCTTGAGCAAGACACATTGACTCCCTATAGTACTGGTTAATACCCAGGAGGCGGTGGCTCCGTCTCGACATGACTGAAAAATTGTTGACTGGGACGTTACAAATAAACAAATACAAACAAAAATGTCACATGATGGACTCGACTCTTTCAGCATCATCCAGTTTATAGACATGTCCATCCATTAAAAAATTCAGCCACATTTTGATAAATATCACGCTGTACGTGCAAAAGATTTCAGTTCAGTTTATATTACCAAAACTTGGTCTGTGTCTGGTGTGGGTTCGAGCCCAGCACCGGCCACATCTGAGACAAGCCAAGTTCTGCTTGCGGGTGTGCCAGGTGGTTTTTCTCGGGGTTCGCCCACCTACTGATTGGTCCGTCTCATATGAGCTGAAATAATCATGAAAGGGACGTAAAACTGATTAAAAAAAAAAAAAAAAAAAAAAAAAAAAAAAAAAAAAAAAAAAAAAAAAATGGCAATACGGATGTTACAAGTGATTGGAAAAACACTTCAACTGGATTGCTACTGCAATGTGACAGTCGCTTAGACTGCAATGTAAAGATGAACTGAGCCGCGACCCAAGAAAACCGGTCTTCGGGGTTACCGACCAGGTTTGACACAAACCGGCCTGTTCACCCACAGTCGAAAGCTAGAATCTTGAAGTTTTGTGTATATATAGAGGAGGATTTGCACTTTCCATGTAGCGAAAACAAAGGCGCTGATCAGCTGTGCAGTTACTGCACAGCTGATCCGCGACTTTGTTTTCGCATAGGCAAAATCCGGATTTTTTTCAAGACGCGGCTCAACTAGCAGATCTCCAGAAACGGCTTGGAACCAGAAGACAAACTGGGCGCTGAGTACCGGAAACGCGTTAAGTACTAGTTTGATCAAGACATCGAGAAACTTTTAAGTGACGATTCAATACACATTTTGACCAACTCACGAGTTTTGGTCCTGTCAACCATTCTCTTTATACCGCTGCCTTCTTTCGATTGTGTTTAATGCGACGCCCACGATTCTCAGTGAGGTTCACGGCGAACTTTGATCAATACAATTGTTTTTTGGGTCATGGCGAACTTTGATCAATACAATTGTTTTTTTTTTTTTTTTTGTTCACGGCGAACTTTGATCAATACAATTGTTTTTGGTTCACGGCGAACTTTGATCAATACAACTGTTTTTTTTTTTTTTTTTTTTTTTTTTTTTTTTTTGTTCACGGCGAACTTTGATCAATACAACTGTTTCTTGGTTTTTATTTTGTTCACGGCGAACTTTGATCAATACAACTGTTTTTTTGGTTCACGGCGAACTTTGATCAATACAACTGTTTTTTTGGTTCACGGCGAACTTTGATCAATACAACTAATTTTTGGTTCACGGCGAACTTTGATCAATACAATTGTTTTGTTTTTTTTTTTGTTCACGGCGAACTTTGATCAGTACAATTGTTTTTTGGTTCACGGCGTAAATTGATCAATACAACTGTTTTTTGGTTCACGGCGAACTTTGATCAATACAACTGTTTTTTTTTTTTGTTCACGGCGAACTTTGATCAATACAACTGTTTTTTGGTTCACGGCGAACTTTGATCAATACAACTGTTTTTTGGTTCACGGCGAACTTTGATCAATACAACTGTTTTTTTTTGGTTCACGGCGAACTTTGATCAATACAACTGTTTTTTGGTTCACGGCGAACTTTGATCAATACAACTGTTTTTTTGGTTCACGGCGAACTTTGATCACTACAACTGTTTTTTGGTTCACGGCGAACTTTGATCAATACAACTGTCTGTTTGTTTTTTTTTTTTTTTTTTGGTTCACGGCGAACTTTGATCAATACAACTGTTTTTTTTTTTTTGGTATACGGCGAACTTTGATCAATACAACTGTTTTTTTTTTTTTTTTGGTTCACGGCGAACTTTGATCAATACAATTGTTTTTTTTTTTTTGTTTTTTTTTTTTGTTCACGGCGAACTTTGATCAATACAACTGTTTTTTTTGGGTTCACGGCGAACTTTGATCAATACAACTGTTTTTTTTTTGGTTCACGGCGAACTTTGATCAATACAACTGTTTTTGTTTTTTTTCAGTGTTCACGGTGAACTTTGATCAATACAACTGTTTTTGGTTCACGGCGAACTTTGATCAGTACAACTGTTTTTTTAGGTCACGACGAACTTTGATCACTACAACTGTTTTTCTCGGTAATCGTATGCAAAAAAAAAAAAAACGCAATTTTATTCTATATTCTTCAGACGCTTATCAGTAGCATCGAGAGCAAAATAACATAGACTCACAGTACGTAAAGCATGAAAAATTGCAGCATGCATTACGAAAACACGCCCATGTTATATATAGATTTTTTAAGTTGTAAAAATTGAATTTTTTTTTTTGCTCAAGGCATAAATTTTGGGTACTCGTTAGAACCGCCTCTAACGAGTACCCAGAATATATGTTTTGGAGCAACAAAACAAACAAAAAAAAACTAGGAAAAAAGTATATGTATATCCCTGCATACCCCAGTTTTACAATATAAATGTGAGGTTTAAGAGGGTATTTAATACACGGACATGTTATCCTGATGACTTGTCATTTTTCAAGATTTTAATGTCCTCAACCATACTCGTATAGATCATATTCCATATAGCTCAGAGCTAATAGCCCAATGTATTCTTAAAATCTCATTTTTCGTTTTTAAGAGAGTATCTTGAAAAAGGGAAGACGAATTCTACATACAAAACAATGCATAGAATAATTATTATTGCCTTAATATTGTTTTAAAACTTGTTTCTATAAAATGTTTGCGGTTATAATATGATGTTAAAAGCGCAAGCTCACATTACATATGAGTCACCTCGTGGAAAAACCAACAATGTGGTTTCCGAACAGGTCTGACACAAACTGAGCTGTACAAGCACAGAAAAGAGCTGGAAGCTTGAGATTTCGGATTTAAGTAGAAGAGGAATTGTACTATCCGAGGAGCGAAAACAAAGGCGCTGATCAGCTTCGCGGTTACCGCGAAGCTGATCTGCGTCTTTGTTTTCGCCTATGCAGATTGTTGGTTTTCCCACGAGGCGGCTCATATTATATGCAAAGAAAGAACAGCACTGCATCAGGAAAACATGTCCGTGAAATGTATATCCCCTTAACCACTTTTACATGTATGTAGAAAAACTGCAGGGTTTGCACCTATTTACCTATTTTTCTTATTTTTGATCCAAAACATAGATTGCGGGTACTCGTTAGAACCGCCTCGCCGAGACGGTTCTAACGTGTATCCACAATCTATGTTTTGAGCAAAAATAAGAAAAATATAAAAAAAAAATCTACTGAAAGTTTCATTTTTTACAACTTTAAAACAACGTTAAAAATCTCTGTATATTGCATGGGTACGTTTTAATAATGGAGAGGAATTGTATTAAAGGGGCATTTGTATGATATTCTATCAGATTTCCTTTTTCTTTGCAAATGATCACATGCTCACCAATACACTTCCGTCCTCGAATTCAAGAAATAAAATATATCCAGATTTCGTAGGGTATGATCTTCGGCAAAGAGAAACGTTTGCTCATTTGAACATATATAGTTCCCCAAACAATAAAACTATCTCAAAATAAATCTATAGCATGTATCGTTGTGTTATACTAGGCGACAACAATATTAAGATTACATGGTAGTTATTTGGTCATATTAGCACTTTTACGTTTTGCTTTACCCTGCACCAATGGCGATACAGTTTCGTTCTTAAAGAACAACTTGTTAAAACAATAAACATACAACCACACTGACTCTTCATTTGGTCCAACGATTCATGCACGAGCATGACAACTTTCCAAAAATTGAGCCATGTCATGAGAAAACCAACATTTCGCATATGCGCAAACAAAGGCGCAGATCAGTTTCGCAATTACTGATCAGCGCCTTTGTTTTCGCTACAAGGATAGTGTAATTCCTCTTCTTCTTAAATCTGAAGTTTCAAGCTTCTATACCTCTTCTGTGACTGCTCAGACCGGTTTATGCTCAGACCGGTTTATGTCAGACCTGGTCGGAAACCCAAACTGATGGTTTTCTCACGCAAAGGCTCATAATTAATTTTCCAAACGTCAGACAGCGTTAGGCTTTGGTGGCACTTCCGGTGGTTCCTTCTTCGCTTCTTCTTCCGTCGCCTCTGTCCCTTCCTCTGCAGCACCATCTGTTTTCGTTTCTGGCTTAATGTCCGGGATATCGTCATCTTTCCCGCGCGCGCCATGTTTAAGCATGCGCGTGAACTCGGTGTAGTCGAACATTCCGTCTTTGATCGGTGCTCCATGAAATAGATCATCAACCATTTCCTCCGGCCAGCGGTCACCCATCGTCATCAAGCATTCGCGGAGATACTCATCTGTCAGAAAGCCTGCAATTAATTATTTTTAAATGTAACAATGAGTGGGATAGTAAAGATAGATGATGGCATCACACAAGATTCACATTTGTTTATCATGTATTCTTCAGTTCTTGGTTGACAGTGCGAAACAAACAAGAGCAGGACAAACCCTTAAGAAGATAACAAAATGCATATACCATTAACAGACCTAAACAAAAAAAAAATATTTAATTTAAAGCTAACAAAGCAACGGTTTGATCCATGATATTTTCATACCGGAGTTTTTCTCATCGAAGCAAGCAAATGCATTCCGAATGACATCTTCCGGATCTGTGCCGTTCAGACGCTCGCCAAACATGGTAAGGAACATAGTAAAGTTGATAGGACCAGGCGCCTCGGCGATCATTTTGTCCAGATAATCGTCTGACGGGTCTTTACCGAGGGAAACCATCAGGTCCTGCAGATCGTCTCGATCGACATAACCATCTCGATTCTGGTCTATCATGTTGAACGCCTCCTGAAAAATGATAGGGAAAACATGTCAATATATTTCGTAAGGCTTAAAACGTCAACATGTTTGTTGATCTAACGTGAGTTCTTGGTATCAGAACAAAATCAATGCAGGATACGTCAGTCAACAATTGACGGCGTTCCAGCAATTCCAGTAACCTTTTCATGTACACAGTGCGGTCTGTTTTTTATATATTATAACTCAATTGTCATTTTTGGAATACATAATGTATAATGTAACCAACAAAAGCGCGAGTTTATGCTTAACACAAGTTACGTAACCATCAACATGTTATGATTTAGACAATGCTTGCAAATATGTTCAATAGATTCATTCTTCCCATAACAAAATGAAAATAAAGAAACTGGTACCTTGAATTCTTGTATCTGTGCTTGATTAAACATGGCAAATACATTTGACGTCAGACGCTGTAAACGTCCTCCCTTCTTACGTCGTGACTTCATACTCTGGGTCTTAGACATGCTGCTCACAATCTACAAAAGATGCGCGTACAACATTTGAACCGACTCATGGGAAAACCAACAATCTGCATAGGATATAACAAAGACGTTTCGGTGCCGTGACTTAACAAAAAAGGGTTCAAACGCTAAAAAAAAGTTCCGGACTAGAGAATTATTTAAATGCAAATATTATTTAAATGCAAATATTTCCGACACTTAATCGTAACGAAGAAACGACTCTGCATGGAAGATGTGATCTCAGTCAAATAAAAGTGACAAGAATTTAAACCTTTGGAAATAAAGCAACGAGACATTATTGGAGGTAACGGATGATGCAACAACCCCCGTGCCCTGATTTGTCCATCAGGAAAGCAAGTCCATGCAAAGTATGAGTTCCATTAAACCCCTTGAACCCCATTTCTATATAGTGAATCTATCTAAATATCTATCTATAGATACTGCGACACCCTCATTAAACTGGGATATACAGTGGTATACCGTAGTTTATTTTTGATCCAAAACATAGATTGTGGGTACTCGTTAGAACCGTCTCGTCAAGGCGGCTCTAACGAGAACCCACAATCATGAATCAATAAGTTGAGCAAAAACATTTTAAAACATATGTATATATATAAAGATCTGATGAATTTTTCAATTTTTACATCTGAAAAAAAAATCTGTATATACATAGTACTAGTACATGGGCAAGATTTCAAAATGTCGGAAGAAGGCGAAGAAACATGTTTGAGTATCAGCAGCTGGTCGTACCTGCTAGACTTCACAAACTTACTGACCACAGAAACGTACAATCTTACCAGTTCTCCTTCATTTTGTCTACATGTGGGGTTATTCTTATCCATGAGTGGAAATTGTAGACAAATTGTTACGTAGAATGATACGAAAAGATGCTAATTGCCAATTAAGGTGTGCACCATGAACATGAAATGACACTTCACATGATAGCATTTATAGTTATTCTACGACTGGATCTTGAACAATATATTTGACTCATAGGAAACGTAGAATAAAAGTGCTAGATACCCACAACACGTGCAAAAAGACCACGCGAATAAAAAGGAATCTGAAAACCAACATTCTGCATGTGAAAAAACAAAGACGCAGATCAGCTGTGCAGTAACTGCACAGCTAATCAGTGCGTTTGTTTTCGCTACACAGATAATACAATCCCTCTTCTACTTAAACCAGAACTTTCAATTGTGAAGGCCAATAAGTTACTCATGGGCATCTGGTTATTGGTTGTCTCTCGTAAGACTGATCAGAACCGCTGCGTATGAAAACCAACAATGTGGGATTCCGCCCCGGTCCGTGACACAAACCGGCCTGTACAGTCACAAAGGAAGGCTAGAAGCTTTGAAGTTTGGGGATTATACTATTGGTGTGTATCACCACTTTTTTAATTCAGTTTTACGTCCCTTTCAATACTATTTCAGCTCATATGAGACGGGTCAATCAGTAGGTGGGCGAAAACGAGAGAACCCCGAGAAAAACCACCTGGCACACCCGCAAACAGAACTTGACTTGTCTCACATGTGGCCAGAGCGGGGCTAGAACCCACACCAGACACAGCGGTGAGATGATCGAGTGATTAAGAAACAGCGCTCTTAACCACTCGTCCATGGGGACCGCTATCACTTGATTTACATACCGTCAATAAATAATAGGCCTTTTCATGCTGTAAATGCAGACTTTATCGTACTCAGACTTTCAAGGGTTCTTTAGATTCAAGTTTTTTAAGTCCAGGAGCGTATATTTCTGGGTAAAATTACAGTATACGCACGTTGATAATGGGTATCGTCTGAGGGCATTGCCCATGCAATATGCAGATTTTTTCTGAAGCTGTAGAAAGAGGGGGAGGGGTCTAAAAAGGCGGTTTACCAGCAACCTATGTTTTAGGTAAAATATTAAAATTATATATATATAAAAAATCAAAGCCAATTTTTCATTTTGCTCTAAAAATTTCTGTAATTTGCATGTGCGTGTTTTCGTAATGCTATATACCCCCTGTAAACCAAATTTTCACTCGATATAAAATGGGGCTTAAGGGGTTATTCTTTACATGGACCTATTATCCTGGTTGCTAAGAATTATTGAGCCGTCGCATGGGAAAACCGTCAACAATCTGCATATGCGGAAATAAAGGCGCACATTAGCTGTGCCGTAACTGCACAGCTGATCAGGGCCTTTGTTTTCAATACACGGATAGTATAATCCCTCTTCTACTTAAATCCGAAATTTCAAGCTTCTAGCCTGCTTCTGTGGCTGTACAGACCGGTTTGTGTCGGACCTGGTCGGAAACCCAAAGAAATTGTTTTTCTCATGCATAGGCTCAATTATTACAGTAATTGGATTCTTTAAAATGAGCCGCCTCGTGGGAAAACCAACAATGTAGTTTCCGAGCAGGTCCGACACAAACCGGGCTGTACAGCTACAAAAGCAGGCTAGAAGCTTGAAATTTCGGAGTTAAGTAGAGGAGGAATTGTACTATCCGAGTAGCGAAAACAAAGGCGCTGATCAGCTTCGCGGTTACCGCGAAGCTGATCTGCGCCTTTGTTTTCGCATATGCAGATTGTTTGTTTTCCCATGAGGCGGCTCAAATGCCACACCTTTTCGTTACATGTGTTTTCCCAAGTTAATGACTAAGGTTTTAGTTCCCGTGGCTTGGGCTTGTACTGTATGTTTACAAATAGCAGAAAATTCGAGAAACTTACTTACCTGGTATATAGAATTTTTCAGGAAAACAACCGAAATTCAAACGAATGAATAAAAATATTTTCTGAGAATTTCCAGACCGGATGTGTAAATTGAAGCATCTGCTGGTTCTCTGCTTTGTGTAGAGGTATTATTAATACTCCTTAAGCAGCCGGTAACCATGCTGATAAGCCATATGCTGTGTTCTGTTTCAGTGCATAACGAGGGCTGTTCAATAATTTCTTTCCTAATTTCTTATTGACAATCGATTTCAATTTCTTACTGAATGCATGAATTCACCAGATAAAAAATGTAGATATTTGGTGCTTCTTTGGTAGGCTGTGTGGTAATGTCGGAAAGAAGCCATCAGCACTTGTGTATTTAACCGAAAGGCTTAAGCACACAATGTTTACGATTTAGATGATCATTATGTGTTTTATGATATTCAACTAAAACAAATTTTAATGAATATTTCACTAGAAAAGATAAGAATAGCTTTATGTTCGACAAAAAATTATATTTTGATGGGTAGTGCCTATACTTCTTTTGTTGTTTTTTTTTTTTTTTTTTTTTTTTTTTTTTTTTTTGTTTTTGTTTTTTTTTTGTTTTTGCTTTTCTTTTTGTGTTGTTTTAGGAGTGAGTTGGGGGAGTCCACCAGACCGGATATTTATTTGCGTGTGGGCGGGGTGGGGGGGGTCAGATTTACAATCTCGCTTGACTAAGTAACATCTACGACACCCCCTGGATAATTTATGCTCAGCCAAATGTAAAGGTGCAACCAAATATATATAATGGGGGAATGTGTAAGTAAGTAAATTCTTTATTTAAGGATGTTCGCTGCCAAAAAAAAAGTATTCCGTAACACAAGACATTTGAAAACAAAATAAATATAGGGTAGTGTGCATTTTTTCAAGCTACTGGCCTCTGAATGAGACCTCTGAGCACCATGCCTTAAATTTGGTAAAATTAATTTATCATTTTTAATTCTTTGAAACATACCTGTCTTGAACAAAAATACACATAGAATGCTTTCAAAAGTCATAATATTTACGTAGCGCAGACAATTTTGGACCAAAAGCATTGAAAAATTTGCAACTTGGAATGGATGACAAAATTTTACGATTCCTTTTCCAACCCTACCCCCATACTTGAAAAGTCGGAAAAAAATCAATATTTTGAAATGTACCAAACCCATATTTGTTGATTCAAACTTTTTCTTGTATTTTCACACAACATAGAACTTGGTAATATTGGTCGAATAAAAGAAAGAAATATATAGGGTAGTGAGCATATAAGAGAGAACCAACAGCTCGAAAATCGCCATTTTCAGCCTTATTTCGGCTGTTTTGTTTCTAAAAGACCATTTCATAAAACCACCTTAAATTTTAAAACCAGCACACCAACAACACAAAGAATGACTTAGAAGACCATGTACACATATACTGCTGCTAAAATAAACATCGAACTAGTGCAATTAATTTGAAGATGTGTAATATTCAAGTTTAATCTACCCTACCCCCAAAATTTTACTAACAACAAAATTTTTCTACAAAGTTGCAGAAAATGGGGTGAAAAAATGAAGTTTCTTAGATTGACAATTTTCATGGCTCGTTCAATGCATATTATCAATATGTATCCAAATATAAAATATTAGGAAAATATCTGCAACCGTTTACAAGATATTCAAGAAAAGAAAAACCGGAAGTTCCGAAATGTCAAATGTTAGCAGCGAACATCCTTAAAGAGGGTGACCCAATTGGTAAGAACCAATCTTCCTTGGGACCCTCTAAAACAAGTTAACATATTTACAACAACATAACATAATGGGTGAAAACAATATTAAGAATAACAATAATTAAAGTAAGTTAGATAATTGCAGAGACATGTTTACTACTTTTTACAAACAAAAATCATGAACAACACTTCACTACTAGTCTAGGGGGAAAAGTCAGTGTATCGGACAGCTGACTCAGCTAAATGAGTGGGTCCAGTCCCCCAGGGGGGTACTCTGAAATTTTCTGTATACACAGGCGAGGCTGACTTTTTTGGGGTCAAAATTTTGAATTTCCATTTTTTTGGGGGGGGGGGGGGGTGGGGGAGGTTTCAGAAAAACTAGTTATTTTTTTAGGGTAGTGAGCTTTTTATGGATATTTTTTGGGGGTCATGCCTTTTCTGAATTATTTTTTTGGGGGTCATCTATAATTCTAAGTATTTTTTTTTTGGTTTTGCACATTTTGATCTAAAATGTCTAAGTGGGTAGTATAATCAGAATTCTGATAAAGTGACAAAGTGTAAAAAAAATATGAACATTATTGTCAAAAGCCAATCTCACATAAGCAAAAATACTTCAGTGTAGACTTGTGTTTAATTGCGAAACCAAGTTCTGGTTTGTTTCATTTATTGTTTTACGTCCTAGTAAACATGTAATGCATTAGCTGTTGACATGGATGTGACACAATAAATAAAATAAAAATAATTCAGTTTTGCAATTCAACGTCAGTGTACGCCGAGTGGCTTACACTTATGTCTTACAAGGCCTTAAGATTTAATTTTGTTTGCGACCATGCTTTATGACTGGTCTCGGTGAAATTTTGGAAGCTTGATCATGATGATGTTTGGATTGCAAACAAAATGGAATCAAAACCACCATAAGACTTACACTTTGAGAATAAATAAAATCTTTAAATCTTATCCAACTTGGTATTTACTTCATAGTTCCTACATATACTAACTGTATTGTGACGTGTTCTGTTGGTTGGTTGATTTGGGGTTTGACGTCCCACCAACAGCTTAGATCATATGGATGTGATAAAATTTCATCAATAGTCATAAAAAGATGAATAATTTTTTTGGGTAAACTAAAAGTTCAAGTACGTATGACGTAGCCCTATTTTTTTTTGGTATGCCTGATAGGACTGGTATTTTTTGGGGGTGGTCTGTAAATCTCAGTAATTTTTTGGGTTTGGGGGTATAAGCTGGGGCCTCGCCTATGTATCCACAAAAAAATGAGAGTACCCCCCCCCCCCCCCCCCCCTGGGTCCAGTCCATTCCGGCACACGCCTTCAAGTTAAAACAAGTGCGTCGTTCTTAACGCAGAACGGCTTACACCGTCAATTTCAAGCAAGTGCACTTTTTTTCTGATGATTTTCCCAAATCTTGTTATCAAGAGTTAGACCAGACTTATGGGCTTATCTATTATCTTCCTGACCTGACAGTTGATAAAAATGATAAGGGAGGAATAATTTATCAATATGAATACACAGATATAGAAAAACAACACGTGTAATAGCAGTTTTAGGAGCCACAGTTTAGCTGCAATCTAAAAAATAAGAAAAACAATGTCAAGAGTATGGAGATTCTACCAGAGAGCCTTGGAAATTTATCCTATCAGAACATCAGCTGTTACTGCAGGTAATAAATGTTTGATCTGCATGTTTTAAATGGGATTGATTTGTATAATTTACCACAAAATCCTGCCTTTCTTCATCAACAAGTACAAGCTTTTTGCAAAAGTTTATCAGCAAGGTTCTGATTTTCTTAATGTGAACTAAGTCAATCAACTTCTGTCCATTACCTCAGGAACTGTGGTAAGGTGACTTGCTAGAGGCCACAACAAATGGGGCCTAAGATGAAGATTGAATGTGGGAACTCCCACACTCCACTGCGCCAGCATGCTCCGCAATTGTGCCTTGACTCTGTCATACTTATATATAACTGGTCAGTAAGCTCAGTGGTTGAATTAGGATTTTACTTCACTGGCCAAACAAAATTTTTCACTATCCCACCCCATACGAAAATACAAGTAGTTGGGAAAATAGAGGAAAAGTGTTAGCCCCATTATCAGTTTGCTTCTAATTTACAAGCCGGCTACAGTTATTCAGATTCACCTGATATGCATCTTTGGCTTCCCTTTTTTGACCAGGAGTGTTGATGACAGTGGGTGATGCTATCTCACAGATTGCCATAGAGAAAAGGGTGATAACTCCTAACAAGAAATATGACTTCAAGAGTTCTCTAAGGTTCCTAGGATTTGGATTATTTTTAGGAGTAAGTCTGTAAACATCACAAAAACACGCCCATGTAATATAAATATTTTTTAAGTTGTTAAAATTGACCATTTTCAGTAGAAAATTTTGATATTTTTCTTATTTTTGCTCAAAACATAGATTGTGGGTACAGCGAGCCTCAGCGAGGTGGTTCTAACGAGTACCCACAAGTTATGTTTTAAAGCAAAAATAAGAAAAATAGGTATACCCCTACATACCCCAGTTTTGCTATATAAGAGTGGGGTTTAAGGGGGTATACATTACACGGACATGTTTTCCTGATGTTAAATTTCTGTACATACAGTATGATGGTATATTTACAAATTTATGAACTTTTTGTGCAAGTTATAATATTGTACACCAGTTGCACATGATTGAAAGATCTATCAGATTAAAAAGACGTTGTGTAAGAAATACTTAGCTCAAATGTTATCCATGCAAAAGTTACATTATTCAAAACTTTTTTCTCAGAAATTATTATTTTATGTATTCATTTGACAAGAGCTCAGCTGATCACAATAAAAACCTTTTTGCAGGGTCCTATGTTGGGGTTTTGGTATAGATTCCTGGCTAAAATGTTTGGAGGGACTAAAATGGCCACACTGAAGATGGTCTGCTGTGATCAGGTACTGTACATAAATTTTGCATCCATTTGAGTCATCCCATTTTGGTGTTGTTAACTAAGTAAGTAAGACACAAAGAAGCCTGCTATTGGGTCTTGGCTTTGTAACTTTGATTCTAAGGTTTTCCAGTCATTTGAATGTAACACTAAACTAAAGGTTTGTCTCTACAAACTTGGCTCTTAGGGTTGTAAATGTTAAAACCCAAAGACAACAGTCATGTCAATAATAAAAACTAGCGTGAGCATATAGGGATATAGACTTTTTATAGAGACTAGAGAGATTTCAATTTTTAAAATCAACAAAATGAAAACTGAGGCTCTGATTAGACTGTATTCAGAAGCTATGTTCAGAATTAAGAAGAAATAAAATGGACTATGTTTTGATCCCTTCACTTGAGTTGCTTTGTGAATGTCTTTTAGTTATTATCAAACAATAACTTTGTTGAGCTACATGTCCTGTATTGTATATTAACATTTGAGCCGCCTCATGAGAAAACCAACAATGCATATGCGAAAACAAAGACGCAGATCAGCTTCGCTTTAACTGCGAAGCTGATCACCGCCTTTGTTTTCGCTACACGGATAGTACAATTCCTCTTCTTAAATGCGAAATTTCAAGCTTCTAGCCTGCTTCTGTGACTGTGCAGCTTGATTTGTGTTGGACCTGTTCGGAAACCACATTGTTGGTTTTCTCACGAGACAGCTCATTTTTCTTTCAGTTGTTATTTGCTCCACCATTCCTTACATTTTTCCTGTCTGGTATGGAAGTGCTCAAGGGACAGAACCTCCCAGCAATTAAACAGAAACTGAACGAGGTAATCTCCCTTGGTTAATGATATAATGAAAAGCTTCTTTAATTAAATGCTATACTGCTATGTTTGGGGTATATAGAGTATTAGAGTATAGATACATACTGCTATAAGTGAAACCATATTACATGTAATTAGTAATTACTTATTAGTTACTTAAACAGATAAAACAGAGCCATGGCATGGCAAGTTATCATTCTGCTTCAAATTAAGATGTTCTCATATAGCTACCAGTCTTCATGAAAAGTGAAGGTCTGCTGGACAAAACCAGCAAAGTTTCATTCTGTCAGACTGAAAATTTGATTTTGTCAGACAGATGTCCGGCCAAAAATACACTTCAACCTCATTATAACATGCCTCATTATAATGCTGTCCCGATAGCGTAATGGTTAGAGCGTCGGCTTCGGAAGCGGGAGGCGCGGGTTCGAACCCGGGCCGCGTCATACCAAATTAAAGACGTTAAAAATGGTACCAGTGGCTGCCTTGCTTGGCGCTCAGCATTCATAAGGCAAGCACTTGCTTCTCTTCTCTCAAAAAGATGACTTCACTGATGGGAATACAGTAAATATGTTAGTGTGATGGTTGTTGGCGGGCAGTGTAGTTCTATCATTGGAGTCTGGTGATGGTAATACCCTTACTCGGGGTTAAAACGAGGTGCACCGACAAGTCAACGGCGGAACACTACGAACATACATACATACATATAACACGGCCATGCTATGGCTCCCAAATTTATTATTTTGCTATATGTCTATTGTAAGTAACCTCATTATGACACGGTTCACTTACAACACGGTCTGTTTCTATGGACCCCAAAGATAAGGGTATTATGAGGTTGGCCTGTACCAAGATTATATAAATGCTAAGACACAGGCACCGTTCTGCATGATTAGCTTTTGTCCAGCAACACATTGCAGTCTGCCAGACTGATGTCCAGCAGACAGAAAAAAGATTCTGTGATGACTGAGCTACAGTACAAGGAGTAGCTTGGTCTGGCTCAACCCACTGCAGGTTAATCCAGAAACCGGGGATCAACAAAGTGTTTCATTGTTGTATTTGAAGTTTTGAATGGCAGCAAAGTTTATTAAAAATTTAACATCTTCAACTTCAATTTTGAACTCTTACTACACACACGTCTATTTTTACCTATTGTCTTTTCCAGGATCTTGTTGAAGTTTTAAAAACAAATTATAAGGTGAGTTGTTTCTTTATTAAAGAAAAGAAAAAATGCAGTGATTTCTACTGCATACTAGTGCCTTCCTTGATTAAACTTTTATCCTACTCAGCATGTTTTCTTTTGACAATGGACATAGCAACAGCGATCCAAGAAAACAGGTTTTCGGGGTTGCCTACCTGGTCTAACACAAACCAGCATGTGCAGTTAAAGAAGATGGCTAGAAGCTTGAAATTTTGGATTTAGGAAGAAGAGGAATTGTAGTATCTGTGTAGCGAAAACAAAAGCGCTGTTCAGCTGTGCAAATACTGCACAGCTGATCTGCACCTTTGTTTTGCATAGGCAACACATCTAGCCATCATATTGATGTTTTGGCACATAGAAAATGATAGAGTTTTATGAACAAGACTATCATACTATTTTGGTAGTGAATCTTAAATAGGATTTATAATCTGCAACTTAAATAATATTTGATTTATTAGCTCACCTGAGCCGAAGGCTCACAGGTGAGCTTATAGTATAGCCATGCTCCGTCGTCCGTCCGTCGTTCACAATTTCAAAGATCTTCTCCTCTGAAACCGCTGGGCCAATTAAAGCCAAACTTCATGTGGAGCATCCTTAGGAAGGGGGAATGAAAGTTTATATAAATGGTCCAGGTCACAAGATGGCCGCCATGGCTATAAATAGCAAAAACCTTTAAAAATCTTCTTCTCCAGAACCAGTGGGCTGATTTCCACGAAACTTGGTATGTAGCATCGGGGACGCGGGCCCATCATAGTTTATATAAATCATGACCCTGGGATGACCTTGACCTATTTTACGGCAAGGTCAACTTAGGTCGCCAATGCATTTGAATGGGAAAAAATGGTAAAATGCTATTTAATGGGTAAAACTTACTGGGAATAGGCAAATGGACAGAAGATTAATGTTAATGGAAAATTTTAGCCCCTGGGGGGTTGTATGCCCCTGCCCCAGCGCTATATACATGTATATTTCCATAGTAATGAAACATCTTCGCCCCTGAAACCGCTTGGCCAATCAAAGCCAAACTTCACGTGGAGCATCCTTGGGAAGGGGGAAAGAAAGTTTATATAAATGGTCAAGGTCACATGACCAAGATGGCCGCCATGGCTATAAATAGAAAAAAACCTTTTAAAATCTTCTTCTCCAGAACCAGAAGGCTAATGATTTTGAAACTTGGTGTGAAGCATCAGGCAATGGAGCTCTACAAAGTTTATATAAATCATGACCCTGGGATGACCTTGACCTATTTTATGGCAAGGTCAACATAGGTCGCTCATGCATTTGAATGGGGAAGTGTTAAAATGTCATTTGTAGGGAACAACTTGCAGGAAATGGGCAAATGGGCTTAAGATTGATGATGCTGAAAAAATTTGGACCCCAGGGGTCTGTCTGCCCCCACCCCGGGGCAATATACATGTATATTACAGTGATGTTCAAAGGTCTTCTTCTCTGAAACCGCTTGGCCAATCAAAGCCAAACTTTATGTGGAGCTTTCTTAGGAAGAGTGAATGAAAGTTTGTATAAATGGGTAAGGTCACATGACCAAGATGGCCGCCATGGCTATAAATAGCAAAAACCTTTAAAAAATCTTCTTCTCCCGAACCAGAAGGCCTATGATTTTGAAACTTGGCATGAAGCATCAGGCAATGGAGCTCTACAAAGTTTATATAAATCATGACCTTGGGATGACCTTGACCTTTTTTACAGCAAGGTCAACTTAGGCCGCCTATGCATTTGAATGGGAAAAAAATAGGAAAATGTCATTTAATGGCAAAAAACTTGCTAGGAATAAGCAAATGGACAGAATATTCATGTTTATGAAAATATTTTGGGCCCAGAGAGTTGTCTGCCCCTGCCCCGGGGCTATATACATGTGTATGACCATAATATTCAAACATCTTCTCTGAAACTGCTTGGCCAATCAAAGCCAAACTTTATGTGGATCATTCTTAGGAAGAGTGAATGAAAGTTTGTACAAATGGTCAAGGTCACATGACCAAGATGGCCGCCATGGCTATAAATAACAAAAACCTTTAAAAATCTTCTTCTCCAGAACCAGAAGGCCTATGATTTTGAAACTTGGCATGAAGCATCAGGCAATGAAGCTCTACAAAGTTTATATAAATCATGACCCTGGGATGACCTTGACCTTTTTTATGGCAAGGTCAACTTAGGTTGTCTATGCATTTGAATGGGGAAAATTGTTACAACGTCATTTGAAGGGCAAAACTTGCAGTAAATTGGCAAATGGACCGAATCTTTATGATTTAAAAAAGAAATGACTCCAGAGGTTGCTCTGACCCTGCCCTGGGGTTATATACATGTATATGGTTATATACATGTTTGTTATATGACTGAAGAAAATCCTGTCTCTTGATTGGCTCATTCAGTTTTAATAATATACAATTATTGACTATTGAGTCATTGAATATGATGTGATATCCAACAGAGACTACCAATATTGACCGAGGCGAAGCCGAGGTCAATATTGGTAGTCTCTGTTGGATATCACATCATATTTAATGACTCAATAGTCAACAATTGTTTTATTATATAACACTCTTTTTATACAAACATGATAAAAATAATTTTAAAATAAGTATTTTTATCTGTAAACGAATTAGTGTATACATACAGTTTACATATAGTCCCAGCATGACTGAAAAATGTTCATTGGGACATTAAGTCTAAATTCAAATAAACTTAACAGTAATAAACATCATTTGTACTTCATCAGCATTACTGCTTGACAGTTATCAATGACAGAGAGAGTTCTAAATTTAGTAACATATATTCAATGGGAAAAACCCCAGGTCATAGAATATGACAAAATATGCAATGGACTGAAACCATTGTCTGAAATGCTGTCTATTTATAGTTATATAATAAATCCTAATATTTGCTTTAAAACAGGACCAAACTGATGAAAACCAGATCAAACCAGTTCCTCGAGGTTAATTATTTTGACAGTTTTTTAATATTAACTTCCAAAATCTGTATTACCCTCCTGAGTACCCTAAAATAGCATCACCATGAAATTAGCATGGGCTAGGTGAAATTGGCATGATTTGCTGTATGTGTATAAAACCTGCCAGTTAGCATGAAATCTACATGCTTTGCAGTAAAAAACTTTTACAGGTAAACAAAGCACTAGATAATGAGATGTATTTGGTGATAATTAAGGGATAATTTTGTTTACTTTTCATAAGAACCTATGTTGTTAGTACTCATTGAAATTGTCTCATCGTGGTGATTTTTATGAGTACCCACAACATAGGTTTTATTGAGAACTAACAAAATTATTCTTCAATTATATTCAGTTGCTCCTCATTATCTAGCCTTCTTTAACATCTGTTATGATTTTGTTTATTTATTTCTTTTAATGAAAATATAAAATAAACATTAAAACAGTTAAAAAGTCATATAACAAAACAGTTATTGACTTCAATTTCGGTAGATAGAAGGATTTATCTACCCTCAAAAGTAATATTCACCTCGGCCTGCGGCCTTGGTGAATATCACTTTTCAGGTAGATAAATCCTTATATCTACCTCATTGAAGTCAATAATTGTATAATATTGTCATTCTAGTCAAACAAGTTTATCTCAGGTCTCAGGTGAGCGTTTACAGGACCATTGGTCCTCTGGTTTCCACATGGACAAAAGATTTACTTCAATAGTACATCAAATATTTTGCTAGAATTTATTTTGCAAACTGTATACCGGTAAATTCTTTTCAGATCTGGCCAGCAGTACAAGCCTGTAATTTCACATTTGTGCCAGTACATAACAGGTAAAGATAATAAAATTCATACAGCAAGTAAGAGACAATTTCGTAGAATTCATAGAATCTAAATGAGACCCTTCAGGTTGGCTATTCAGGAGAAGACCAGGATTTTCAATAGGCATTACTGCACCACCCTATTATCAGAGTACAAACATGCGTAATGTAAAATAATAAAAGTAGAAAATAACATGGCCATTTTGTCATTGTTGGACGCAAGTTTTGCTATTTTTGCACTTTGTGCATATAATTTGAAATTTTCTGGTAACGCCCTTGGTTTATATCAGGGACACATGAATGAGGCTGCACAGAGATTGAAGAAGGTCACAGGCTTGAAAGTTGCCCAGTTATTGCACATTAATTACCTTGTGATAATGTTAAATGAATTCAAGCATACTCACAAATTCAAGAATTCATTAATAATTCTGGAATTGAAAAATGAAGAAAAGGTCACTTGAAAGTTTCTGAGTTTGCAGTATGCTAGTATTTAAAATGAGCCGTGATGCGAGAAAACCAGTCATGGGATCTTAAATCCAAAATGTCAAGTTTCTAGCCTGCTTCATTGGCTCTATAGCCGGCTGGTCAGAAACTCAGATTGTTGGTTTTCTCATGCAAAGGCTTGATTTATATTTTACAGGGTAGTTGTTGTAAACGTAGTTGCAGTAGGGTGGAACACATATCTAGCCTGGGTGTCTTCTAAAGTCACGGAGCCGCAGACACCGCCTCACCACAGTGAATTAGATCACCTGCCGCCATCTTGATATTTGTGATACTTAGGTAAGTCTCATACAGTGTATTTGTGGTGTACATAATTTTCCCAAGGGGGAACATGTATCTAGCCTGGGTGTCTTCTAAAGTCACAGAACCGCAGACACCGCCTCACCACAGTGAAATAGATCACCTATCACCATCTGGATATATGTGATACTTAGCTAAGTCCCATACAGTGTAGTTGTGATGGACATAGTTGTCTCAGGGTGGAATACATATCTATCTGTAAAATTGTTCATATCTTATTCCAAATCGAGGGATAAACTTCCAAGTTAGAAGGTCTTTTTTGTAGACACTGCAGTATACTTACATTTACTGTCTATACACTGTCTCCCAGAAACTGCATTTTTCAAAATCTCACTTTTCTGAAAGACATCAAGAAAAATATGACCACATCACCATTTTGCATTCCAAAAGTCGTAAAAAGTGCTACCAAAATTTTGAACATCGGTTAACAAACAAAACTTTTATGCCAGAAAATAAGTTTAAATAGGGCTTTTTCCATTGTAAAAATGTCAGCAAGGGAAGTAACTATTTTCCTGGAAAAAATCTAAATTGATTATTTTTCATTCGAAATACACCAAACCAAACCCAAATTGTATTTTACGCGTAGCTGAGCACGGAAGTCTTTTAAATTATTCCACAGTTTTGCTTGAATTTCAATTTTAAGGTGTTTGGATTACCTCCCTTGCACATGCAAAAGACCTATTCATAATAATTTGTTGGCATAATTATTTTATTAGTGATTCGCTTTTCAAAATTTTTGAGGCATTTTTTATGACTTTTCAGTTGCAGAAAGATGACATGGTCACATTTTCCTGTGGTGTTTCAGAAAAGTGAGATTTTGAAAAATGCAGTTTCTGAAAGATGGTGTATAGTCAGTAGGGGATTTTTGATCAGGTCCGACTCACCAACAGACCCAACCTTGAGGCCTGAAAGTTTGGGTTTAAAAAGAAGAGGAATTGTACTGTATATGCAGTGAAAACAAAATTTCTGATCAACTGTTCAGTTAATGTAAAGCTGGTCGGCATCTTTGTATGCTCATTTAAGCCATTTATCAGCAAGTGAGCTTATAAAATATGCATCCTCTGGTACCCATTTCAAAGAGTAATCATGTACATGTATTCCAGATCTCAAGTAAGCATTTATAGGACAATTGGTACTCTTGGTTACATATGTATAAAAGGCAGTGTTTCTCTTATAATATCTGATATCTGAGCCGCGTCATGAGAAAACCAGATTCTTGCCTATGCAAAATAAAGGTGCAGATCAGCTGTGCAGTAACTGCACAGCTGATCAGCGCCTTTGTTTTCCCTACAAGGATAGTACAATTCCTCTTCTTCCTAAATCTGAAATTTCAAGCCATCTTCTATAGCTGCACAGACCGGTTTGTGCCAGACCTGGTCGGAACCCCCAAAGACCGGTTTTCTCATGTCGCGGCTCATATGTGTGTTTTATATTGCAGGTATTTGAATTCAAAGCTGGAAGCCAAAGACAACTTGCCAGAGTTTCTATTTTTAACAGAATGTGCCTGTGTTATTTTTTTACTAATAAATGAGCCGCTTCATGATTTTTGCCTATGTGAAAACAAAGGGGCAGATAAGTGATTGCACAGCTGATCAGCGCCTTTGTTTTCGCTACAAAGATAGTACAATTCCTCTTCTATTTATACCCAAAATTTCAAGATTCTAGCTTTCTTCTGTGAGTGTTTAGGCCAGTTTGTGTCAGATCTGGTCGAAAACCACATTGTTGGTTTTCTTATGATGTGGCTCAGATATTTTAATATGTTGTTTTATGATCTCGAGTAGTGGTTTTGAATTTTTGATGTTATTGATGTGAGTTGTGTTGTCATATAACCTAGTCCCAAGGTTGTAAAACTTCTTCATGCTCAACTCAGCTGAGCATGAATTTCGAATTTCTCATAAATACTATAATAGCCCAAATTAATAGAAATTTTTGGTTTAGACTGTCAAAACAAGTAATTTATCCTGCTGATAAATGTTAAAATGCCAACAATTATTGGCATTTTAACATTTATGAGCAGGATAAATTTTAGTCACAGCCGAGCTGAGCATGAAAAAAGTTTCATAACCTCGGAGCCTGTTTTCAGGATTTCTGATCAAGACTGACACAAATTGGGCTGTGTAGCTGTAAACATGGTAAAAGATTGATTGAGGCTTGAAATTTAGGCTGTAAAATTAGAGTAATTGTACATAGGTTGATTTTTATTCAGTGACAATAGGTTGTTATGTTTAAAAATTAAGGTGACTCATGCATTTTGGTCTTTTAATTTTAATGTGCCATTGCCCATTGTTTTTACTATGGAAAGAATTTGGGCTGACTGTATGCCATAACTTGCTGTTTACATGAATGAAAACAAGACAAAGGATCTCTACTGATAAGATGAGAAAGTTCCCTAACAGCAGAAAAACAGAGGAGCATGTAATTTAAGCAATTGTTTAGACTATTATTGAGTCTGTATGTACATTGTACAAAAATGGATTAAGCAGCGCTCCCAAATGCAAACAGATGGAGATAACTTTTGGTTTTTTATACCCAATATACGGTTTAAGGTTTTGCTAAAATTACATGTTTTAAAAAGATTTACCCCTCGATTTTAGGCTTTGAAAGACTTTTCGCATCTTGTCAGTAGAGATCCTTCCAAAAGGTGTGATGTGCCATCTAGAGGTCCAGATATTGTGTGCCTGCCTTTATGGCATATTTTGCAAAATGTGCATCCCAATACAGCTATTTTGACTATTACTGATCATGTTTAATCGTCCATTATTTAGTGCACATTCTTTTACTTTTTAATACACATTGTTGTCCCCCGCCTTTTCGAAGAAAAGCGGAGGGACATAGTTTTTGGCTTTCCGTCCTTCCTTCCGTCCCCCTATAGGAGTATGTACCTTGTGTGCGCAACTCCTCCTACAGTTTTATTCCGATTCTTTTGAAACTTTACAGATGTCTTCATCATGCTTTGAAGATGTGCATGTGATTTGGATATAATCCTCAGATTAATTTTTGACACTTTTTTCGCAATTTGAACTTAGTCATTTTTCGGGCATTTTGATAATGAAAGTGAATAGACAGTGGGTACCTTGTGTGCGCAACTCCTCCTACAGTTTTATTCCAATTCTTTTGAAACTTTACAGATATCTTCATCATGCTTTGAAGATGTGCATGTGGTTTGGATATAATCCTCAGATTAATTTTTGACACTTTTTTTGCAATTTGAACTTAGTCATTTTTCGGGCATTTTGATAATGAAAGTGAATAGACAAAGGGTACCTTGTGTGCGCAACTCCTCCTACAGTTTTATTCCGATTATTTTGAAACTTTACAGATGTCTTCATCATACTTTGAAGATGTGCATTTGGTTTGGATATAATCCTCAGATTAATTTTTGACACTTTTTTTGCAAATTGAACTTAGTCGTTTTCCGTTTTTTTGACAATGAAAGTGAATGGACAGTGGGTGCCTTGTGTGCGCAACTCCTCCTTCAGTTTTTAATTCAGATTCTTTTGAAACTTTACAGATGTCTTGATGATGCTTTGAAGATATGCATGTGCTTTGGATATAATCCTCAGGTTAATTTTTGACACTTTTTCTCAATTTGAACTTAGTCGTTTTTCAGGCATTTATACAATGAAAGTGAATGGACATTGTGTACCTTGTGTGCAAACTCCTCCCTCAGTTTTATTCTGATTCTTTTCAAACTGTACAGATGTCCTGACCATGATTTGAAGATTTGCATGTGGTTTGAATATAATCCTCAGATTAATGTTTGACACTGTGACATGAAGTAAATGCATGTGATTTGGATATACATTATTGTCAGATATATTTGTGTAACTAAACAATTAAGGCGGGGGACATAAATTCTCTGAATTTGCTTGTTTCATCATGTATCAGCAGACAAGGATATTATAATAGTTAATGACCATCAGATGAGTATTTGTCACCAGCATGTTCCAGCCAGGTATCGAACCCAAAACCTCCTGATTGCTAAGCGATCACGCTATCCATTACACTACCTCTGCTTTTAAAAAGCATTTAATGTATTCAATAATAAAGAAGGGTATGTTTTGTCACTTTTTCCTTAAGTACATGTTTCATGATGATGTTTGTCTTTCACTTGAATAGATGTACATATTTTTGGAGAAAAAATATTAAGGAGCCTCCACATCAGAAAAACAACAGTTTGCATTTAAGAAAATAAAGACGAAGATCAGCTGTGCAGTAACTTCTTAACTCCCAAATTTCAAGCTTCTAGCTTGCTCCTGTGACTGTACAAGCCGGTTTGTATCGGACCTGGTCGGAAACCCAAATTGTTGGTTTTCTCAAGTAAAGGCTCATTTATTATCTTGCTGCAAGAAAATCTGGTTTAGCAGTTCTTATCTTAGACTAAAAAAATGCTGTTTTTAATTAAAATTTTAAAGAATGTTGTCCCAACATTGATTTATTTTTAAGCGTGTTTTTGTTGTTATTTTCTCATTGTAGTTGAAGTATTAAAGTGTCTGATAGAATGTACACTACAACCCCATTATAACGCTAAATTTGGGGTCCATAGAAGCAGACTGCATTATAAGTGAAACTTTTATAATGAGGTTACTTACTACTAATATAGATATATAGCAAAGTAATCAATTTGAGAGCCATGGCATGGTTGTGTTATATTGAAAACCGCTTTATAGTGAGGTGTGTTATAATGAGGTTGAAGTGTGGCATCTTGTCAAGTATTGAGTGAAAAAAAAAACACACACTTAGAACACATTCCCTCAGTCATTATGCTTTCCTATAAATATCTTTTCTTGAATAAGCAGAAGCAGAAAAATGGTAATTGAAATATATTTATGACATAGACTTTATACCAAAAATGTATGCCCAATCTAGGGACCATCTAAGGTCGCCTGCAATATGAATCGGATACGATAGAGATGTCATACCTTTTTACATTTTACCTAGTCAAAAACTGCATTAAGTCCTAATAGTGCTTTTAGTAGATAATAAAGTTTGCACATTGCCTATACTTTGTCTACGCATAAATATTGCCATTATCTATGCCTTAAAAATTACTTAATGACTGCCATAACATAGCTTTCTAATGTTATTTTTTAAAGAGTAATGGAATTTCTGTTTTAGTATTATGCTTTGTGACGAATTCTTATGTTTACCAATTTCACTCAGGTCTATGAATTTTTGTGCTCATTAAGTCTTAAGATACAGCAAGGTGGAGGTCATTAGGAAACTCGCCCACGCAGCTAATTTTTTCAGAAGAAAAAATTGAAAAATTCATTGGAAAATTTTTTAATTTTTGAATATTTGCTCAAAACATACATTCTATGTACAGATTAGAGCGGCCTCGGCGAGGCGGTTCTGAGTACCGACAATATATGTTTTGGATCAAAAATTAGGAAAGTAGCAATACCACTGCATACCCTAGTTTTGCTATATGAGCCGCGACGCGAGAAAACCGGTCTTCGGGGTTTTCGACCAGGTCCGACACAAACCGGCCTGTACAAGCTCAGAAAAGAGCTAGAAGCTTGAAATTTTGGATTTAAGTAGAAGAGGAATTGTACTATCCGAGTAGCGAAAACAAAGGCGCTGATCAGCTTGGCAGTTACTGCGAAGCTGATCTGCGCCTTTGTTTTCGCATAGGCAATAATCCCGTTTTCTCACGATGCGGCTCATATAAAAGTGGGGTACGTTGGGGTATTCATTGCATGGACATGTTTTCCTGATGGTAGTGAATTTACCGTGATAAAAGTTGAAATTCTAAACTTAGTTTTATTCATATTAGTGTACCTTTATTCAAACACCAACAGAGTAAGATACACATTTTTTTCCTTATTTTATTCACTGGTACTAAGCAGTTCCAGTTGTGTATGTGAAAGAAAAAACATAAACTTATTTTTTTCCATCTGAAGATTGCAGTTTTAAATTCCACTATATTCACAGTTCCTGCTCAGGAATAAATATTGGTATGATGTTCTTTCACATAAAATGTTTTAATTTTCGTTAACTTCATTTATAATAATATTTCTTAAAGATACTGAGGGAGTATTGTTTGTGATTTTAATATAACTGTGAAGAGTTGTTAATAAAATTGGTAAAAATGTTATTATGTATTTTGTTTTAGTAGCTCACCTGAGCCACCAATGCTATAGTTTCTGTCCATTTGACTGTCTTTAGTTCACCACATCATGATAACATGTCCGTGTAGTGTATACCCCTATATACCCCCCTTTTGTATAAAAAAACTGTGGTATGGAGGTGTATACCTATTTTTAGCTCACCTGAGCTGAAGGCTTACAGGTGAGCTTATAGTATACACATGCTCCGTCGTCGTCCGTGCATCGTCTGTCGTCCACAATTTCAAAGATCTCCTCTGAAACCACTTTGCCAATCAAAGTAGAATTTCATATTGAGCATCCTTAGGAAGGGGGAAAGAAAGTTTGTATAAATGGTCCAGGTCACCAGATGGCCGCCATGGCTATAAATAGTGATAGTTAAAAATCTTCTTCTCAAGAACCAGAAGGCCTATGATTTTAAGACTTGGCATGAAGCATCAGGCATTGGAGCTCTACAAAGTCTATATAAGCCATGACCCTGGGATGATCTAGTCCTATTTTACGGCAAGGTCAACATAGGTTGCCCATGCATTTGAATGGGGAAAATTGTCAAAATGTGATTTGAAGGGCAAAACTTGCAGGAAATGGGCAAATGGACAGAAAATTTATGTTTATGAAAAACATTTGTCCGCAGGGTGTTGTCTGCCCCTGCCCCGGGGCTATATACATGTATATTAACATAATATTCAAACATCTCTTTAAAAACCGCTTGGCCAGTCAAAGCCAAACTTTATGTGGAGCATCGTTAGGAAGAGGGAATGAAAGTTTAGAGTGCACAACTGTTTTTTTTTTTTTTTTTTTTTTTTGTTTTTTTTTATTATTATTATTATTATTATTATTATTATATTATTGATATATTATAAACTTGTAAACAGAGCTTTTTTTCAAGCAGTAGAAATTGAAAATTTCATTAGAATTTTTTCGATATTTTCAATATTTTTAATAGAACTACCGTGACCTCCTCGAGGCAGTTCTAACAGTGCCCAAAATCTATCTTTTGGATCAAAAATAAGAAAATAGGTATACCCCTGCAAACCCGAGTTTTTCTATGTAAAAGTAGAGTTTAAGGGGATATACATTTCACAGACATGTTTTCCTGATGTTACTAACATACATGTACCTACATGACTTCAATATTTGACTTTCCATGCCTGAGCAAGGCATACTTTCCAAAGAACTCACTATCTATACATTCATTATCAAGATGGACACAAGACAATTATAAAAGTATAACTGAAATCGTTTCACTAGTTCCAAGGTTTCTGAAAGTTAAAAGCATATAGGTCTACAATTATGGGGATGGTGGCCATTTTGGTCAAGCTATCCATGCATAAAAAGTATTTTCATTTTCTTGTTATTCATGATTACAATATGTGAATCACCTTTGGCCAAGGTCAAGCTAAGGCTCCGTCCCGATATGATTGAAACACTATTGAGTGGGGCGTTATTTAACTACGCAGTCGCATCTTGCGTAAGGGTTCCTATTTTTGAACCTCGCGCTTAGGTGTGTATGTGACCTCGGTCGCCTTGACGTCTCGCGGTTTCTATAATAATTAAAGCCACCAAATATGACGAAAATATTGATTTCATGAAACGGATCGAAAACGAGATAAGAAAATTTTATTAATTATGTTTTTCTGCTTCAGGTGTAAATTTCTATTTTGAAAATGAGGCAAAGCAAGTGAAACTATATAATGATTACTTGTCGACCTTGTACAGCAAGTGGTCATCTCTTAAATTTATCCCACATTGATTAACGCCAAATTGACAATACCACACTGAAGGGGGGTGGGCGGGGGGCGCAAAAACGGAAATGTAGATAAATGGCAAGCATGACTTTTGAATTCACAACTAAACTTTTTTTCAGAAGTTCGATAGGGAACTCCTGATGTTTGCCTCGAAAGTTCATTTGTACTGGCGCAAATGATGTAACGTAATATAAATGGGATGAGGTAGCAAGCCTGAGGAGTTTTCTGTCCAAGATTATTACCCCCTCCACCAAACGCACCATAACATATTTTTAGCTCACCTTAATAGTTAGGCTCACAAGGTGAGCTTATAGTATACACATGCTTCGTCGTCATTGTCGTCGTTACATGTATATATACACAATGTTCAAGCATTTTATCCTCTGAAACTCCTGGGCCAATCAAAGCCAAACTTCAAATGGAGCGTCCTTAGGAAAGGGGAGGGGGGGGGGGGTAAAGTTTGTATGTATAAATGGTCAAGATAACATGATGATGACCAAGATGGCCTTAAAAAAATAAATAAATAAAAAAAATCTCTGAAACCGGTAGACCGATTTCAACGAAACTTGGTATGTAGCATCGGGGACTCTGGCCCATCATAGTTTGTATAAATCATGACCTTTGGTTGACCTTGAATTATTTTACTGCAAGGTCAATTTTGGTCACATAGGCTTTTCAATGGAATAAAGTGAAAACCTTGGATTTTTTTAGAAAATTTTGTTAACAATAAAACATAACCAACCCCTATTCTTCAAACATCTAGTCGAATTTTGTAGCCTCCAACTGTTCCCAGTGATGAAACAGCCTGGTTTGTGTAGGGCCTAGTTGTACACCATGGAGACATATATCCGTCGAATATGCCCATCGTAATTGAGCCAGTGCATAAGAAAACCAACAATTTGTATGTGCGAAACCAAATGCGCAGAACTGCACTGCTGATCATGCCTTTGTTTTCGCTACACTGATAGTACGATCCCTCCCCTTCTAAAATCCAAAATTTCATGCCTCTAGCCTACTACTGTGAATGTACATGCCGGTTTGTGTCGGGCCTGGTCGGAACCCCAAATTGTTATTTTTCTGGTGCAGTGGCTCATTATTATTATAATTTTCCCTATGGCGGTCTCAATCGGGAAACAGATCGTCACTGTTGGTGGCTTCTGAGGACAAGGTTAAAGCCGCAAAACAACAAATGAGCCGCCTCGTGGGAAAACCAACAATGTGGTTTCCGAACAGGTCCGACACAAACCGACCTGTACAGTCACATAAAAGAGCTAGAAGCTCGAAATTTCGGATTTAAGTAGAGGAGGAACTGTACTATCCGAGTAGCGAAAACAAAGGCGCTGATCAGCTTCGCGGTTACCGCGAAGCTGATCTGTGTCTTTGTTTTCGCCTATGCAGATTGTTGGTTTTCCCATGAAGCGGCTCAAATCCTGTTTCACACTGATATTACGCGTGTCCTTGCAATTAAACAGTGTGATTTTGTAGCAGTGCTTTGCGAGTCTAGACATAGTATAGCTCTTTGCATTGTCCCAGTAGCGAATTGTCTTAAATCTTATATAGACTGTCGGGCGCCTTTTGCCGTTTTTCCAAATGGCAAAAAATCATCGGGCGACGGTGTGGCCAGGCTTATTTCATTGCCAAAAAGGGTTGTTCAAAAGTTAAGTTGTCAATTTGTTTCTTCTGAACGATTTTTATGAAAATCCCTGTACCATTCTATCTTTTGGATACCGCATTTAGGACCAAACGTTTAAAAGGCTTATCAAAATATATACCCTCTCAATCAAAATTATGTCACATTTTCCCCACATCGACGAAAATGTGTATAACAAATACATGACATGTCTTATTTCTTCGCTTTAGCATCAAAACGAGGGTTGGGGTAGAAATCATTATTGCACATGCGTTAAACAAGCAAATAGTTAAAATATATAAAATTATACACCAGTGTAATCATTAAAACTTGTCCAATTTCATTCAAAATATTCATCAGGAAAACATGTCCGTGAAATGCATACCCATAAACCCCACTTTTATATAGCAAAACTGGGGTATACAGGGGTATACATATTTTTCTTATTTATGCTCCAAAACATAGATTGTGGGTACTCGTTAGAACCGCCTCGCCGAGGCGGTTCTAACGTGTACCCACAATCTATGTTTTGAGCAAAAATAAGAAAAATATCAAACATTTTCAGCTAAAATTTTTCAATTTTTAAAGCTAAAGAAATCTCTGTATATTGATTGCATGGGCAAGTTTTCGTAATGCAAGAATGCTTGGATCCTAAAGGCGAACCACACCGTCTGATGTTAGTTCCAGCATTATGTCTTTCCTTGTTCATTCCAAACTTCAAGCGTTCTGTTCAGCTCATCATTCGAAATACTCATGCATACGCAGACCCAAAATACTTAAAAGAGATTAACATCTTCAGAATAAAGTTTATTCTTGTTCATTTCAAACATCAAGCATCCTATTTTGCTTATGTATGTAAAAACACTTTCTCAGCCAAGGTTAACCTTGTGGAAACCCTGAAGAAATATGTCCAATAATTATGAAACAGAAACAATGTAATGTTTATTGGGAAAAAAGTCAAAATTTTAAAACCGCCCCTCATTTAATTGAAGAAATGTATAAAAGTTGGGTTTAAACTTCTAAAAAGCAGTGCTAAGACAGGAATATTACATAAATAATCAAGATGAAGAGGAACGACGTTGTCCTCTTCATCAAATTAACTATTTTCGGATTATTTTGTTTTCGAAGAGTGGAGTTAATTGGGAATTTCGGCAACTGTTTGTTAACAACTTGCGATAAAGTGGCGACTATTGAAGAAACTACGCATGAAATTATATTAGGATTGTTTAATATAAGTGATACGGTGACTAATTGTGGTACTACGTTCTCAGAGTCAGAGGATAGGCTATCCACTGCTATTTCAACATCAGAATCAAACGTAGTCAGCGCGGTTGGGTTTACTGAAGAAGCCCTAACAACGGCTATAAATGATACAGAATCAGCGATCGCTAACGCGATCCTGAACTCAGAAGACGTCGTGACGAGTGCAATAGGTGCATCAGAAACCGCGGTAAAAACTGAGGTTTATACAGCATCATCGAATATACAAATAGCCCTATCATCATCTGAGGGAATTATTGTTCAAGAAATAGAAAAAGCTGAAACAAATTTGACTAACGCAATAACTGCATCAGAAGCGTACCTTAATTCCTCAATCGCAACATCTGAAGAAGAAATAATTGATACTGTTAAATGGGCAAGGACAAAAATACAAGATTGTGTAGGATCTACTGAAACGAAAATAATTAGAGAAATAGGAAATACAGAAACGACAATTATGGACGAAATATCGGCTTCAGAGACAAATGTTAAGAATAAGATTTCACTTGCACAAACAGCTATCGCAACAAATGTGACGTCTGAACTGGCAGCCACGGAGACCACCATCACCAGTGCTATCACAAGTGCGGAAGCAACCATAGCATCTAACGTCACCTCTGAACTGGCAGCCGCGGAGACCACCATCACCAGTGCTATCACGAGTGCGGAAGCAACCATAGCATCTAACGTCACCTCTGAACTGGCAGCCGCGGAGACCACCATCACCAGTGCTATCACGAGTGCGGAAGCAACCATAGCATCTAACGTCACCTCCGAACTGGCAGCCGCGGAGACCACCATCACCAGTGCTATCACGAGTGCGGAAGCGACCATAGCATCTAACGTCACCTCTGAACTGGCAGCCACGGAGACCACCATCACCATTGCTATCACAAGTGCGGAAGCAACCATAGCATCTAACGTCACCTCTGAACTGGCAGCCGCGGAGACCACCATCACCAGTGCTATCACAAGTGCGGAAGCAACCATAGCATCTAACGTCACCTCTGAACTGGCAGCCGCGGAGACCACCATCACCAGTGCTATCACAAGTGCGGAAGCAACCATAGCATCTAACGTCACCTCTGAACTGGCAGCCACGGAGACCACCATCACCAGTGCTATCACAAGTGCGAAAGCAACCATAGCATCTAACGTCACCTCTGAACTGGCAGCCGCGGAGACCACCATCACCAGTGCTATCACAAGTGCGGAAGCAACCATAGCATCTAACGTCACCTCTGAACTGGCAGCCACGGAGACCACCATCACCAGTGCTATCACGAGTGCGGAAGCAACCATAGCATCTAACGTCACCTCTGAACTGGCAGCCGCGGAGACCACCATCACCAGTGCTATCACGAGTGCGGAGGCAACCATAGCATCTAACGTCACCTCTGAACTGGCAGCCACGGAGACCACCATCACCAGTGCTATCACAAGTGCGGAAGCAACCATAGCATCTAACATCACCTCTGAACTGGCAGCCACGGAGACCACCATCACCAGTGCTATCACAAGTGCGGAAGCAACCATAGCATCTAACGTCACCTCTGAACTGGCAGCCGCGGAGACCACCATCACCAGTGCTATCACAAGTGCGGAAGCAACCATAGCATCTAACGTCACCTCTGAACTGACAGCCGCGGAGACCACCATCACCAGTGCTATCACGAGTGCGGAAGCAACCATAGCATCTAACGTCACCTCTGAACTGGCAGCCGCGGAGACCACCATCACCAGTGCTATCACGAGTGCGGAAGCAACCATAGCATCTAACGTCACCTCTGAGCTGGCAGCCACGGAGACCACCATCACCAGTGCTATCACAAGTGCGGAAGCAACCATAGCATCTAACGTCACCTCTGAACTGGCAGCCGCGGAGACCACCATCACCAGTGCTATCACGAGTGCGGAAGCAACCATAGCATCTAACGTCACCTCTGAACTGGCAGCCGCGGAGACCACCATCACCAGTGCTATCACGAGTGCGGAGGCAACCATAGCATCTAACGTCACCTCTGAACTGGCAGCCACGGAGACCACCATCACCAGTGCTATCACGAGTGCGGAAGCAACCATAGCATCTAACGTCACCTCTGAGCTGGCAGCCACGGAGACCACCATCACCAGTGCTATCACAAGTGCGGAAGCAACCATAGCATCTAACGTCACCTCTGAGCTGGCAGCCACGGAGACCACCATCACCAGTGCTATCACAAGTGCGGAAGCAACCATAGCATCTAACGTCACCTCTGAACTGGCAGCCGCGGAGACCACCATCACCAGTGCTATCACGAGTGCGGAAGCAACCATAGCATCTAACGTCACCTCTGAACTGACAGCCGCGGAGACCACCATCACCAGTGCTATCACGAGTGCGGAAGCAACCATAGCATCTAACGTCACCTCTGAACTGGCAGCCGCGGAGACCACCATCACCAGTGCTATCACGAGTGCGGAAGCAACCATAGCATCTAACGTCACCTCTGAACTGGCAGCCGCGGAGACCACCATCACCAGTGCTATCACGAGTGCGGAAGCAACCATAGCATCTAACGTCACCTCTGAACTGGCAGCCGCGGAGACCACCATCACCAGTGCTATCACGAGTGCGGAAGCAACCATAGCATCTAACGTCACCTCTGAACTGGCAGCCGCGGAGACCACCATCACCAGTGCTATCACGAGTGCGGAAGCAACCATAGCATCTAACGTCACCTCTGAACTGGCAGCCGCGGAGACCACCATCACCAGTGCTATCACGAGTGCGGAAGCAACCATAGCATCTAACGTCACCTCTGAACTGGCAGCCGCGGAGACCACCATCACCAGTGCTATCACGAGTGCGGAAGCAACCATAGCATCTAACGTCACCTCTGAACTGGCAGCCACGGAGACCACCATCACCGGTGCTATCACGAGTGCGGAGGCAACCATAGCATCTAACGTCACCTCTGAGCTGGCAGCCGCGGAGACCACCATCACCAGTGCTATCACAAGTGCGGAAGCAACCATAGCATCTAACGTCACCTCTGAACTGGCAGCCACGGAGACCACCATCACCAGTGCTATCACAAGTGCGGAAGCAACCATAGCATCTAACGTCACCTCTGAACTGGCAGCCGCGGAGACCACCATCACCAGTGCTATCACAAGTGCGGAAGCAACCATAGCATCTAACGTCACCTCTGAACTGGCAGCCACGGAGACCACCATCACCAGTGCTATCACAAGTGCGGAAGCAACCATAGCATCTAACGTCACCTCTGAACTGGCAGCCGCGGAGACCACCATCACCAGTGCTATCACCAGTGCGGAGACAACCATAGCATCTAACGTCACCTCTGAACTGGCAGCCGCGGAGACCACCATCACCAGTGCTATCACAAGTGCGGAAGCAACCATAGCATCTAACGTCACCTCTGAACTGGCAGCCGCGGAGACCACCATCACCAGTGCTATCACAAGTGCGGAAGCAACCATAGCATCTAACGTCACCTCTGAACTGGCAGCCGCGGAGACCACCATCACCAGTGCTATCACAAGTGCGGAAGCAACCATAGCATCTAACGTCACCTCTGAACTGGCAGCCGCAGAGACCACCATCACCAGTGCTATCACAAGTGCGGAAGCAACCATAGCATCTAACGTCACCTCTGAACTGGCAGCCGCGGAGACCACCATCACCAGTGCTATCACAAGTGCGGAAGCAACCATAGCATCTAACGTCACCTCTGAACTGGCAGCCGCGGAGACCACCATCACCAGTGCTATCACGAGTGCGGAAGCAACCATAGCATCTAACGTCACCTCTGAACTGGCAGCCACGGAGACCACCATCACCAGTGCTATCACGAGTGCGGAAGCAACCATAGCATCTAACGTCACCTCTGAACTGGCAGCCGCGGAGACCACCATCACCAGTGCTATCACGAGTGCGGAAGCAACCATAGCATCTAACGTCACCTCTGAACTGGCAGCCACGGAGACCACCATCACCAGTGCTATCACCAGTGCGGAAGCAACCATAGCATCTAATGTCACCTCTGAACTGGCAGCCGCGGAGACCACCATCACCAGTGCTATCACAAGTGCGGAAGCAACCATAGCATCTAACGTCACCTCTGAACTGGCAGCCGCGGAGACCACCATCACCAGTGCTATCACGAGTGCGGAAGCAACCATAGCATCTAACGTCACCTCTGAACTGGCAGCCGCGGAGACCACCATCACCAGTGCTATCACGAGTGCGGAAGCAACCATAGCATCTAACGTCACCTCTGAACTGGCAGCCGCGGAGACCACCATCACCAGTGCTATCACGAGTGCGGAAGCAACCATAGCATCTAACGTCACCTCTGAACTGGCAGCCGCGGAGACCACCATCACCAGTGCTATCACGAGTGCGGAAGCAACCATAGCATCTAACGTCACCTCTGAACTGGCAGCCGCGGAGACCACCATCACCAGTGCTATCACGAGTGCGGAAGCAACCATAGCATCTAACGTCACCTCTGAACTGGCAGCCGCGGAGACCACCATCACCAGTGCTATCACGAGTGCGGAAGCAACCATAGCATCTAACGTCACCTCTGAACTGGCAGCCGCGGAGACCACCATCACCAGTGCTATCACGAGTGCGGAAGCAACCATAGCATCTAACGTCACCTCTGAACTGGCAGCCACGGAGACCACCATCACCGGTGCTATCACGAGTGCGGAGGCAACCATAGCATCTAACGTCACCTCTGAACTGGCAGCCGCGCAGACCACCATCACCGGTGCTATCACGAGTGCGGAGGAAACCATAGCATCTAACGTCACCTCTGAACTGGCAGCCGCGGAGACCACCATCACCAGTGCTATCACGAGTGCGGAAGCAACCATAGCATCTAACGTCACCTCTGAACTGGCAGCCACGGAGACCACCATCACCAGTGCTATCACGAGTGCGGAAGCAACCATAGCATCTAACGTCACCTCTGAACTGGCAGCCGCGGAGACCACCATCACCGGTGCTATCACGAGTGCGGAGGCAACCATAGCATCTAACGTCACCTCTGAACTGGCAGCCGCGGAGACCACCATCACCAGTGCTATCACGAGTGCGGAAGCAACCATAGCATCTAACGTCACCTCTGAACTGGCAGCCACGGAGACCACCATCACCAGTGCTATCACAAGTGCGGAAGCAACCATAGCATCTAACGTCACCTCTGAACTGGCAGCCGCGGAGACCACCATCACCAGTGCTATCACAAGTGCGGAAGCAACCATAGCATCTAACGTCACCTCTGAACTGGCAGCCACGGAGACCACCATCACCAGTGCTATCACAAGTGCGGAAGCAACCATAGCATCTAACGTCACCTCTGAACTGGCAGCCGCGGAGACCACCATCACCAGTGCTATCACGAGTGCGGAGGCAACCATAGCATCTAACGTCACCTCTGAACTGGCAGCCGCGGAGACCACCATCACCAGTGCTATCACAAGTGCGGAAGCAACCATAGCATCTAACGTCACCTCTGAACTGGCAGCCACGGAGACCACCATCACCAGTGCTATCACAAGTGCGGAAGCAACCATAGCATCTAACGTCACCTCTGAACTGGCAGCCGCGGAGACCACCATCACCAGTGCTATCACGAGTGCGGAAGCAACCATAGCATCTAACGTCACCTCTGAACTGGCAGCCGCGGAGACCACCATCACCAGTGCTATCACAAGTGCGGAAGCAACCATAGCATCTAACGTCACCTCTGAACTGGCAGCCGCGGAGACCACCATCACCAGTGCTATCACAAGTGCGGAAGCAACCATAGCATCTAACGTCACCTCTGAACTGGCAGCCGCGGAGACCACCATCACCAGTGCTATCACAAGTGCGGAAGCAACCATAGCATCTAACGTCACCTCTGAACTGGCAGCCGCAGAGACCACCATCACCAGTGCTATCACAAGTGCGGAAGCAACCATAACATCTAACTTCACCTCTGAACTGGCAGCCGCGGAGACCACCATCACCAGTGCTATCACAAGTGCGGAAGCAACCATAGCATCTAACGTCACCTCTGAACTGGCAGCCGCGGAGACCACCATCACCAGTGCTATCACGAGTGCGGAAGCAACCATAGCATCTAACGTCACCTCTGAACTGGCAGCCACGGAGACCACCATCACCAGTGCTATCACGAGTGCGGAAGCAACCATAGCATCTAACGTCACCTCTGAACTGGCAGCCGCGGAGACCACCATCACCAGTGCTATCACGAGTGCGGAAGCAACCATAGCATCTAACGTCACCTCTGAACTGGCAGCCGCGGAGACCACCATCACCAGTGCTATCACAAGTGCGGAAGCAACCATAGCATCTAACGTCACCTCTGAACTGGCAGCCGCAGAGACCACCATCACCAGTGCTATCACGAGTGCGGAAGCAACCATAGCATCTAACGTCACCTCTGAACTGGCAGCCGCGGAAACCACCATCACCAGTGCTATCACGAGTGCGGAAGCAACCATAGCATCTAACGTCACCTCTGAACTGGCAGCCGCGGAGACCACCATCACTAGTGCTATCACGAGTGCGGAAGCAACCATAGCATCTAACGTCACCTCTGAGCTGGCAGCCACGGAGACCACCATCACCAGTGCTATCACGAGTGCGGAAGCAACCATAGCATCTAATGTCACCTCTGAACTGGCAGCCACGGAGACCACCATCACCAGTGCTATCACAAGTGCGGAAGCAACCATAGCATCTAACGTCACCTCTGAACTGGCAGCCGCGGAGACCACCATCACCAGTGCTATCACGAGTGCGGAAGCAACCATAGCATCTAACGTCACCTCTGAACTGGCAGCCGCGGAGACCACCATCACCAGTGCTATCACGAGTGCGGAAGCAACCATAGCATCTAACGTCACCTCTGAACTGGCAGCCACGGAGACCACCATCACCAGTGCTATCACAAGTGCGGAAGCAACCATAGCATCTAACGTCACCTCTGAACTGGCAGCCGCGGAGACCACCATCACCAGTGCTATCACAAGTGCGGAGGCAACCATAGCATCTAACGTCACCTCTGAACTGGCAGCCGCGGAGACCACCATCACCAGTGCTATCACAAGTGCGGAAGCAACCATAGCATCTAACGTCACCTCTGAACTGGCAGCCACGGAGACCACCATCACCAGTGCTATCACAAGTGCGGAAGCAACCATAGCATCTAACGTCACCTCTGAACTGGCAGCCGCGGAGACCACCATCACCAGTGCTATCACGAGTGCGGAAGCAACCATAGCATCTAACGTCACCTCTGAACTGGCAGCCGCGGAGACCACCATCACCAGTGCTATCACAAGTGCGGAAGCAACCATAGCATCTAACGTCACCTCTGAACTGGCAGCCGCGGAGACCACCATCACCAGTGCTATCACAAGTGCGGAAGCAACCATAGCATCTAACGTCACCTCTGAACTGGCAGCCGCGGAGACCACCATCACCAGTGCTATCACGAGTGCGGAAGCAACCATAGCATCTAACGTCACCTCTGAACTGGCAGCCGCGGAGACCACCATCACCAGTGCTATCACGAGTGCGGAAGCAACCATAGCATCTAACGTCACCTCTGAACTGGCAGCCGCGGAGACCACCATCACCAGTGCTATCACGAGTGCGGAGGCAACCATAGCATCTAACGTCACCTCTGAACTGGCAGCCGCGGAGACCACCATCACCAGTGCTATCACGAGTGCGGAGGCAACCATAGCATCTAACGTCACCTCTGAACTGGCAGCCGCGGAGACCACCATCACCAGTGCTATCACAAGTGCGGAAGCAACCATAGCATCTAACGTCACCTCTGAACTGGCAGCCGCAGAGACCACCATCACCAGTGCTATCACAAGTGCGGAAGCAACCATAACATCTAACGTCACCTCTGAACTGGCAGCCGCGGAGACCACCATCACCAGTGCTATCACAAGTGCGGAAGCAACCATAGCATCTAACGTCACCTCTGAACTGGCAGCCGCGGAGACCACCATCACCAGTGCTATCACGAGTGCGGAAGCAACCATAGCATCTAACGTCACCTCTGAACTGGCAGCCACGGAGACCACCATCACCAGTGCTATCACGAGTGCGGAAGCAACCATAGCATCTAACGTCACCTCTGAACTGGCAGCCGCGGAGACCACCATCACCAGTGCTATCACGAGTGCGGAAGCAACCATAGCATCTAACGTCACCTCTGAACTGGCAGCCGCGGAGACCACCATCACCAGTGCTATCACAAGTGCGGAAGCAACCATAGCATCTAACGTCACCTCTGAACTGGCAGCCGCAGAGACCACCATCACCAGTGCTATCACGAGTGCGGAAGCAACCATAGCATCTAACGTCACCTCTGAACTGGCAGCCGCGGAAACCACCATCACCAGTGCTATCACGAGTGCGGAAGCAACCATAGCATCTAACGTCACCTCTGAACTGGCAGCCGCGGAGACCACCATCACTAGTGCTATCACGAGTGCGGAAGCAACCATAGCATCTAACGTCACCTCTGAGCTGGCAGCCACGGAGACCACCATCACCAGTGCTATCACGAGTGCGGAAGCAACCATAGCATCTAATGTCACCTCTGAACTGGCAGCCACGGAGACCACCATCACCAGTGCTATCACAAGTGCGGAAGCAACCATAGCATCTAACGTCACCTCTGAACTGGCAGCCGCGGAGACCACCATCACCAGTGCTATCACGAGTGCGGAAGCAACCATAGCATCTAACGTCACCTCTGAACTGGCAGCCGCGGAGACCACCATCACCAGTGCTATCACGAGTGCGGAAGCAACCATAGCATCTAACGTCACCTCTGAACTGGCAGCCACGGAGACCACCATCACCAGTGCTATCACAAGTGCGGAAGCAACCATAGCATCTAACGTCACCTCTGAACTGGCAGCCGCGGAGACCACCATCACCAGTGCTATCACAAGTGCGGAGGCAACCATAGCATCTAACGTCACCTCTGAACTGGCAGCCGCGGAGACCACCATCACCAGTGCTATCACAAGTGCGGAAGCAACCATAGCATCTAACGTCACCTCTGAACTGGCAGCTACGGAGACCACCATCACCAGTGCTATCACAAGTGCGGAAGCAACCATAGCATCTAACGTCACCTCTGAACTGGCAGCCGCGGAGACCACCATCACCAGTGCTATCACGAGTGCGGAAGCAACCATAGCATCTAACGTCACCTCTGAACTGGCAGCCGCGGAGACCACCATCACCAGTGCTATCACAAGTGCGGAAGCAACCATAGCATCTAACGTCACCTCTGAACTGGCAGCCGCGGAGACCACCATCACCAGTGCTATCACAAGTGCGGAAGCAACCATAGCATCTAACGTCACCTCTGAACTGGCAGCCGCGGAGACCACCATCACCAGTGCTATCACGAGTGCGGAAGCAACCATAGCATCTAACGTCACCTCTGAACTGGCAGCCGCGGAGACCACCATCACCAGTGCTATCACGAGTGCGGAAGCAACCATAGCATCTAACGTCACCTCTGAACTGGCAGCCGCGGAGACCACCATCACCAGTGCTATCACGAGTGCGGAGGCAACCATAGCATCTAACGTCACCTCTGAACTGGCAGCCACGGAGACCACCATCACCAGTGCTATCACAAGTGCGGAAGCAACCATAGCATCTAACGTCACCTCTGAACTGGCAGCCGCGGAGACCACCATCACCAGTGCTATCACAAGTGCGGAAGCAACCATAGCATCTAACGTCACCTCTGAACTGGCAGCCGCGGAGACCACCATCACCAGTGCTATCACGAGTGCGGAAGCAACCATAGCATCTAACGTCACCTCTGAACTGGCAGCCGCGGAGACCACCATCACCAGTGCTATCACGAGTGCGGAAGCAACCATAGCATCTAACGTCACCTCTGAACTGGCAGCCGCGGAGACCACCATCACTAGTGCTATCACGAGTGCGGAAGCAACCATAGCATCTAACGTCACCTCTGAGCTGGCAGCCACGGAGACCACCATCACCAGTGCTATCACGAGTGCGGAAGCAACCATAGCATCTAACGTCACCTCTGAACTGGCAGCCGCAGAGACCACCATCACCAGTGCTATCACCAGTGCGGAAGCAACCATAGCATCTAACGTCACCTCTGAACTGGCAGCCGCGGAGACCACCATCACCAGTGCTATCACAAGTGCGGAAGCAACCATAGCATCTAACGTCACCTCTGAACTGGCAGCCACGGAGACCACCATCACCAGTGGTATCACAAGTGCGGAAGCAACCATAGCATCTAACGTCACCTCTGAACTGGCAGCCGCGGAGACCACCATCACCAGTGCTATCACAAGTGCGGAAGCAACCATAGGATCTAACGTCACCTCCGAACTGGCAGCCACGGAGACCACCATCACCAGTGCTATCACAAGTGCGGAAGCAACCATAGCATCTAACGTCACCTCTGAACTGGCAGCCGCGGAGACCACCATCACCAGTGCTATCACGAGTGCGGAGGCAACCATAGCATCTAACGTCACCTCTGAACTGGCAGCCGCGGAGACCACCATCACCAGTGCTATCACAAGTGCGGAAGCAACCATAGCATCTAACTTCACCTCTGAACTGGCAGCCACGGAGACCACCATCACCAGTGCTATCACGAGTGCGGAAGCAACCATAGCATCTAACGTCACCTCTGAACTGGCAGCCGCGGAGACCACCATCACCAGTGCTATCACGAGTGCGGAAGCAACCATAGCATCTAACGTCACCTCTGAACTGGCAGCCGCGGAGACCACCATCACCAGTGCTATCACAAGTGCGGAAGCAACCATAGCATCTAACGTCACCTCTGAACTGGCAGCCGCGGAGACCACCATCACCAGTGCTATCACAAGTGCGGAAGCAACCATAGCATCTAACGTCACCTCTGAACTGGCAGCCGCAGAGACCACCATCACCAGTGCTATCACAAGTGCGGAAGCAACCATAGCATCTAACGTCACCTCTGAACTGGCAGCCGCGGAGACCACCATCACCAGTGCTATCACGAGTGCGGAAGCAACCATAGCATCTAACGTCACCTCTGAACTGGCAGCCGCGGAGACCACCATCACCAGTGCTATCACGAGTGCGGAAGCAACCATAGCATCTAACGTCACCTCTGAACTGGCAGCCGCGGAGACCACCATCACCAGTGCTATCACGAGTGCGGAAGCAACCATAGCATCTAACGTCACCTCTGAACTGGCAACCGCGGAGACCACCATCACCAGTGCTATCACGAGTGCGGAAGCAACCATAGCATCTAACGTCACCTCTGAACTGGCAGCCACGGAGACCACCATCACCAGTGCTATCACAAGTGCGGAAGCAACCATAGCATCTAACGTCACCTCTGAACTGGCAGCCGCGGAGACCACCATCACCAGTGCTATCACGAGTGCGGAAGCAACAATAGCATCTAACGTCACCTCTGAACTGGCAGCCACGGAGACCACCATCACCAGTGCTATCACAAGTGCGGAAGCAACCATAGCATCTAACATCACCTCTGAACTGGCAGCCACGGAGACCACCATCACCAGTGCTATCACAAGTGCGGAAGCAACCATAGCATCTAACGTCACCTCTGAACTGGCAACCGCGGAGACCACCATCACCAGTGCTATCACGAGTGCGGAAGCAACCATAGCATCTAACGTCACCTCTGAACTGGCAACCGCGGAGACCACCATCACCAGTGCTATCGCGAGAGCGGAAGCAACCATAGCATCTAACGTCACCTCTGAACTGGCAGCCACGGAGACCACCATCACCAGTGCTATCACAAGTGCGGAAGCAACCATAGCATCTAACGTCACCTCTGAACTGGCAGCCGCGGAGACCACCATCACCAGTGCTATCACGAGTGTGGAAGCAACAATAGCATCTAACGTCACCTCTGAACTGGCAGCCACGGAGACCACCATCACCAGTGCTATCACAAGTGCGGAAGCAACCATAGCATCTAACATCACCTCTGAACTGGCAGCCACGGAGACCACCATCACCAGTGCTATCACAAGTGCGGAAGCAACCATAGCATCTAACGTCACCTCTGAACTGGCAGCCGCGGAGACCACCATCACCAGTGCTATCACGAGTGCGGAGGCAACCATAGCATCTAACGTCACCTCTGAACTGGCAGCCGCGGAGACCACCATCACCAGTGCTATCACAAGTGCGGAAGCAACCATAGCATCTAACGTCACCTCTGAACTGGCAGCCGCGGAGACCACCATCACCAGTGCTATCACAAGTGCGGAAGCAACCATAGCATCTAACGTCACCTCTGAACTGGCAGGCACGGAGACCACCATCACCAGTGCTATCACAAGTGCGGAAGCAACCATAGCATCTAACGTCACCTCTGAACTGGCAGCCGTGGAGACCACCATCACCAGTGCTATCACGAGTGCGGAAGCAACCATAGCATCTAACGTCACCTCTGAACTGGCAGCCGCGGAGACCACCATCACCAGTGCTATCACAAGTGCGGAAGCAACCATAGCATCTAACGTCACCTCTGAACTGGCAGCCGCAGAGACCACCATCACCAGTGCTATCACAAGTGCGGAAGCAACCATAGCTTCTAACGTCACCTCTGAACTGGCAGCCGCGGAGACCACCATCACCAGTGCTATCACGAGTGCGGAAGCAACCATAGCATCTAACGTCACCTCTGAACTGGCAGCCGCGGAGACCACCATCACCAGTGCTATCACGAGTGCGGAAGCAACCATAGCATCTAACGTCACCTCTGAACTGGCAGCCACGGAGACCACCATCACCGGTGCTATCACGAGTGCGGAGGCAACCATAGCATCTAACGTCACCTCTGAACTGGCAGCCGCGGAGACCACCATCACCAGTGCTATCACGAGTGCGGAAGCAACCATAGCATCTAACGTCACCTCTGAACTGGCAGCCACGGAGACCACCATCACCAGTGCTATCACGAGTGCGGAAGCAACCATAGCATCTAACGTCACCTCTGAACTGGCAGCCACGGAGACCACCATCACCGGTGCTATCACGAGTGCGGAGGCAACCATAGCATCTAACGTCACCTCTGAACTGGCAGCCGCGGAGACCACCATCACCAGTGCTATCACAAGTGCGGAAGCAACCATAGCATCTAACGTCACCTCTGAACTGGCAGCCACGGAGACCACCATCACCAGTGCTATCACAAGTGCGGAAGCAACCATAGCATCTAACGTCACCTCTGAACTGGCAGCCGCGGAGACCACCATCACCAGTGCTATCACAAGTGCGGAAGCAACCATAGCATCTAACGTCACCTCTGAACTGGCAGCCACGGAGACCACCATCACCAGTGCTATCACAAGTGCGGAAGCAACCATAGCATCTAACGTCACCTCTGAACTGGCAGCCGCGGAGACCACCATCACCAGTGCTATCACGAGTGCGGAGGCAACCATAGCATCTAACGTCACCTCTGAACTGGCAGCCGCGGAGACCACCATCACCAGTGCTATCACAAGTGCGGAAGCAACCATAGCATCTAACTTCACCTCTGAACTGGCAGCCACGGAGACCACCATCACCAGTGCTATCACAAGTGCGGAAGCAACCATAGCATCTAACGTCACCTCTGAACTGGCAGCCGCGGAGACCACCATCACCAGTGCTATCACAAGTGCGGAAGCAACCATAGCATCTAACGTCACCTCTGAACTGGCAGCCGCGGAGACCACCATCACCGGTGCTATCACAAGTGCGGAAGCAACCATAGCATCTAACGTCACCTCTGAACTGGCAGCCGCGGAGACCACCATCACCAGTGCTATCACAAGTGCGGAAGCAACCATAGCATCTAACGTCACCTCTGAACTGGCAGCCGCAGAGACCACCATCACCAGTGCTATCACAAGTGCGGAAGCAACCATAGCATCTAACGTCACCTCTGAACTGGCAGCCGCGGAGACCACCATCACCAGTGCTATCACGAGTGCGGAAGCAACCATAGCATCTAACGTCACCTCTGAACTGGCAGCCGCGGAGACCACCATCACCAGTGCTATCACGAGTGCGGAAGCAACCATAGCATCTAACGTCACCTCTGAACTGGCAGCCGCGGAAACCACCATCACCAGTGCTATCACGAGTGCGGAAGCAACCATAGCATCTAACGTCACCTCTGAACTGGCAGCCGCGGAGACCACCATCACCAGTGCTATCACGAGTGCGGAAGCAACCATAGCATCTAACGTCACCTCTGAACTGGCAGCCGTGGAGACCACCATCACCAGTGCTATCACGAGTGCGGAAGCAACCATATCATCTAACGTCACCTCTGAACTGGCAGCCGCGGAGACCACCATCACCAGTGCTATCACGAGTGCGGAAGCAACAATAGCATCTAACGTCACCTCTGAACTGGCAGCCGCGGAGACCACCATCACCAGTGCTATCACAAGTGCGGAAGCAACCATAGCATCTAACGTCACCTCTGAACTGGCAGCCGCGGAGACCACCATCACCAGTGCTATCACGAGTGCGGAAGCAACCATAGCATCTAACGTCACCTCTGAACTGGCAGCCGCGGAGACCACCATCACCAGTGCTATCACGAGTGCGGAAGCAACCATAGCATCTAACGTCACCTCTGAACTGGCAGCCGCGGAGACCACCATCACCAGTGCTATCACGAGTGCGGAAGCAACCATAGCATCTAACGTCACCTCTGAACTGGCAGCCGCGGAGACCACCATCACCAGTGCTATCACGAGTGCGGAAGCAACCATAGCATCTAACGTCACCTCTGAACTGGCAGCCACGGAGACCACCATCACCAGTGCTATCACGAGTGCGGAAGCAACCATAGCATCTAACGTCACCTCTGAACTGGCAGCCGCGGAGACCACCATCACCAGTGCTATCACGAGTGCGGAAGCAACTATAGCATCTAACGTCACCTCTGAACTGGCAGCCGCGGAGACCACCATCACCAGTGCTATCACAAGTGCGGAAGCAACCATAGCATCTAACGTCACCTCTGAACTGGCAGCCGCGGAGACCACCATCACCAGTGCTATCACGAGTGCGGAAGCAACCATAGCATCTAACGTCACCTCTGAACTGGCAGCCGCGGAGACCACCATCACCAGTGCTATCACGAGTGCGGAAGCAACCATAGCATCTAACGTCACCTCTGAACTGGCAGCCGCAGAGACCACCATCACCAGTGCTATCACAAGTGCGGAAGCAACCATAGCATCTAACGTCACCTCTGAACTGGCAGCCGCGGAGACGACCATCACCAGTGCTATCACAAGTGCGGAAGCAACCATAGCATCTAACGTCACCTCTGAACTGGCAGCCGCGGAGACCACCATCACCAGTGCTATCACAAGTGCGGAAGCAACCATAGCATCTAACGTCACCTCTGAACTGGCAGCCGCGGAGACCACCATCACCAGTGCTATCACAAGTGCGGAAGCAACCATAGCATCTAACGTCACCTCTGCACTGGCAGCCGCGGAGACCACCATCACCAGTGCTATCACGAGTGCGGAAGCAACCATAGCATCTAACGTCACCTCTGAACTGGCAGCCGCAGAGACCACCATCACCAGTGCTATCACGAGTGCGGAAGCAACCATAGCATCTAACGTCACCTCTGAACTGGCAGCCACGGAGACCACCATCACCAGTGCTATCACAAGTGCGGAAGCAACCATAGCATCTAACGTCACCTCTGAACTGGCAGCCGCGGAGACCACCATCACCAGTGCTATCACGAGTGCGGAAGCAACCATAGCATCTAACGTCACCTCTGAACTGGCAGCCGCGGAGACCACCATCACCAGTTCTATCACGAGTGCGGAAGCAACCATAGCATCTAACGTCACCTCTGAACTGGCAGCCGCGGAGACCACCATCACCAGTGCTATCACGAGTGCGGAAGCAACCATAGCATCTAACGTCACCTCTGAACTGGCAGCCGCGGAGACCACCATCACCAGTGCTATCACGAGTGCGGAAGCAACCATAGCATCTAACGTCACCTCTGAACTGGCAGCCGCGGAGACCACCATCACCAGTGCTATCACAAGTGCGGAAGCAACCATAGCATCTAACGTCACCTCTGAACTGGCAGCCGCGGAGACCACCATCACCAGTGCTATCACGAGTGCGGAAGCAACCATAGCATCTAACGTCACCTCTGAACTGGCAGCCGCGGAGACCACCATCACCAGTGCTATCACGAGTGCGGAAGCAACCATAGCATCTAACGTCACCTCTGAACTGGCAGCCGCGGAGACCACCATCACCAGTGCTATCACAAGTGCGGAAGCAACCATAGCATCTAACGTCACCTCTGAAATGGCAGCCGCGGAGACCACCATCACCAGTGCTATCACGAGTGCGGAAGCAACCATAGCATCTAACGTCACCTCTGAACTGGCAGCCGCGGAGACCACCATCACCAGTGCTATCACGAGTGCGGAAGCAACCATAGCATCTAACGTCACCTCTGAACTGGCAGCCGCGGAGACCACCATCACCAGTGCTATCACGAGTGCGGAAGCAACCATAGCATCTAACGTCACCTCTGAACTGGCAGCCGCGGAGACCACCATCACCAGTGCTATCACGAGTGCGGAAGCAACCATAGCATCTAACGTCACCTCTGAACTGGCAGCCACGGAGACCACCATCACCAGTGCTATCACAAGTGCGGAAGCAACCATAGCATCTAACGTCACCTCTGAACTGGCAGCCGCGGAGACCACCATCACCAGTGCTATCACGAGTGCGGAAGCAACCATAGCATCTAACGTCACCTCTGAACTGGCAGCCGCGGAGACCACCATCACCAGTGCTATCACAAGTGCGGAAGCGACCATCGCGTCCAATGTTACAGCCGGAATAGCAGCCTCTGAATCAACCGTTACAGGTGCAATATCAAGTTCAGAAACAACGGTTACAGGTGCTATATCAAGTTCCGAATCAACCATTACATCAAATGTAACAGCCGGAATAGCAGCTTCGGAATCTACTATTACGTCAACTATTACCTCAAATGTTACATCCGGTATATCTAGTGCTATATCAAGTTCAGAAGCAGCACTGGCATCGAACGTCACAGCCGGAATAGCAGCGTCAGAATCAACCGTAACTGGTGCTATATCAAGTTCAGAATCGACCATCACAACTAATGTAACAGCCGGAGTAACCACGCTCAGCGACGCTATATCAAGTTCCGAAACTGCCATAAAGGCCAATATCACTGAAGTTCTCATGGCTGTTAACTCCCTGATATCGTTAATCACGCCTGGCGGATCAGTATTCCTAGAAAGCACTAACATTCAAGGTAAGTTTTGGGTCTTTTGTGGGGATTTTTATTTGTCTTGTTCAATATACGGATTATGATAGTTCAGGAGCATATATTAAGGGGTTTCGATAGTAATAAATAAGACAACTGTAATGAGCTCAAAAAACAAGAGTTATCAGTACTTGGTCCTTGTAGAATTTGTATGACTTAATACAGACAACATATTTTGTGTTGGAAATTATATGGTAGAAGAAATTTGCATATCCCATCAATATAAGAAGTAAAAAGAATGGAAAAATGTAAATGCATCGAAATTGCTTGCTTTGTTCTTTTTGATTATCAATAATTGAACAAATGTTTTAAATCTTATAACTAGAAGGCCTCATCGCACTCAGATCCAGCGGGTATTAAAAGGGAAATAATATTTTTTAGATTTAAGTTTAAGCTTTTAAAAATGTTACTATAGCATACTAATTGTCGGGACTATATGATCGCAATGTACAACTAGTGGTGGTTTGGGTCTTGTATCTCATCTAGTATTTATCAGAATTTGATAATTTTGGTATCATCACATTGGCAATTTTCAACTCTAAACATCCATACATCACAAGCTTTAACAAATTGATTTTGAAAAGTTTTTATGAGGTTTGATAATAAGCCTGGATATGCATCTTTGTACGGAAATGCTTATAGCAGCTTAAAAAGCGTGGAAAGACCTATCAATTTATACATTATTTATACATTATCTTATTGGATAATCATTCCCCTTTTCAAAAATCAGTTCGCTGTTATTCTAAGTATATTCTCGGAGATGTACTAGACAAATATGTTCAAAAAATTGAAATTAATATTTTCTGCAAAAAATCGTATTTTTGCCTTAGAATGCATATATTCATTTTTACCTTTCAATTTTGTTATTTGGCAAATAGTTTATAATTACATTTACAGTTTAAAACACATTCCGTTGTCAAATTTTAGATCAATTCCGTGAAAATTGAAATTGAAAATATTTCAAAAAGTCTATTTTTTTTCCTTTTTGAAAATCGATAACTTTTTAAAAAGCATGGATACCCCACAAATATTTTGCTTTTTAATAGCATTCCACCTATATTTTAAGCTGTCAAAAAATTATAGGTTTATTTATCAACAAAAATTGGTATCGAGACACCTTAAGTCATATTCATTAATAAGGGGGTCCAATTTTAAAATCTTATATACTTTCACAAAGTACTTATCCTTTTCGCTGCATATACAATGCCCATACTAAGCTGTACAACTGCGGAAGTCTAGAGACCTTAAATTTCGAATTAAGAAAGTACATGTAGTTTTACAAATACAAATAGCAGACATTGCTCTGACAGCGGCGCAGATGCTCACAACCCGCCTTGTTTCTTTGCATGCAAGAACTTACTTTATGTCTCCTCATTGCGTTCCCTATCTTTAATATAGAGTTCCAGATTGAGCTACACATATTCTCTGGCGTGATCAACCCTACCTGGACCGTCACCAGTGACTCTAGCGACTTCAACAACATCAAGTCTGTTCTCACCCAGGCCCCTTCCACCACACTCCCTTCCGTTATCGGCTACCAGGGATTTGTTGTCATGACCTACTTTTCTGATGGCACTAAAGTAGAGCAAGTTTTCGGGAAGGGTCAGCAATCGACAACGACTATTGAGATAACGTTATTGAATTCTAACAATGGAACATTGAGTAGTGACGTCGAGTCTATTGCTGTGGCTGCAATCAATGGACAGGTAAGGTTAAAATACAAACACATATAGACAATGAAAAGCCGGTCGTGCAGCAGACAAGCGCGAAAAATAAAACTGACACCTTCACAGCTGAGAAACATGTGGTGCGGAATGGGTGACACACAATGAAATTATGTCCGACGTTGAGATGAGAAATTCGAGTTTTCTCCTATAGCGTTTACTCTATTGACTGATAGATAGGTGCAGTCAATGCAGAAATTGAACATTTATTATAAGGAATCCAGGTTATTTCGTTTTCGTAAACACTTCCGCCCCATAAACTTATAGTACTTCCATCACAATAACATTGAAGTGAATAACCGGGATTTCTTATGGTAATTTTTTCAATAAATGTTCAATTTCTGCATTGACTGCACCTATCTATCAGTCAGTAGAAGAAACGATGTAGGAGAATCTAACCTCAACTTCGTTCTCAGTTGCAGTGTGTGTCGCCGATCATTTATCGGTTTGTATGTATACAGTACCACCTACAATGCCAGTAGTGACCTTGTATATGCGACGCGGTACAGAAACAGGCGTTGCGTTTCCTGCGTCTCTAAAACTTTGCCAAAAAAAATCGTAAAAGCAAAGTTTTACCGCAACAGCCTTACGGTAGCCGAATGAAAGACCACAAAAATGTGCTTATTATTCCTAAACGCAGCAAAACGAGAATATTGGGTTAATGAAACCCTTGAGTATGTCGTATTTATTATAAATTGCCTTCTTCTTTTTTTCAGACTGCACCAGACATAGGTACGGTGACGCCAGCTGGTGCGGTCATCTCACTCTTCTCCAGCGGGTGCGGCAACAAAAATCCCTGCGTAGAGCCAACCTACAACACCTCCCTGTGGGCCTCCTCCTTGGACAACACCTACAACTACGCCGTTAACGTCAACACGGGAACTTACGCCCAGCCTGGTAGAGCAGGCGGTGCGGTTTACTCGGAAATTTCCGCTTCCGCTATGCGAGCTGCATGCGTATTGGATGTTATCTCTGACGAAGAGGACCAATCAGATGGCGTCTTTCCATCGACCAACAACTGTCTCGTAATGTTGACAATTGTACCTGGTGTAGATTATCATTTCTTTAGACGGGACAGTGACGGGAATTGGTCACACAAGCCCGGGCCCCGAGCATCTACGAACTTGGACAACAGCGGAAATGTGATTACTGATCCCCGGACTGCTGACATAGCGCCTTATAAGTTTGCTCGATTCCTCTCGGTCTGTGATAGAAAAGTTGCAATTAATTAAACCTGTTAAACCTTTTTTTCATATTCTTTGTTTCTAAAGTTTAGCATGACATTAACTCAACTAATTTTGAGCATGACAAATAAACTGGCTTTGGTGGTGCATGTATATTTTAAACATACAAAATAAATGCAGACATGTGTGCAGTTAACTTTAAACACTTTAATCACAGACATTGATTTTTTGACTGGCTGTATATGCTAAAAAGCCTCGTCACACATTTTTTGAAGCAAAAATCTTTCAACGTAGACTTGAGTTTAATTGCAAAATTTTTATTTATTTATTTATTTATTTATTTATTTATTTATTTATTTATTTATTTATTTATTTATTTATTGTGCTACGCCCCAGTCATCAGCTATGTTCATGCCGGGACGTTGGCTGTTGCAAGGGACATAAAGCAATAAATCAAACAAAATAAACTTTGATTCCTTTTCACAATGAAACACAATACTACGCTGATGGACTTTCGCTTATGTGTGACGAGGTCTTGAAGGTGTGGGATTTTGCCATGATTTTATGCCGTTATTTCTTATAACAGTTTTGTTGACATTATCTTTGTAATTAAAATCACAATTGTGGTTTCAGCTATACGATTTGAACATACATTTTTGTGTATTAAAACAATATCTTTAAATCAATGTGTTGCTCTAAAATCATGTTGAATGCTAAAACCGACATTTAAAATATGCCCAATAAAGAATCAGACAGGAATCAAACTGAAGTCGCGTTCAACTGAGTTGTCAATTCATGCAAGTCATTCTTTCCAGGAACTGCGTAGCTCTGGAACAACCTCCCACCGCCCTGATTTGGTTTAAACAATATTTATTTACATTTTAAGAACATGTACAAACAAAATTTGTAGTAGTTACATAACAGGATTTGAAAACAAGCATTCCGCTTATGCAAATCGTCTACTGTGACTAGATAGAAGCATGCGTGAATGGCATATATAATATTTCCATGTACAATGAAAATAAGTAGTCTAATTAATAAAAGGATAAAGTGCAAAAATGATTAAATGTTAGAGAGAGAGAGAGAGAGAGAGAGAGAGAGAGAGAGAGAGAGAGAGAGAGAGAGAGAGAGAGAGAGAGAGATCATTCCAAGGAGGGCTCCTTAAATCACTATAACCCGGCCCAACAGTCTCATACCATAATATCATATTCATTAATCATCCTCTTCATCCATCAAGTTATTTACATCAAGCATAAATCATACCATTCTATTTCATCACTCAATCAAATCAACCTGCACTGAAGAACTCAAAACTATAAAATGAAAAAAAAAAAAAAAAAAAAAAAAAAAAGTTCCCTATGAACTTTTTTACACACTCTATGGTGTTTGGAGTACTTGGCAGATACAGATACAGAATACGGTTCTAACGTATACCCATGTCTATATTTTGAGCAAATACACTTGTTGTAGCCATAGCGGATCTGTAGATGATCCGGATCAAAATAATTTTCAAACGAATTTTACAAAAATGTAAAACAGGAATTTTTTAAAACGAACTTGGCCACTTGACTCTTTATTCAAACATTTCATTCCATCGCTCAATGATCGTGTATAATGACGTCCACATCTTGTTCACGTGAATGGTTCATATATACAGAAACACGATGGAAAATACACACGGTTATCAAAGGCGGTTCGCTGACTTTCCCGAAAATAAAAGGGACCATGTAAGTTATCTGTCGATTTTGGTTGCTAATAACTTTTCTAATTATTTTCTGACATTTTGACGAAGTTTCCGTCCTAAAATTGAATATTACGACATATTTAATTAGAAACTTTGAAACGGTGTCAGTGTAGTTACTCCGAATCACGTTAAACCGCACACTGTCATTTTATGCTCTCAAAGGACTTGGATTGTTTGATGTTTGGAACTAAAGGTATATTTTTACTTTCTGGGTGTTTATGTTATAATAAAAAGTGCAAACAATGAAATAATCTGCGTTTTTAACAAGCATCATATAATATTCCGGCGTTATTCAGATCACCCACGGAACATCGTGGTTTGGTGGGGGTGGGGTTAAGCAACAATGGCTATTGGAAAAATGCCGCCGAAAAAGTCCTCGGAATATTTCATACGGTTCACTGTATGACTACATGCACAGGATTTGAAGGATAAACCCATCGGTGGTGATATAGTCAATGATTCGGATTACCTCCAATTGATTCGCTTTGACTTCAATTATGCACAGGCTTTCACGCTCCAGTGATCAGTCGCGTGCTTGATCAAAAATGAAAACCATTACAGTTGATGAGGAACTAAATTGGCTTCAAGATTATACTAAGTTTATAATACTCAAATCATTCATATGCGCATGCGCAGCAATTTTCATGACTTTGATCCGGAGTGGGCAGGATAATTGCTTTATATAAAAAAAAATCTACTGAAAATTTCCATTTTTTACAACTTTAAAAATCTCTGTATATTGCATGGGCATGTTTTCGTAATGCCTTACAAGTCGCAGTGAAGTCTTCACGAGGCGGTTCTATATATATATATATATATATTCAAGAATTCTACTGAAAATTTTCATTCAGTTTTACAACTTTAACCAGAGGACCAATGGTCCTGTAAACACTTACCTGAGATCTGCTGTATATACGAATGTTATAGAAAATAGTCCCAGAATAGGGGCAGATGAAGCCCTTGGGCCATTTTTTTTTTCAGAATGATCAATATACTGTCCATACAAGTTTTTCCCTTCAAATGACATTTTAACAGTTTACCCATTCAAATACATAGGCAACCCATGTTGACCTTGCCTTAAAATAGGTCAAGGTCATCACAGGGTCATGATTTATACATAAATTGTAGTACTTGAGTCATTGATGCTTCATGCCAAGTTTCTTCGAAATTGGTCCACCGGTTCCGGAGAAGAAGATTTTTGAAGGGTTTATACCATATATGGGCATGGCGGCCATCATCGTCATGTGACCTTGATTATTTATAAACACATTGATTCCCCCATTCTATAGATGCTTCACATGAAATTTGGCTTTGATTGGCCAAGCGGTTTCAGAGGAGAAGATGTTTGAATATTATGGTAATATACATGTATAATGCCCCGGGGCTGGGGCAAATGAGCCCCTGGGGTCCATTTTTTCCAGAATCATTACTATTCAGTCCTACTGCCAATTTCCTGCAAGACTTTCACTTTAAATGACATTTTAAAAGCTTTCCCCATTCAAATGCATTGGCGACTTATGTTGACCTTGCTGTAAAATAGGTCAAGGTCATCCAAAGGTCATAATTTATAAATACATTGTAGTACTTCAGTCCCCGATGCTTCATGCCAAGTTTTGTTGAAATCGTTCCATTGGTTCAGGAGAAGAAGAAATTTAAAGGGCTTTTACCATATATGGGCATGGCGGCCATCTTGGTCATGTGACCTGGATTATTTATAAACACATTGATTCCCTCTTCCCATAGATGCTTCCTATAAAATTAGGCTGATTAGCAAATTGGTTTCAAAGAAGAAGATCTTTGAATATTTTTGTAATAAACATGTATATTGCCCTGGGGTGGGGGCAGACCAACCCCTGGTGTCTAAATTTTGTTCAGAATTACCTACCTTCAGTCCTTTGCCCATTTCCTGCAAGATTTGCCTTTCAAATGACATTTTAACAATTTTCTCCATTCAAATGCATGGGGGACCTATGTTGACCTTGCCGTAAAATAGGTCAAGGTCATCCAAAGGTCATAATTTATAAACACATTGTAGTACTCTAGTCCCCAATGCTTCATGCCAAGTTTCGTTGAAATCGGTCCAGTGGTTCCGGAGAAGAAGAATTTTATGGGCATGGCGGCCATCTTGGTCATGAGACCTGGATTATTTATAAACGCATTGGTTCACCCTTCCTATAGATGCTTCATATAAAATTTGGCTTTGATTGGCCAAGCGGTTTCAGAGAAGAAGATCTTTGAAAATGGTGGACGACGACGGACGGACGGACGACGGACGGACGCCGGATCATGGCCATCCTATAAGCTCACCTTGTGAGCCTAACGGCTCAGGTGAGCTAAAAATCTCTGTATATTGCATGGGCATGTTTTTTTCGTAATGCTATACACGTCCGATGTTCTTGGTAGACCTTGTCGTTTCACTATCCACTAGTCGGCCATTGCATACTGGAGATGAACCTTACAAACCTTGAAAAAGTGTTGAGGATCGTTTATCATCTGATGAAATAGCCGTCAGTATAGCTCGATTTTGACCTCAGACGCGTCAAAGAATCGACGAGTCGACTTAGTAGCACATAAAAGGTAAAACAGTACGAATTAAATGCAGCATGAACCCGTTACACTTCGGTTGCACGCACAGTAAGTATTTGTACTGTTACAAACTGAATATACTTTCAGATGACCTGTCTGAGGTCAAAACTGAGCTCTATAGATATGAATGAAATGAATTTGACTATCAGGAACAAAATGTCATCCATTATTATAACGGTTAATTTTTGACTTGATATTACATCTGGAATAATACATCTAATATGCATGATAAGTGTTATCCGTGGTATGAATTATTATCAGTCGGCATTGCATATGGGGATGAGTCTTACATTGAACATTGTTCAGTATCAACTATACTTATTCGCAAAAGAAACGCGAAAATAAATAATACAATTGCTTTCTCTTTCTATATCACCAAAATATATTCAAGTGATTTAAATATCGATAGTCCCGTTAAGTCTCTTTTATACACTTTGAAAACCATGACGTTAAGACTTACGCTTGTTGCGTTGCCGCGAAAAAAT